>CM024755.1:8166964-8685993 GCA_014218235.1 Colocasia esculenta | reverse complement strand
AATATCTAAATATAATTTTTTATTTATTCTCTAAATATAAAATTTAAAGAACTTAATATATATAAGATATAAGTTTAGAAGTGTTTGATAACTAACTTAAACAATATTTGAAGTGTAGCACAATTGATTAAGTTACTACACTATATTGGGTAGGTCTTGGGTTCAAAACCTAAAATCTTCAAAATTATTCTTTTTCAATTTATTTATAAATCGTCATCGGAGCTGACCGTCGGCGATCGGCGGAGTTAGCCGCCGTTGCCGATAGCCAGAATCTGACGAGAGTTGCCAGATTCTGTCCGACGGTCACTGGAGATGGCCGCTAGCGACTATCACCAGATTCTGACCTAGCGGTTGTCGGAGTTGGTCGTAGGCGATCGCCAGAATTCGACGATTGGCCAACGGTTGCCAGAGCTTGCCGTCGACGATCGTCGGATTCTGATGACGGTCGTCGAATTTCGACAATATCCATCGTCGATCGCCGATCTGGAAAAAAGTGATTTTTTAGATTTAAGTGATTAATTAGATATAGTTTTAGATATTTTATCAAATAATTTGAAATCTTAAAAATTAAATATTTCATACTTTAAACTTTTATTAAGTATTATCAAACGAGGCCTAATAATGTCATATCATTTTCATAGGGCAATAAACAAACACCTAGTGCTATCATTTTCAGACACACATAAGCTTGTAGCTCACTCCTAGACATGGGGATAAGCATGGGGTTGACTATTTAACAAGATTTGCACACATTCCCACTGGCTTGGCCATGCCAAATTAGAATATTTAGGGGAGTACAATTGAACATAGTGCTTAATTATAAGAATAGAAATATTATTGCAAATTCTTTTCAATAAAATTGAGGTGTGTTGCATGAAAATAATTTTATTGATTAAAATCCCTTGACAAATATTATATTTTTGTGTACTTGTTGTGGTGGTGTAATCCTGTTTGGACCGGAGCCAACGGGCCTCCACTAGAGAGAGAGAGGGAAGACGATCGCCGGTGAGGACGAGGACCTGCAAGACCAGAAGAGGATCAGGGGGTCCGGTGAAGACCGGGAAAACCCTCCGATGCCTAAGTCAGTGGAGAGTTGTCAGGCAGGGGGTTTTTGGAATACGAAAGTGTGTTCGCGTGAGTAAGAGAACGTACCCTTGCATGGTACTGTACCTATGTTTTTATAGGCGTCGGTGCCAAGGCCAAGTGCGTAACGTTGGTAGAACGTGCCTGAAAAGGCGGCTTGACGGGCGCGCATAACGAGGGGAGTTATACGCTCGGGTGCCCGTTGGCCAGGCAGATCGTGCCTCTTGATGATGGAGCGCGTGGCCTGGGGCGGTTATAACCGCAGTGTAAGTCAGAGAGCCTGCTCGGAAGCCTCTGGAGACACCTTCCGAGCAGGTGACCCACATGAGGGCTCGAACGTGCTGTTCAGTGACATCCAGGGTTGTTCCGCGCAGCAGGGTTAAGGTCCTTGTTCGGAAGCTGCCTGCTGACGAGCTCGGCAGTGCTTAGCCAGGATGACCGGAGTGTGGTGTCTCCTTTCATCTGATCCGTACGGAGGCGAGGGATCGTCTGAGGAGGCCACGTCCGAAAGGGAAGACGTTGATGGGCCTTGACGTGATGGGCTTAGGTGGCGGAAACAACCACCACACTTGCCCCCCACGCCTTCAAGTGGCTCGGAAGCCGGAGCGCTTGAGGGCGGCGACCTGCTCGGGCGTCATCTCCGCAATAAATGCGGTATCGCCCTCGGAGATCCGAACAGACCTGTAGCGACGCCACCGTAGAGGGGTTTACCTCGAACACAGGGTTTTCATGATGACCACGTGGGTCGTGTCAAGCCCAGAACGTCACACGCCAAGCCCGAACGGTCACCCGTGGGTCATTCGAAAGGAGACTTGGAGTGGAGGGAAACGCCATTTCCAACCATGCTTCGAATTTCGCGCCTCACCTTCCTTATAAGGAAGGGGAGGGGGTGAGAGCGGGGTCTGCACCTCCGAAAGATTTTCCAGAGTCCACAGCTTCCCAAGTCGCTCGCCTCCTTCTCCTTCGAGCTTTCCTCCGCTCCTGCTCTCCTTCTTCTTCTTGTGCTGTGTTCTCCGCTTTCTGGTGATGGCCCAGAAGGGAAAGAAGATCGTCGAAGCCAGCGGGATGCCGCCGGTGGCAGCGAAAGCGGCGAAGTATCGGAGCTTCGAGGGTCTTCGAGAGCGTTTTTGGATAGGTGAGGAGTACGACATCGTCCTGATGCGCGAGGACGAGTCGTATCTAACCTTGAAACCGGGGTGCTTCGTGCTCTCGCTGGACCTGCTAGAGGCTGGTCTCCGGCTGCCGATGCCGGAGATTGCAAAGGAGCTACTCCGGAGTTGGAAAGTGGCGCCAATTCAGCTGACGCCCAACTCGTGGAGGACGATCTTCGTCTTCTGCATCATATGTAGGAAGAAGAAGATCGAAGCGACTGCGGATATCTTCCGTAATCACTTCAGCCTGGCGTGCTCTCCGCAGTTCGGGATGGGGATTGTGTACGTGAAACACCGTACAAACCGGATGCGGATCAACTTCTCGCCCCGACTGTCCAACAACAAGGGGTGGACAGGGCGCCTCTTCTCCGTGGGGCGACAACAAGGAGCGAACATCCCCGAGTGGGATTTCCCCGTGAGGGTGGTGGAGCCCCTGAGGAGGGCGGACATCCCCCCCTTCTTGATCAGGGAGGCAGCCGCGGCCTCCCAGTTGCTGAACACGGTCGGGGTGAACCACGCCGAGGGGTACTTGACCGAGTACAAGCTTGTGAAATGCAAGCTTAGCCGCGCCTGGGGTAAGTCTTATGCTGCTCTGCTCGTTTTCTTTCCCCACATACATGGGTTCTAACCCTTCTTCTGCTTCTTCTAGACGATGAAGAAATAGCTGCTGGTCGAGACCAGAAGGAGATGGCTGACTATGCCGAGATGATCCCCGTTAGCCTTTGCACAATAAGGCTGGACGGGGAAGGCTCCGCGAAGGGGTCCGCGCAGCAAGCGAAGCCGTAACGAGAGGAGGTGCCGTGAAGAAGGCACTTGAGATGGCGACGACTGCAAAGGCGACTTCTCTCCCTCAGAAGAAGAGGAAGGAGAAGCGCAAGGCGGCTGTGGTGGAGTCGCAGGTCGGGGGCCGCTCTTCCGAAGAAGGGGTGTCCGACGAGCCCCGAGCTCGCAAAAAGAGGAAGATGACGAAGCCGATGCCGCACGTTGCAGAAGGCGCCGCGGTAGTGGAGGAAGAAGCAGAGGAGGATCTTGAGCCTCTGCTGGCTCGAAGATCCCGCCAGCGTACCGGGACGTCCGAGGAGAGGGCGTCCGCGATTCCAGCTGTGGACCGTTCGGAGGCGGTCATGAAGATGTCCGCCGAGCTGGGCCTGATAATGGTCAGCGATGAATCGGACCGCTGTGGAGGGCGGGCGAAGTCGCCGGTGCGTGAGGCCCAAGAGGTCCTGCCCAGTGAAGGGAGCGCCGAACAGGGTGGCGCGCTGGATGAGGGCACACAGCTCGGTGCCGAGGACGGGGTGGTCGCCCCGGACCTCACTCCTGCTCCAGCGGCTATTTGTGGTTCTGGCGAGGCAGTTCTTCCGAGGGGGGATGTTCTGCAAGGGAGTGAAAACATTCTGCCCCCCATGCCCCCCACCTTGGTGATCACCGAAGGCCATGTAGTCGGCGAGAGTGCAGCTGAGGTGATCGCTGAGGATCTTGTAGTCGGCGAGAGTGCAACCGTCCCCGGGGAGAAGAGCACTCAAGCTCTTGGAGATGCCGAGGAGGGCCGTGCAGCAGCCCTTGCAGCCTCCGCTACCGAGGACGATGAGGAGGTGCGGCCGGCGACAAGGCAGGAGGCCTCTGGGGCGAGTCGAGCTTCGGCTTCGACGAACGTTATTGCTACGACCTCCGGGTCGAGTCGGCCGGAAGGCCTTGTCGTTAATGATGTTCCAGTCTCGTCTGCCGCTGCTGCGGCTGGGGACGAGAGTTCCGGGGACGACACCAGACCTCTGACTGAGGTGCTACATCGAAGACTCCCGGAGGTGCCCTCGGTGGCAGCGCTGGAGGCAACGCTTCGCCGTGTGGAGGTGTCGCCAAGGAAGCTGCCCGCAAGCCCCACTGCTTCCCGACTCGAACAGCTTGCAAGGTGCCTGGACCTTCCTTCCGAGCTGACTCCGGAGAGGTCAGTGGAAGGTTACCAGCCAGAGGGCCTAGAGGATGAGGGCATGAGCGATGTTGATCTAGAGGCGCTCGTGGATGGCATGTCCAAGTCGCTGGGCACCCTCAAGGCTCTAGCTGTTCGAGGTCAGAAGCAGAGATATCTGAATGAGGCGTAGACAGCCTTCTATGAGGACCTCTCCGCGAGGCATAAGGCTCGCGAGACGGCGCTGGAGGAGGAGGTGAAGAACCTCAAAGCAGCCCTCTAGGCTTCGGAGCTCGAGACCACCTTAGCGCGGGCCGAGAAGGAAGCCTTAACCAAGGTGATAGTGGACGCGGGGGTCCGTGCCGTTACTGACTATAAGGCCGGACCGGAGTACCAGGAAGACTTGGAGCAGTATGGTGCCCGCTGCTACCGAGTGGGTCTCAATGCTGGGAAGGACCTTGGAGAACAACTTTCCTGGGTAGAACGTGCCCGAGAAGCCTTCGAGGCTGCTGTTCGGGAGTGCCGGCGCCGCACTCAGGACGCCCGCTTGGATGGTGTGCGATTTGCACAATTCCAGTCTGGGCGGATGCCCCCTTCAGAAGAAGACGTCGGTCCTTCACAGCAGGCCCCTTGATCCTTATGCTCCTTGTTGTTCCCGTGTTCCCCTTTTTTTTGTAACCGCGGCCGAGAAGGGCTCACTAAAAAAACTTTTTGTGAAATGAAATCTTCTGTTCATGAGATTGTCTCGTAGCTTCACTTTCTCTATCTTCTCCCTTTTGTTGGTTGTTCCTGCTCGAACCGGAGTCCGTTAGGCTTCACAGGCATCGCATGTAAGACGCAGATCGTTGAGAACCGCAAAGAAGATTCCGATCAGGTGTATATGCTAAATGCATGTGAAACAACAGGAGTAGGGAGAAGAGAGGTAGGATGCTGACAAAAGGCTTTTATAAATGATAAGCCTTATGGTTAGAAACATGCAAAGTCCTGGGTATGGCTTCGCCACTAGGAGTAGTTAGCTTATATGAGCCTTTTCCGAGGACATGGGTGACCTGATAAGGTCCTTCCCATTTGATGGCAAGTTTGCCGACTGCTCTTCGGGGGTCCGAAGCCGAACAGCGGCGCAGAACCAAGTCTCCCACATTGAACCGCCTTTCCCGAACTCGCGCATTATAGTATTGTGCGAGTCGTTGCTGATAAGAAACGAGACGAATGTGGCGTCACTCTGTCGTTCGCCCAGCATGTCCAAGTTCTCTCGAAGAGCGCGGTTATTGGCGGCTTCGTCGAAGTGGGTTGTTCGAATGGTTGGAAGGGCTACTTCCAGAGGTACAACTGCTTCCGAGCCGTAGGCCAGGTGGAAAGGTGTTTCCCCTGTAGCTACCCGAGCAGTTGTTCGATGACACCAAAGGATGTTTGGGAGTTCGTCGATCCATGATCCACCCACAGACTCCACTCTCGTGCGGATCCCATGCAGCAGTGTTCGGTTGGCGTTTTCGACCAAACCGTTTGCCTGGGGATGAGCCACGGAGGTGAAGTGGTTGTAGATCCCGAGCTCGGCGCACTTCTGCTTGAAGAAGGTGCTGTCGAACTGTTTCCCGTTGTCAGACGTAATCACCCTTGGGACGCCAAACCTGTAGAGAAGGTTCTTCCATACGAACTTCCATGCGGCTTGTTCGGTGATTGTGGCAACAGATTCGGCCTCGATCCACTTGGTGAAGTAGTCGATGGCCACGAAGAGAAACTTCTTCCGCCCTTGGGCCTCTGGGAAGGGACCCAAGATATCAATGCCCAACCTGGCGAAAGGGCGCGGCTCGAACAGGCTGTGAAGCTGTTCGGCAGGCTGCTTAATGAGTTCTCCGAACTTTTGGCATTCTGGACATTTCCTGACAAAGGACATGCAATCCTTCTGAAGAGAAGGCCACCAGAACCCTGCTCGGATGATGCTGCGCGCTAGCGTTTTGCCCCCCAGATGGCTTCCGCACAGCCCCTCGTGGACTTCTTCTGTGGCTGCAAGGGCCTCCTCAGGGTTGAGGCAACGCAGAAGAGGTCTAGCAAGGGACCGCCGGTATAGTTTGCCTTCTACGAGGGTGAAGTGCTGAGAGCGCATTCTGACTTTCCGAGCTTCGCCCTGTTCGGGCGGAAGCTCACCTCGGAGAAGGTACGCCAAGAGAGGGTCAACCCAACTCGGGGTTGGTGGGCCCGTTTCTATGGCGGCTACATCAACCTCCGTGCTCGGCGAGGCGAGCTCTTCAATAAACACAGAGCGGGAAGGGGTGATGTCACCTGAGGACGCCAATTTGGCCAGTGCATCAGCTCGCGCGTTTTGCTCCCGTGGAACATGTATGACTTCAAAGTTTACGAGGTCCTCTGTCTGGCTCTTGACCTGTTGGAGGTATTGAGCCATGCGAGGTTCCCTTGCTCCGAACTGTCCGCTTACCTGGCTGGCAACCAGCTGGGAGTCACTAAAGACTCTAAGCCGAATGGCCCCAAGGTGCCTAGCCATGCGAATACCAGACAGTAAAGCTTCGTATTCGGCGACGTTGTTGGAGGCTGGAAAGCGAAAACGGAGGGCGTATTGGAACTCTAACCCCTCTGGGGAGGTGAGGACCAAACCTGCCCCGCTTCCGGTGACACAAGAGGATCCGTCAACATAAAGCTCCCATGGGGGCTCGTCTGCCAACGGTGGATCCTGCTCAGGCCGGAAGGGTACATTCCGCCACGAAGTCTGCTAACGCCTGTGCTTTGATCGCCGTCCTCGGTCGGAAGCTGATGTCGAACTCACCAAGCTCTATCGCCCACTTAACCAACCTGCCGGAAGCCTCCGGCCGCTGAAGGATGGATTTCAGCGGCTGATCGGTTAGAACTGTAACGGAATGGGCCTGAAAATAGGGCCTGAGCTTCCGTACAGCCGTGACGAGAGCAAGGGCGAGTTTTTCTGCTCTGGGGTACCTCCTTTCAGCCTCTTAGAGGACCCTGCTGATGTAGTATACAGGATGCTGCGCCGCTCCAACTTCTCTGATTAAGACTGCACTGATAGAGTGTTCGGTGACCGAGAGGTACACGAACAGAGGTTCCCCGAGCACAGGCTTTGAGAGAACAGGAGGGGCTGCCAAATATGCCTTCAGTTCGGTGAATGCAGCCTCGCACTCATCAGTCCACTGTACTTGCCCCCCTTGCTTCGAGGAGCTTTTAGGGCCTCGGAGCAACTTGAAGAAGTTAAAACTTCTTTCTGCTGCTCGGGACATGAACCGGTTCAGTGCCGCAAGACGCCCCGTCAGGCGCTGGACGTCGCGCACTGTCTTTGGACTGCTCATCTCAAGCACGGCTTGGATTTTTTCCGGGTTCGCCTCTATTCCCCTATTGGATATGAGGAACCCGAGGAACTTACCCGACAGAACACCAAACACGCACTTGGCAGGATTAAGCTTCATATTATACCTTCGCAGAGTTGCGAAAGTTTCCTGGAGGTTGGAAATGTGGTCAGTACTCGGAAGTGTCTTGACCAGCATGTCATCAACATAGACCTCCATGTTGCGCCCGATCTGCTGCTCGAACATTTTGTTGACCAGCCGCTGGTAAGTCGCGCTTGCATTCTTCAGACCAAAAGGCATTCTGGTGAAACAGTATAAGCCTAGGTCTGTAACGAACGTCGTGGCGTCTTGATCCGGGGGATGCATACTGATCTGGTGGTAACCAGAGTAGGCATCCAAAAGTTGAGAAGCTCGTGTCCGGAAGTAGCGTCCACCAGCTGATCGATGCGCGGCAGAGGGAAGTTGTCCTTGGGCGTTGCCTTATTGAGATCTTTGTAATCCACGCACACACGCCATTTGCCGTTGGCCTTGTGTACGAGGACCACGTTGGAGATCCATCTTGGATATTGGGCTTCTCGGAGGAGCCCAACAGTTCGGCTTTTGACCACGTGATCCTGAATCACAGTCTGCCGTTCTCGATTCACAGGTCGTCTCCTTTGCTGAACTGGTGGGATCCGGGGATCCAACCGGAGGCGATGCACCATGACCTTTGGGGGAATGCCTGGAAGCTCATCATCGGACCAGGCGAACACGTCCAAATTGGCCAGCAGGAAGGCTATGTAGCGCTGCTGCTCGGCCTCTGTCAACAAGGCACCAATGTACAAGACGTGTTCGGGGTCTTCGTCCACCTGGATGGGGATCAAATCTTCCGCAGGCGTCCCTCGACTGGTGGAGGGCTGATCGGAGGTTGAAGGAGCTGTATCAGCGAGTGGTTGCTTGTCCCTTAAGGAGAGGACATAGCAACGGCGAGACTCGCGCTGACACCGGAGCACTTCGCCCACTCCGCTCGGAGTAGGAAACTTCATCTTCTGATGGAGTGACGAAGGTACTGCTTTAAGGCATCCGATCAGACCTCTGCCAAGGATAGCATTATATCCAGGCATGTTGTTGATAACCAGGAAGTCAACAATTTTGGTCACAGCCTTAGGAGCCGTTCCCAAGGTGATCGGAAGACGAACCCTTCCCATGGGCTGGACCGAAACTCCCGAAAAGCCAAACAGTGGCGAGTTTACAGGGGTGAGTTGATCGGTTCGCAGGCCCATGAGGACAAAACAGTCGTAAGCCAAGACATTGGGGGCGCTTCCATTATCTACCAGAATCCGGCGCACATTACAGTGGTTGATGGTGGCCGAAATGACCAACGCATCAGTGTGTGGGGTCGTAACCCCTACAAGATCTTCATCCGAGAAGGTTATAGCCTCCTCGGGCTGTGCGCGTGCAGGACTGGCAGGATATGGAGCCGGCCGAGGTGCCGAAGGCCTATCTATGACATGCACTCGCCTTGCGTAGTCGTGTCGGCTTCAAGTGCTTTCTCCGCCCGCGCCAAAGCCTCTCGCGATCACGTTGATCTCCTGCCCATTGGGCTCGTTATTGATCGGCTGCTCAGGAGTGCGCTCTCGGTGTCTAGGGCGTTCTTCATTCCGGCGCACGAACCGTCCAAGATAGCCGTGGATGTGGTCGGCCGGGTCAGTTGTGCCGTCGTAGGGCGCGATGGTGGGTAGAGGGAGCTTGGAGGAGACCTAGGCCTCCAGGATCTCCCTGCTGAATGGGGAGCGGAAGTCCAAGTCATCCTCCGCTGGAGCCTTCCCCTCCGCACGCTGAACCATCGCGTCCATGCGGCGTTCGAGGTCGACCACACGCCTTAGGCGCCTGGCGAGCTCCTGCTCGGAGTTGGCGGGGCCCCCTCGTCCGGAGGCGTGGGAGTTGCCTCCCACGACTAATCGTGGCGGACGGGGGGAGACGATAGAGCGGCGGGGCGAACGTCCGCGGTGCTCCGATGCCCGCTCTTCCGACGGAGCCCGATGGGACCGGCGCGGCGAATCTGCCTGCTGCTCTTGAGGCGCCGGGGGGACGCGAGAGCGGCAATGCGACGACTCCGCCTGTCGCTCGCGCGGCAGGGAAGCCGCCGGGACCGCTGCCCCCGCTAACTGAGCCTGCAGGGCGAGGCAGACGCCCGTTAACTGCTGCATCTGCCCGCGAAGCTCTGCTACTTCCAGGGCAGTTGCGGGTGCAGCAGCCGGTGGTGCTGGGACGTCGTGATTAGCGCCGGCAGGGACGATGGCGACGTCACCAGGAGGGGATCGGCAACGAGAGTCCCCTCGCGACTGACGGGACCTCGTCGCCCTGCTTCCTACGTTCTGGTATGAGGATCGTCCTCGAGCCATGGCTGCGTCGCTTCCCACAGATGGCGCCAAATGTGGTGGTGTAATCCTGTTTGGACCGGAGCCAAATGGGCCTCCACTAGAGAGAGAGAGGGAAGACGATCGCCGGTGAGGACGAGGACCTGCAAGACCAGAAGAGGATCAGGGGGCCCGGTGAAGACCGGGAAAACCCTCCGATGCCTAAGTCAGTGGAGAGCTTGCAAGGCAGGGGGTTTTGGAATACGAAAGTGTGTTCGCGTGAGTAAGAGAACGTACCCTTGCATGGTACTGTACGTATATTTTTTATAGGCGTCGGTGCCAAGGCCAATGTGCGTAACGTTGGTAGAACGTGCCTGAAAAGGCGGCTTGACGGGTGCACATAACGAGGGGAGTTATACGCTCGGGTGCCCGTTGGGATGCCAGGCAGATCGTGCCTCTTGATGATGGAGCGCGTGGCCTGAGGCGGTTATAACCGCGGTGTAAGTCAGAGAGCCTGCTCGGAAGCCTCTGGAGACACCTTCCGAGCAGGTGACCCACATGAGGGCTCGAACGCGCTGTTCGGTGACATCCAGGGTTGTTCCGCGCAGCAGGGTTAAGGTCCTTGTTCAGAAGCCGCCTGCTGACGAGCTCGGTAGTGCTTAGCCAAGGATGACCGGAGTGTGGGGTCTCCTTTCATCTGATCCGTACGGAGGCGAGGGATCGTCTAAGGAGGCCACGTCCGAAAGGGAAGACGTTGATGGGCCTTGACGTGATGGGCTTAGGTGGCGGAAAACAGCCACCACACTTGTCAACTAATAGAATTACTTTCTTACAATCTAACTCAGTCTCTTTCTTACAACAAATATCTCTTATAACACAGAATTCAAATTAAAAGAAAAATATTTGACATCAAATCGAGTGTACGTAACAAGATCTTGATAGATAATTACTTGTCAAGTTATTTTCTTGAGGATATCTTAATCAGATTCTTCTTTTTCTCTCTTTTCAGAAATTAAAATTACTTGACAAATAATTTTTTAAAATCTTGTTACTAGTTATATCCGACAACAAATTAATATTTCTCAACTAAAATGATGGTTTCGGCTCTACTCGTGCAAAGACTCTTTCTTGTTTGGCATTAGTTCCGAGCATTGATCTATATAAAAATATGGGTTGCTACATTTTTTTTATTGCTCTAAGTAATTTGAAACTCTAACGGTGTGCACATGATCTAATCCCCAATGTCGACATTGTATGTGACCGCAGGATTTCGTCATTGGAGCTTACTGTTATTATATTTTGCCAATCTATATATCATGCTCTTCTTTCGGATTTAATAGACTTGAACTATAGTAGGACTTAGTATACATGAAGTGATGTCTCAAAAGTTTTGATAACTATAACAACGATGGTGTTATCATGTATGAAGTGACACTGAACAGAGCTAGTCAGCTTTTCCTTTAAAATTTTGCCATATTTTAATGTGACATAATCCATTGGAACCACAACTATCATATCCATATCATAAAATAAAACTTGTCATGGATTTAAGTACAACTACATGCTTATATGCATTAGAGTAAGTCTTGGTACTACACACCAAGCATTCATGGGTGTGCGCGCATACTTATAGGTGATTGGATGCCACATCATATCAAGATTTTAAGTAACTTTCAAATCTTGTAAAGTCACCTGACATGAGATGTTTCTTTACTATTGTTTAAGGGGTTTGCTGGATTAGATGAGTGTATTGTGTTTCTTTACTAAGACAAGATTAAGTATAAACTCATTTCTTTCACTAGCTCATAGAATAACCTTTCCATCTTTTATATATGGAGTGGAGCTCCATGTGTCTTGTATAGACAGGCCTTTACTTTATAGAAATAGTTTTTTAATCTCCCATGCATGGGTGGGTCGTCACCTCACTCTCCCATATAAAAACAACCATATATACTTGTTACAGCACAGCTTCCTGATCTTTTGTAGTGGAGCACCATTTTATAAGAATGACTCCTCATTCACATAGTCTATATAAACTCATAATATCAGTGGAAAAGCTGAGATAAAGCCAGAGTCCATGCAATAAAGAAAGCCTACAACATGGGGACTCCAAGAATGTCTCCTCCTTTAGCTAGCCATATTCTATCTAAACTCATAATATCAGTGGAAATGCATGCCGAGATAAAGCCAAAGTCCATGCAATAAAGAAAGCCTCCAGCATGGGGACTCAACATTCTAACACATTTCTTCTATGGGCAAAGGAGACCTAAAATTTATAATATATATATATAGAGAGAGAGAGAGAGATGTTATGGTGCGACAGAAATTTTTGATACGGTCCCGTCGTAGTATAGCGCGGATTAGCTACGGATTAGCTACGGAATAGCTACGACTTGTGTCTGTAGTTAAACTGTTTTATTCTTGTAATGAGCGCGGATTGTTAGCTTTCAATTTAACGACGGAACACTACAATACATCCGTACTTAGTGTTCGGACGCTTAAGTGTTCGGAATGCTTGTTGCTCAGTGTTCGGTGATGCTCGGTGCTGCTCGATGAGTATAGACAAACCGTTAGATTAAAATTCAACGGTTTGCACTGATGATACAGCAGGACTGTACCCAAAAACTCCGTCGTATCATAGTATATATATATATATATATATATATATATATATATATATATAGTAGTGCTCCGCCTCACCATAGTTGACGCCCCTCGAATTTCAATCCAAAAGACGTCAAAAATGAAAAAAAGAATGGGATGTCACCCCCACCTGACCTGTGATATACGTGTTGGGATGTGACGGAGCCGCATCAACAGATCCCGTCGCACCTCAATATTTTGATCTTCCAAGAAACAATTAAGTTGTCTTTTCTTTTTTCTCCTTTGAAATATTGGAGGATCAGACAATCTCCTAGTCTAGCCGATATTAATTAGTTGAAAAAAAAACCACCATATAGAAGCATGTTCATGTAAGCAAAATCTAGTCGGATAATAGCGCAAAGGAAACAGACCATGCACTGTCGGCAGAACAAACAATTAGACAAACAAATCCGAGGAATGGCGCGTCGCCATACGAGGCCCCCTGATCGGGGAACCACAGCCGTCCATCTAGATCTAGTGATAGTTTTGGTCCCATCTCTAAGGGTACACGGTTCGGATGGTGCCAAAAGTTTACAGGGTCTACCCATCAAGAGGAGGAGGGAGCTCGCTATCAATGGCATTCAAGTCAGATTTGATGATCTTAGCTACCTTCAGAAACACCATACAGTACGGTGTCACAACCAAAAGAATAAGTGCAACATTTTTTTACCCCCATTTTTACGGTTAAAAATTTGTTCAATAAATGTTGCTCCAAAAAATAATAATATTTTGTTAGGGAGCAAGTATTGATCTCAAAAATTGGAGTCTTAAAAGATGATTTTGTTATCTGCCATTTAAGAATTAATTTTTTTACTATTTAAAGTGGGTTAAATAGATTCAGTTGAAATTTTGGAGGAATATGTGGTGTCTTGGTCTTTTATTATGTCCTTTTCCTATGGCCGAATTTAAAAGTCGGATGACAAAAAAGATAGTTTTAAGTTTGATCTCAAAATCTTAGGAGCATCAAATTTAATTTTTGTTTTGTTTCCGACATTGGTGAAGATGAGATTATGACCAGCACCATAATATTACTCTTAATAATTTGGAAATCATTATTACTATTACGATTATTATTATTATTATTATTATTATTATAATACTAGCAACCCTAGTGGAAGAATTATTTTTCCATTTCTTTTATTACAAAAAGTTTCCCCTCAATATTTCGATTTCATATGAGTTGATTTAATTCGCAAGGCGAAGTGGGACCCAGCATAGTGCTTGGCACTAGCATTGCTCAACTAGTTTTATTAGACGTATATGGGTATTGGGCCAGTAGGGTTAAGGGAATGGGCTGGGCCTCCTGGTATCTCTTACATGGACTAGACTAAGCCCATTCCTCTTCTGCTCTACTGTCTCTCCTCTAACGGGGCATTGTCATAGAAACTTTGTTTAAAAAAATTGGAACTTCATAAATATGGGTTATGCCAAATATACTCCTCATTTAAGTATATTATCAAAAATATTTTCTACATATTTTTCTATATTGTAGTTATACCCCTACCGTAACTCCCGTAAATTTGGCTTGAGTTAAGTTCGAGTTAAGCGGTGAATTACTAACTCCCCCCCCCCCCCGCCGCCACCGCTCTCCCTTCTCCATTCTCTCTCTCTCATCTGCACCCATCGAGTCGCATGTGCTCTCCCTTCTCTATTCTCTCTCTCTCTCTCTCATATGCACCCATCGAAACCAAAGGAGGAGACCTCCTCTAGTGCCCTCAGCCCTCATCTCGCCTTTGTCCTCAGACTTATGGATGTTTATAATACGGTCCAACCCGAAAAATTGAACTGAACCGGCCAGTTCGGTTCGGTTCGGTTCGGGTTGAGAGGTCTCATGGTTCAGTTCGGTTTCCTGTTGAAAAATCGAATGAACTGAATAGATATTAAAGGAGCGCATAGCCCAGTGGGTTAGTGCCTCCCAAATCCTTGGGCGGACCTGAGTTCGACTCAGGTCTGTCGTCTGGGGCTTTAAAGTGTGTTTTTTTTTTATTCGGTTCAAATGGTTCGGTTCGATTTGAACTAAATTTTAGTTCGATTTGGGTGAACCGAACCGGACCATGTTCACCCCTACTCATCTCTCTCTCTCTCTCTCTCTCTCTCTCTCTCTCTCTCTCTCTCTCTCTCTCTCTCTCTCTCTCTCTCTCTCTCTCTCTCTCTCTCTCTCTCTCTCTCTCTCTCTCTCTCTCTCTCTCTCTCTCTCTCTCTCTCTCTCTCTCTCTCTCTCTCTCTCTCTCTCTCTCTCTCTCTCTCTCTCTCTGAGGTGTGCCGCACCCCCCACATCTGACGAGTGTGTTGTATGCGTGTTGGTTGCCGGTGACGAGGGTTGGATCTAGTTAGGGTTAGAATGGGATGGGGAGGTAGAAATGAGACTCTCTATATCTTTTTAGGTGACTTTGGAGAGTATTTAAAGTATTTCAAATTATTTAACAAATTTTTATCGTACATATTTTCAAATATTTACTTCTCCTCAATATGGCAGGGAACTGCATGGGTGTAACCGCAACTTATAAAGTATTTAGAGGACGTTTTTTATAATATACTTAAATATATTTGACATAATCTATATTTGTAAGGATCAACATAGAGATTTAGAAAGGAAACTGACTTTTATGTACTTCCTGATCAACTTTTACAACACAATAAGTCTACATTTGAATTAAGTTCCACCAAGTTACTTTTTTTATTTAAAAAAATTTACTTGTTTATTTCAATATGCTTTGCATCCACACTTTTTTGTGCAATAAACTTACATCTCTCAACTGAAAAAGGGTAACCCAAGTTTAAGTCATATGGACCATCCAAGATAGCGCTATGATTATTTTCTCTTGCATTATTCTACTTTGTCAATTTCTTCATCACATCCATTAGCAAATTTTAACTTTAACAATTATTGTGGGATGACCAACCAGAGTCCCCCCGACCAAGGTATGAATTAACAGAATCTGACATTAGATTTATTGACCCATCATGTGCGCCCCTACCTAGGCTAGAATTATCTCCCCGGGCACGGTCTAATCAGATCCCAAGACGAGACGAACCTACACACCCCCCACCCACCCTGGCCTCACCCACACACGCTGCGTTACTAGTTGACACTAGTACTGGCCTTGTTCGTCACAAGCTTTGTGTGTGGGACCCGCGCTCGTTTGGTAGGTCCCCACGGGGCCCACCGCCTCACATTTGGTCCCGCTCTATTCGTCGGCCCCGCACGAACGAAGACAAGATGCGAAAGATAGAAAAGTTTTCACACTCGTCGGGGTTCCGTTAATGGGGGCCGCATCGTGGAGGGTCCATCCCCAAACGGCATATCGGCGGCGGCCCCGTTCGACGGATCCCGCGAAACAAGAGAGCTTATAATGGTCCACCAGCGGCGGCGAGCCAGTTTTCTTAATAAATTATGTAAGAATCAATTTAGTTTAAATAAAATATTTTGGTAAATAAATTAAATTGAAACGAACATACAAATATTCTGCCATTTATATTGGTGAATAAGATTGATTAAAATTCGCATTTAAAACGGAGGGGACAATTTTCCACGTACCTTTCCTGCTAGGCCCGTTGGCCGAATACGGCTCATTGCGGCCCCTTTGATTCGATGCTCGTCCTCCACGTGTCTCCGAACATCTTAGAGATGATCGAGCACGGTCCTGCGCCTCAAAGACCTCTCCTTGAAAGTCAACATTTTGGGTCAGTATCAGTTGTCCTCAAACAAAACTTCATCCTAATATAGGTCCAAACACATGTTGCACGACGTACGTAACCGACTCTAGCGGTCGAACTATTCGTGCCTTTCTCGGATCTATTACTACTCTGTAAAAGAACTCCAACTGGACACCTCCCTATGTTCCAGGTAGTTGCCACGTCACGATTTATCTTATTTAGAGATCTCTCTCAATCAAGGTTTTAACCACCACTCTCATAGGGGTTATGTTACGGTCTGCTGGCATACTAGAAGCTTGGACCTTTCTTATATAAAGAGCCAAACTCTCTAATGACTAGGCACACACGTACAATCTCATATCCACTAGCTTGTTAAACTTTCACGAGTCACTTTACTGACTTAGGTATCAAAAGATTTTCCTCTGGTTCCACAACTAGATCCCCTCGACGCCTCTCTTTCTTATGGAGTCCATTGCATTATGCCTCTGGTTGGATTCCAATTTCATTACGACATGTAGAAAAGAGAGTGAAGATTTCAAATCACTGTCTGACCTTCACAAAATCCATATTTATATAGTAGTTCCCTTAGGATTTAAGCACATGTTATTCGTTATGTAAATTGGTAAAATACGCCATCACCGAAGACTATCTAGCATTCAAATGGCTCGTATTAAATTTGGTTACCAAGTTAAACTAAAATTGAATTCAAAAAATTTGGTTGATTGACCATGAAACAACTCAAGCTTAGTTGAAATTTGAACTCGAACATAAAAATTATATATATATTCTTGAAATACACCATGATACCGGTCGTCGTCAGCTGACAAATTGGGTCGACGAGATCAAGGATCGGCCATACCGACGAGCCGACAGTTAAATTGCCGGAAGTCGTCGGCGCAGGTTAGTCCATCACTTCTGAGAACTAATTCAAATTAAGCACTAAGTCCGGGCGTCCCCAGCCGGCGCCAGGTCACACTTACCCTAGGTACAGACGAGCCCCGTAAATCACGACCCCCAGCTGGCCCCTACCCGCTTTAGGCAAGCGGCTGTCAAGGCAGGACTCTCCATGTCCAGCTGGCGAGGGTTCCCTGATTAGCGCCCTTGCCTCACGGAGGCTCATCCACCACCTTCCTTTTCTGTCCAAAGGACCAGGCCCTTATAAAAGGGACAGAGACCCACAAGGAAAAGGTACGCTATTCATAGCACAAAACTCTTACTCAATTCTCCTCTCTTTACAACCTTCACTGACTTGATCGTCGGAGTGTCCGACCACCGAGGAGTCTCGGTGGTTCTTTGTAGGTCGGCTTCTCCTCCTCGACGACAGCACGACGCAACCAATCCCTCGGGGCCCACTCAGCTCGGCTCCGGCCGACGACACTTGTTGATTTTTTCCAGCAACATTTGGCGCCGTCTGTGGGAACTGACACAAAAAGCTTATCCCAATGGCACCCAAGGGAAAGGCTGCAGCTCGCCCGTTGGAGGAGGAAACCGCCCTTGTTAATGTCGTGGAAGAAGTAGCAGGGGGAGCGTCTGGGGCAGGAGAACAAGATTCGACTACTCTGTCACGGCTCGACCGCGTCGAGCAGACATTGGCAAGTCTTCAACAGGTACTTATGAGGATGGAGCAGAACCAACGGGCGCATCCTGTACAAGGGGAGGGCTCGGTTCGTCAGTTAGAAAAGGCCCAGGGTGATCCAGATGAGGCGGAGGCTCCCGACCAGCAGCGTGCGCCTCCTGCGATGTCGGCAAGTCATGCCGGAGCGCCGCCGACGATGGTCGGGACTCCCGCGCCAGCCGTAAATCGAACCGACAACGTCCTGCCTGTCACGCCAGTGGCGGCCGTGGGGAATGTGGGCAAGGCCGACCCTGCCGATCATTTCACGGCAGAATCTACTCCAATCAGTCGCAGCGAGTCTCCATTCGACCCACGATGGAAGGACGACCTGCGAGAGATGAACAGGAAGATAGAAGCTCTGCAGCTCGGTACCCGCGCCCCATCCGTGGCGACGCTCCTCACCTCCTCACCATTCACGGAGGAAATCACGTCGGCTCCGGTCCCACCGAAGTTTCAGCTGCCGAAGTTCCGACGTTACAACGGGACCACCAACCCAATCCACCACCTCGACCATTTCCAGGGGCAGGTGGAAATGATAAATATAACTGACGCTCTGAAATGCAGGGCTTTCATGTCCACCCTAGACGACGCGGCTCTGCAGTGGTTCAAGGCGCTGCCCGCTCGATCGATCTCGGACTTCGCCGACCTGGCCCAGAGGTTCCTTGACCACTTCTTCAACACAGTGCAGCATTCGTTATGCACCGACGATCTGTGGCTGGTGTCACAGAAAGAGAATGAGATGTTCCGGGACTACGCGAAGCGTTTCCAGATTGAGGTGATGAAAGTGGTGGACCTAGACTTGAGGACGGCGGTCAACATTCTCACCAGGGTGTGCACCGACGTATCGTTTGTGGCGTCAATCGCCAAAAAACCACCGGTAAGCCTCTCCGACCTCCTCTCCCGGATGCAGAAATACGTCAGGCTGGAATCAACCCTTGGAGCCGCTGGGCGTTTGAAGCGGCCGCTGGAGAGGGGGAATGCGAGCTCCGAGACAAGCGAGAAGAGGACGAGAAGGGAGGAAGCGTGCGGAGACAGGCACCGAGATTCGGAGAATCGACGGATGTCTGACCGACGACCCGACGAGTATCGTCGCGTCAGAGATCTTCCCCGGTTCGGAAGGCCACCATCAGAAATCCTCCCCATCATCAAGAAGCTACCAGAGTTCAGGCGACCAGAACCCATCACGCGGCCCCCATCAGGACGAGGGGCCGAGCTATACTGTGAGTACCAGAAAGGTTTTGGTCACCTAACCGACCAGTGCAGGAGCCTGAAGATGGAGATATCGGAGATGTTACGGCGAGGGATAATCGGGAAAGACGTCGTCGACGGCAAGCCGAAGGATCACGAGCAGGAAGGAGATCGCGAGCGCGAAGGGAAAGGCGTCGTCCTAGTACTCGCCGGCGGGTCGGCGAGCGGCGGCGACAGCGGCAGGAAGAGAAAAGCATATGCGTCGGCCGTCGTCCTCGGAATCAACCAACCGAGCCTGGAGCCGATCACCTTCTCTGCCGACGACGCAATGGGGCTTAGCTTCCCTCACGACGACGCGCTGGTCATCCATGCTGACATCGACGGATACACCGTGCATCGCATCCTCATCGACAATGGGGCGGCGCCCGACGTCCTTTTTTATGACTGCTTCCTGAAGATGACGAACCTGAGCACGGAGCTCAAGCCAGTCGCCACACCTCTGTTCGGGTTTAGCGGAACACCAGTCACCGCCGAGGGGTCCATCAGACTCAAGGTGACGCTGGGCACCCGCCCTCGGCATGTAACGGTTGAGGTCGACTTCCTAATTGTGAAGGTCAAGTCGGCCTACAATGCGATTTTTGGGCGCGGTTTGCTTGGGAAGCTCGGGGGGGTACCGTCAACCTACCACCAGAAGTTGAAGTTTCCAACTCCTTGCGGGGTGGGGGAAGTCGTCGGAAGTCAGGCCGAGGCGCGCCTATGTTATGTCAATTCCATCAAGGCCAAAGAACCAGCCATTTCTGAGTACGTGCCGTCTGTAGATGACACCCCAAAGCACGAGCCAGTAGAACTAACTAAACAAATAAAAATCGAAAGCGGACATCTAATCATCGGGACCGAACTCAAAGAGTTGGAAAGCGACATCGCTACATTTCTCAGCCAAAGTGGCGACGTGTTCGCTTGGTCTGACGACGACCTCCCGGGGATAGACCCGAGCATTATCCAACATCACTTGAACGTGGATCCCGAGGCCCGGCCTATCCGACAAAAGAAGAGGCCCCTATCGGCAGGAGGTAGTTGAAAACCAGCTAACGAAATATTTGCATGCAGGTACGGTTAGAAATTCGTTTTACCCAAACTGGGTCGCCAACGTCGTACTGGTGCGAAAAGCGAACGGCAAGTGGCGAATGTGCGTTGACTTCTCCAACCTAAACAAAGCCTGCCCAAAGGACAGCTTCCCCCTACCCCGGATCGACCAGCTAGTCGACTCAACTGCCGGGCACGAGCTCTTAAGCTTCCTCGACGCCTATTCAGGCTATCACCAAATAAGAATGGCTCCAGAAGACGAGGAAAAGACGTCCTTCACCACTGAGAGAGGTTTGTATTGTTTTACCCGTATGCCGTTCGGACTAAAAAATGCAGGGGCAACATACCAAAGGCTGGTCAACAAAATGTTCGAGAGGCAGATTGGCAAGACCATGGAAATATACGTCGACGATATGCTGGTAAAAAGCCGACAAGCCGAGGACCACGTCAGGGACTTAGCCGAAGCCTTCGAGATACTGAAGCTCTACGGGATGAAATTGAACCCAGAAAAGTGCGTCTTCGGCGTCCGAGCTGGAAAGTTCTTGGGGTACCTCGTCTCCCAATGAGGCATAGACGTCAACCCCGACAAAGTTCAAGCCATCCTCGACATGACAGCTCCGAGGACAATTAAAGAGGTACAAAGACTTAATGGCATGGTTACAGCTCTAAGTAGGTTTATGTCCAAGTCGGCAGAGCGGTGCAAACCATTTTTCGAGGCGTTAAGGAAAGGCCGCTTCGAGTGGACCGAGGACTGCCAAAAGGCATTTGACGAGTTAAAGGAACACCTGGCAAGCGTACCAACGTTGAGCAAGTCAAAGGAGGGGGAAGAGCTGCTGTTGTATTTGTCCGCAACGAGCTATTCCGTCAGCTCGGTCCTCGTCCGAGAAGAAGACCGAGCCCACCTACCGATGTACTACACAAGCAAGGCGCTGCGAGGAGCCGAGCAACGCTACCCTGACCTCGAGAAGGTCGGGTATGCTCTCATCATGGCCGCACGCCGATTGCGTCCGTATTTCCAATCGCACAAAGTAGTCGTCCTCACCGACACACCGATCCGACAAGTTCTGGAGCGACCCGAGTCCTCGGGAAGGTTGGCAAAGTGGGCCATAGAGCTCGGGGAGTTCGACATTGAGTTCAGGCCCCGTGTCGCTATCAAAGCCCAAGCCCTCGCGGATTTCATTTCCGAGGGCACTGCCCGAGCAATTTCGGAGGAACAATCCGACGGAAGGTGGGAAGTTTTTGTCGACGGAACCTCAAACTCCCGGGGCAGCGGAGCGGGGGTGATCATGCGCTCACCCGAAGGCATCGACTTAAGGTACGCAGTTCGTTTCTGTTTCCAAGCATCTAACAACGTGGCAGAATACGAAGCAGTGGTATCAGGGCTGAAGATGGCGAGAACCCTTGGCGCGAAGAAGGTCCGCGTCCACAGCGATTCCCAACTGGTTGTCAACCAGGTCTCGCAAGCGTTCGAGGCAAAAGAGGCGAAGCTCACGTCATACAAGGCCGAGGTGTTAAGGCTCATGGCGGAATTCGACTCAGCCGAGCTTGTGAAGATACCAAGGTCCGAGAACGAGCGAGCTGACGAGCTTTCAAAAATTGCATCATCTGCGCTGGAACCGCCCACAGCCCTACTAATAGAAGAGCTATCGGAGCCAACCATAACACCCAAGGATCTAATGAGTATCGAGGTAAGAACAACTTGGATGACCCCACTGATAAATTTCCTCAAGAGTAGGTTGCTACCGGAGGACAAGAACGAGGCCGAAAAAACGAGGCGACGTTCATCAAAGTTCTTCATCATCGGCGATGACCTGTACCGGAAGGGGTTTAGCTATCCCAACCTCCTCTGCGTGGACACTGTTCAAGCCGAAGAAATTATCAACGAAGTTCACGAAGGAACGTGTGGTTCTCATGCGGGCCCCAGATCTCTAGTAAGAAGGGTAACCCGGCAAGGATACTGGTGGCCGACGATGCTTAAAGACGTCGAGAAATACGTCAAAAGCTGCCGACAATGCCAGCTATTCGGCAAGATCGACCGACAACCTCCATCAGAACTCACGAGCATAAATTCCCCATGGCCGTTCGCACAATGGGGCATGGACATCCTCGGACCATTCCCACCTGCGACAGGCCAAAGGAGGTTCATCATCGTCGGAGTTGATTACTTCACAAAATGGGTCGAAGCTGAGCCCCTAGCAAAAATTACAGATTCCAACGCCTGGGGCTTCGTATGGAAAAATATCATCTGCAGGTTCGGCCTTCCACGAACCATCATCACCGACAATGGACGACAATTCGACAACGCTAAGTTTCGTCGGAATTGCGTCGCGCTCGGGATCGAACATAGGTTCTCCTCGGTAGCCCATCCCCAGTCAAACGGAATGGCCGAGGTCACCAATCGGACGATCCTGGATGGACTAAAGAAGAGAATAGCAAACCATAAGGGAGCTTGGGCCGACCAACTCCTCCATGTACTTTGGGCATACAGGACGACACCAAGGGAAGCCACTCGGGAATCACCCTTCGCCTTGGCTTTCGGGATGGAGGCAATGTCGCCAGTAGAGATGCTCGTCCCTTCACAAAGGATCCTCGGATTTAACGAAGAAAGCAACAATCAAGCATTGCGTGCCGAACTTGACTTAATAGAAGAGAAGCGGGAGAATGCTTGTAAAAGGATGGAGATATACCAAAAGAGGGTCAAGAAAAGCTTCGACAGGAAAGTCAAATCCCGACGCTTCGGGGTGGGGAGCCTGGTCCTTAGAAAGCTCGCGATTTCTGACCCGAAATCGGCAAGCGGGAAGTTGTCGCCAAACTGGGAAGGACTATACCGAATCGCCAACGAACTTGGACAAGGAGCTTATCGGCTTCAAGAGCTCGGGGGAGCCTCCATACCGAGAACGTGGAACGCCGAGCATCTCCGACGCTACTTCCCATAAGCCCGAGGTCTCTTCGGCACTCTCTAAACGTAAGCCCGAGGTCTCTTCGGCACTCTCTAAACGTAAGCCCGAGGTCTCTTCGGCACTCTCTAAATGTGAGCCAGAGGTCTCTTCGGCACTCTATAAACGTAAACCCGAGGTCTCTTCGGCACTCATCAAGTACGAGGTCGCTTCGGCACTCTCTAAAATCCAAGTACGAGGTCGCTTCGGCACTCTCACAATGCGAGGTCGCTTAGGCACTCGCTAACGAGGTCGTTTAGGCCCTCTCACCGACGAGGCAGTTCTGAGCACACACGTCGACAAGTTCGTTTGTACAGTCGCAAACAATGAAATAGACAGTCGTCGGCTAGAAACTAAAGAGTACCAAGTGTATTCTCACTAACGAGGATTACAGAGTACATGAAGAAAGGCAGCTACTCCTCATTCAAAACGGCATCAGCTGCCTGGTCGAGGGAACGATCAATGGCCGACTCCATGGCCTCGTCCACGACGGCGGCGAACTCCTTGCCTCCACCCTCTGTGACCTGGTCGCCGCCATCGCCATCTCCAGCAAGAGTCGCTCCCGACAAATCGAGGTCGGGATACAACCCCTTAACCTTGGCAAGGCAGTCGTCATATCCACCCTGGAAGAGGTCGGCGATCTCATCCTGAAGTTCGTCGGAGTTGCGATACTCCTCTATCGCCTTGTCCCTCTCCTCAGCAACGAGGCGTGAAAAGTTGTTATTCGTCTCTTCGTGGGCCGCGATCTCGTCGTATTGCGCCTTCTTCACAGCTTCAAGGGCCGCCTGGAGGGCGCCTTCCCTCTTCTTTGCCTCCTCCTCCAGGCGGAGACTACGGGACTTCTCGGCGGCCACAAGCTCCTCAGCCTCGGCGATGCGTTTGTCGCAGGCCAGCCTCTTCACCTCAGCTCGGTGCACGAACGCGTCGAACGCGGCCAGTTGGCTCAGCATGCCATGATAGAATTCATGCATGAGCCGACGTGCAGGGTGGCCGAGCGTTTCAGCCTTAACCTCGGGCGGCAGGGCTTGTCGGCCCCACTCAACCGGGTCCAAGGAGAAGCGAGCCTGAGGCGGAACTGAGGCGTCAAGTGCCGTACCCGACGACGCTGGAGCTGGGCGCTTCTTCGGCCTTTCTTCGGTCGACGGGACGGCTGCCGAGCTCTGACCAGGCGCCGGCGCCGATGGGGGCACGGCCTCGGCATCGCGGTGGCGTTTCTCGGCACGAGAAGCCACCTTCTTCCCCCTTGATTGAGCTCGGCTCTTGGCCTGATCCATGAGCGACGGCCCCTTCCGCGACGATGGAGCAGAGCCAATCTTGTCGGCCATAGCTGCAAACACGCGACCGTTAGCTAAGGAAGCCGAGGACGGAGTAAAAAATACGACTACGAGGCTGGCAACCTTGTGTGCCCTCTTCGATCAGCTGGAATAGCTCATTCGAGATATCGATCAGGTTGGGGGGCTCCACCTCCTTCAAACACTTAAGGTCGTAGAGCTCGGATGAAGTAAGCCTCGGCGATCCAAAAGCTTTGCTCCGGACGTCAACGGCCGACCACTTGGTTGGGAACGGCCAACCCGAGGAACTATAAACAAAAACAAAGTTCCTCTTACAGCCGTGAAGCGAGGAGGGGAGTCTCCCAAGAATATGCCGACCATTCCTCGCCGCAAAGTAGAACCAGTCTCCGAACGGTTTAATAGAGAACAGGTATAGAAAAAGGCGCGAGGTCGGAGGGACCCCTGCCGAATAGCACAAAGATAGAAAGCCGACGATTACTCGCCAGGCGTTCGGTGCCAACTGGGAAGGAGCCACCCCAAGCTCCAAGAGAAGAAAAATAACAAAGGGGTGGAAGGGGAAACATAGGCCTGCCCGGACCGCCTCGGTGTAAACCGAGAACCCCCCGTCCAAAACATAATGAGCCCTAAAATCCCTGTTAGCGAACACGACGGCGTCGGCAGGGAGAACGAATCTAGGGTGCTTCCATAGCCACTTGAAGGTACCAGGGGAGGTCTCACAGCGGGCTTCGGCCACGTTGTCGGCTCGACGGCGTGCACCGGAAGTGTGGGCTGAGGGATCCTTAGGAACATAGGTCCAGTGGACTAGTTCAAGTACGAAGGAATCGTCAACGGGCCCCCAGATCTGGGTTTCTACAGACACCGACCCCTCCCCAAGGCTTTCAGAAACGGGGGCGGGAGCGTCAACAGAAGCATGGGGATCCCTAGATTTTGTGGACGACGACGAGGAGGAAGCCTCAGGAGATGTGGAGGAAGAGGAAAGGCTCATCGTTTACCTCGAAAGGGAGCAAGCGAGGATCGTCGATCGACTTCGTACGAGAGGACACAATCGTCGGATTGTCGGCAGACGTCGGGGCGGCAGGGATCGTAAGACGCGCGCGCGAGGCAAAGAAGCGTCTGTCTCGTATCGAACCTCAGCTATTTATAGTACCATGATGCCAATGCGATCGGACGGCCCAGAAATCCTACGCATCCAGGATTCCGCCACGTGTCGGAAGCCCGACGGCCAGGAGACGTTCACCCGGATCAGCGGCGTGCGCCCCGAAACCGTGCGGCGTCATCATGACGCAGAGTTCAGAGTGGAGTACCTGACAAGCCGTCATCAGAAGTACCGTCATTATGACAAGACCACGACCCTCATCATGACGGTGGCAGAACGCCCCCAAATTCAGTGCGCGGAATGCGAGGCGGCGCCAAACGCCCGTACGAATTCCTGAGAATAATAAATGGCTTCTCTTCGAGCCGAGGACTCGCCTCGAAAAGAACCCGGGGGACTAGTGATACCGGTCGTCGTCAGTCGACAAATTGGGTCGACGAGATCAAGGATCGGCCATACCGACGAGCCGACAGTTAAATTTCCGGAAGTCGTCGGCGCAGGTTAGTCCATCACTGCCGAGAACTAATTCAAATTAAGCACTAAGTCCGGGCGTCCCCAGCCGGCGCCAGGTCACACTTACCCTAGGTACAGACGAGCCCCGTAAATCACGACCCCCAGCTGGCCCCTACCCGCTTTAGGCAAGCGGCTGTCAAGGCAGGACTCTCCATGTCCAGCTGGCGAGGGTTCCCTGATTAGCGCCCTTGCCTCACGGAGGCTCGTCCACCACCTTCCTTTTCTGTCCAAAGGACCAGGCGCTTATAAAAGGGATAGAGACCCACAAGGAAAAGGTACGCTATTCATAGCACAAAACTCTTACTCAATTCTCCTCTCTTTACAACCTTCACTGACTTGATCGTCGAAGTGTCCGACCGCCGAGGAGTCTCGGTGGTTCTTTGCAGGTCGGCTTCTCCTCCTCGACGACAGCGCGACGCAACCAATCCCTCGGGGCCCACTCAGCTCGGCTCCGGCCGACGACACTTGCTGATTTTTTCCAGCAACAGTTTCAATAGATGGGTGTGTGTGAGTGAGAGAGAACGTAGAGAAATAGAGAGAAAAATAGTGGAGAGTCAATGAGAGGGGACAGAGAGAGGGGCAAGTGAGAATGAATTATTAAAAAATAATATTTAAGAGAGATAGAAAATATGTTAGTCATTTATCTTTTTAATTTGACTGTGCTTGAGTGTGGTGGCTATTTTTAGCCACCTAAGCCCGCGAGGCCCACCATGGTCCATCGTCATCTTATGGAAGGGTACTAGGGGTGAATACAGTTCGGTTCGGGTTGGCTCTTTTTTTTGCCAAATCGAACCGAACCGAATCCCAAAGTCAAACCGAACTGAAGGTTTAAACTGAAGTCTTTTATCATCTATGTCAGAAGTTTGCGCATGCCTCAGTGGCTAAGGCGCGCTGCAAGAGTTGAGTTTCGAACCCGCACCAATGCAGGCGGCTTATTGCATGCGCGAACCAACCGCACTGCAAGTCGTTTGAGTTTGTTTCACACTAATAATATATATATTTGGTTTATTCGGTTTCAGAAAGTGAAACCGAACTGAATTGTGTAGGATCCCAAACCGAACCGAACCGATCGGTTCGGTTCGATTTTTCGGTTTGAATCGAATTCTGAACAGCCCTAATGGGCGCGGCCCTTCGGCAGGGCGACACGTGTCCTCGGGAGGAGGCTGAAGGTCCCGAGTAAGGTCTCTGCTTCTGAGCGCCCCCAGGATCCTAGGGGCAGTCTTCGAACGCCCTTCATCATGTTCGGTTCAGACACTGCCTACCAAACATGCCCTTCAAGAATCGTGCCATGAACCTGCTGGCCGCAGCAGCACCAAGGTATCAGGCACCGAGCAGCAGGGTAGCCTATCGAGCAGACAACCTGCTCGGTGCCTTCCGCCCAGGAGAATCCAAGCGGTCCTTATCCTCTGTACGACAGTTACAACGGCTGCATCGTGCACGCCCCACGATCAAGTGGTGCGTTAACTACCAAGCCCCTCAACGGGCGTCATAACGTGTAACTCCCCGTCGGAGGCGCTAACTGACGCGCCCTATCCGACGTCGTTAAGAGACGTTCCGTCCCATTCCCTCCAGACCCTCGCCCATAAAAGGGCTCAGGTAACTTCTATACAGAGGTACATAATCTGAGGGACATACACGCACATTCGCGCATAGTACAACTCACTACTGAATTCTTCTCTTTGAAGTATTCTCACAGTCAACTGATTTAGGCATCGGAGGGTTCTCCCCGGTTCTTCAACCGGACCCCCCTGATTCTATTCTGATTTTGCAAGCCTTCGTCCACTAACGGCGACCGTCTTCCCTCTTCTCAATGGAGACCTGTTTGGCTCCAACCCAAACAGAAAAACACCACCATTTGAGTTAAATAGATGAAATTTTTTTTACCTTTTTAACTCAACTTAAGTTCAGTTAAATAGATGGAATAAAATGGCAACGATATACATGATGACATTTTTCGATTTCAAATATATGAAATCTAACATGGAAATTTTGGATATATAATTTTGAATGCGATGCAGTCTAAGAATATCTATCTAATTTTCTCAAAATATAATTATGAACCAATAATACCTTACTAACCTCAAATTTATGTACACCCCACCAGCCCGCGGAGCACCAGACCGGAGACGGCCGTGAGTCCACATGTGGTGCCCCCCCCCCCCCCCCCCCCGAGAGCTTTGGGTGCGTGCGCATGTTGTTCTCGTCCCCGCGGGGGAGGAAAACAAAACCCCCTGAACCGTGCACGGTACACCTCACTTTTACCATCTCCACTTTTTTAATTAAATCCCTTTATAAATCTGTTCACTGGGTAAACTCACTTCGAAAAGAAAAAAAAATCACAATTTTTAATATTCCATTAAAAAATTCCATTTAAAAAAAAAACCAAACTCTACCTCCCTCTGCACACGCTGTTTGGGCGATCCGGGTTCACTTGCTACACTACACCTCACTCTCCTCTCTCTCTCTCTACGCCAAAGCAGATCATCCACACCTCCTCTCTCCTCTCCTCTGCCGGAATCCAACGGGACGTAGTGGAAGAAGCCCTCTCTCTCTCTCTCTCTCTCTCTCTCTCTCTCTCTCTCTCTCTCTCTCTCTCTCATACGATATAAGATGCTCCATTGCCGGGGACGGTTATAGGCGGAGGAGAAGCGCGAAAGGGGGGAGAGGAGGAGGACGCGAGAACGCTCGGGGGGCGCCGCGGGGGGCCGTCGCGCGCCGCCCCGCCCTTTTCTCTTCCTCCGGCGGCCGCGGCCCCCAGCCCCCGACGACGCCCGCCAGCCGCCGCGGTTCCGATCCCCGCTCAGGTAATGCGGCCGCAATGCCGGCGCTAATTCTGGTTTTGTCTCCGACGGGTTGTATCTTCTGAATTCGTCGCATGTTTCCTTCCTTCATGATCCGATCCCGGCTGCCGCTGGGGGAATGGGTCCGTGTTGGTTTTTTTTTTCCCCCGGCCTGAATTAGTTGGTTTCTCTGAGATCCCGTGGATTCCGTTGCTCAAATCTTCCCCGGGGTGCGCTTGAGTGCCGTTTTGTGGGTTCTTTTGTTTGGTCTTGATGTTTGATTTGTTCTTGCGGCAGGTTGGTCCAGGTGATGGTGCTCGCAGTCGCCGGTCTGTGAGGAGCTTCTTCCTCCGTGGGGGTGGCGGAAGGGGGATCCGCAGGCGGCGGATCCACGCGGGGCGGCAGTTTTGGCATTAGTTTTGGCATTTTTCCAATAAGTATGATTTAGTTTTTTCTCTTCTTAATGGCTTAGAAGTTAATTACCTGGACGTCCTACCGACATGCTGTTTTGCCACATCTGGTAACTTGGCGATCTCCTCGGAGGCTTCGTGCAAAGATTCGGATCTACAGCCGTGAAACTCGACCCCGCTTTCACTTTGCGCGGTGCCCTTTGATTTCTTTGGTCCCGTTTCTTTGGTTTTGGTTTTATCGTATTTGTCTCGTTTCCTATATTGTTTTATTTTTCTTCTTGGGTGCAAGCTCCGTAGACTTACGTAAATTGTGTGTTAGAGATGTGTATTGGATTCCTATCTGAGATTGGTGCGACGCAGATTTGCAGTGATCGAGAAGAGCAAGAAGGAAAGATGTCGAAATCACCCTCACCTGAACCTCGGGATCGCCCCTCATCGTCATCAAGCTCTCGGTCTACATCAACTTCTCGCTCTAGGTAATTATCTCTATGGTTGTCC
The DNA here is from genome assembly GCA_014218235.1 of Colocasia esculenta. NCBI lineage: Eukaryota > Viridiplantae > Streptophyta > Magnoliopsida > Alismatales > Araceae > Colocasia > Colocasia esculenta. The sequence continues at coordinate 8,656,501 of CM024755.1, read as the reverse complement.
TGCAGGTAGTGTTTGAATTCTATCTCAATGCTGACCAGTAGCTTCGTCATGAATCTGGGGACTTCTATGTTTCATGAGTTCATCACTCCTCAGTAGCTCGGAGTATTGATTACTTTCAGATATGAGATTCATGAGAAAAAGCTTGTGCTTCTTCCTTGTTGTGATGATCTATTTTGCCTCTATTTTCTAGGGAGTCGAATGGAGCAGCGGTGATGGAGGACCCAGAAAGCACTATGACCACCGTTGCCCACTTTGTGGAGCAACTGCATGCAAACATGTCCTCCCCTCATGAAAAGGAGTTGATTACCACCAGGCTACTAGCTTTTGCCAGGGCAAGGAAGGAGGCAAGAATTTTACTCGGTTCTCACTCACAAGCAATGCCATTATTCATTTCTGTATTAAGGAGTGGGACACCTGCTGCAAAGGTGAACGTTGCTTCCACATTAAGTGCTCTCTGCAAGGAGGAAGATTTACGTGTTAAGGTTCTTCTAGGAGGGTGCATCCCTCCATTGCTTACTCTTTTGAAGTCTGAATCCTTGGAAGCGAGGAAGGCTGCAGCTGAGGCCATTTTTGAAGTTTCCTGTGGTGGTCTGTCTGAAGATCACATTGGAATGAAGATTTTTGTGACCGAAGGGGTTGTCCCGACCTTGTGGGATCAGCTGAATCCTAATATGAAGCAGGATAAAGTGGTTGAGGGGTTTGTAACTGGAGCCTTGAGAAACCTTTGTGGGGATAAAGATGGGTACTGGAGGGCCACTCTTGAGGCTGGTGGAGTCAAGATCATCACAGGTCTCCTGTCTTCTGGTAACACCCTTGCTCAGTCCAACTCTGCATCTCTTTTGGCTCGCTTAGTCCTGGCATTTGGAGATAGCATCTCCAAAGTTATAAATGCAGGCACTGTCGGAGCACTTCTCCATCTTTTATGTGAAGAAAATGATATATCAGTTCGTGCCAGTGCCGCTGATGCTTTGGAGGCTCTATCATCAAAGTCTGCGAAAGCTAAGAAAGCCATGGTGGATGCCAATGGGATACCCATTTTGATTGGGTCTGTGGTTGCTCCTTCTAAGGAGTGCATGCGAGGGGAGTCCTGCCACACTTTACAAGGACATGCAATCCGTGCTTTAGCTAATATCTGTGGTGGAATGTCTTCTCTTGTGCTTTACCTTGGTGAACTGTCACAATCCCCACGCCTGGCTGCTCCTGTGGCTGACATAATTGGTTCCCTTGCATATTCACTGATGGTCTTTGAGGATGAGGAAGAACAGCCTGATGGCATCCAGATAGAGGAGATCTTAATCACGCTATTAAAACCCCGAGACAATAAGTTAGTTCAGGACCGCATACTCGAAGCCCTGGCAAGCCTCTATGGCAATGCTATCCTCTCCAGAAGACTTCACCATGCTGATGCCAAAAGGGTGCTCATTGGACTCATAACCATGGCCTCTGCTGATGTTCAGGAACACCTCATCCAATCACTAACAAACTTATGCTGTGATGATGGGGGTTTATGGGTATGCCTTGGACAGAGAGAGGGTATACAGATGTTGATATCACTACTTGGACTGTCTGGCGAGCAGCATCAAGAGTACACAGTTGCCTTGCTTGCTATCTTGACAGATCAAGTTGATGACAGTAAGTGGGCTATCACAGCTGCAGGAGGCATCCCTCCATTAGTGCAGTTACTGGAGACAGGATCTCAAAAGGCAAGGGAAGATGCAGCTCATGTGCTGTGGAACTTGTGCTGTCATAGTGATGACATCCGCGCCTGTGTTGAGAGTGCTGGAGCTGTTCCTGCACTCCTATGGCTTCTAAAAAGTGGTGGCCCCAGAGGTCAAGAAGCCTCCTCAAAGGCCCTCCGAAAACTTATTCGCTATGCTGATTCTGCTACAATTAATCAGCTTTTAGCTTTGCTCCTTGGTGACTCTTCAGGGTCAAAATCTCATGCTATTGGAGTGTTGGGCCACGTACTTACCATAGCCACTCACAAAGATCTTGTGCAGAAAGGCTCCCCAGCAAACAAAGGTCTCAGATCTCTTGTTGAGGTTTTAAACTCTTCAAATGAAGAAACTCAAGAATGTGTTGCTTCTGTTCTAGCTGATTTATTCAGCACCAGGCAAGATATATGTGATAGCCTTGCAACTGATGAAATTATTCATCCTTGCATGAAACTGTTGACCAGTAAAACCCAAGTTGTTGCAACACAGTCAGCTCGGGCCTTGGGTGCACTTTCTCGTCCTACTAATGCAAAATCATCACACAAGATGTCTTATATAGCTGAAGGTGATGTGCAGCCCCTGATTAATCTGGCAAAGACATCTTCCATTGATGCTGCTGAAACTGCATTAGCTGCTTTGGCAAACCTCCTCTCAGACCCACAGATCGCCAGAGAAGCCCTTTCTGAGGACATTGTCCCAGCACTAGCAAGAGTATTGGAAGAAGGCACTTCTGAAGGCAAAAAGAATGCTTCACGGGCCCTTCATCAGTTGCTGAACCAGTTCCCTATCAGTGATGTGCTTGTGGAAAATTTGAAATGTCGTTCAATGGTTCTTGCACTTGTTGACTCACTAGCTTTATCAGACATGGAAGGGGTTGAACACTTTGATTCTCTTGATGTACTTGCCTTGTTAGCTAGAACTAAACAGAGCATCAATTTTACTTATGCCCCATGGTCTGCTCTTGCTGAAACTCCTGCAAGCTTAGAACCATTGATTCAGTGTCTTGCTGTTGGGCTTCCTCCTGTTCAAGACAAGGCAATTGAGATCCTTTCTCGGCTTTGTCGGGACCAACCAGTTGTACTTGGTGATCTGTTGGTAGGTAAACCAGGTTGCATTTCTTCCCTTGCGGATAGGCTTATGCACTCCCCCAGTTTTGAAGTACAGGTTGGTGGAGCTGCCTTGCTCATCTGTGCTGCCAAAGAGTACAAACAGTTAACTATGGATGCACTTGATGAGTCAGGGCTGTTAAAGCAGCTGATATATACTCTTGTTGATATGATAAAGCATCATTCCAGTCCATGCTCTTTAGAAATTGAAGTAAGACCCTCCAAAAACTTTATGGAAAGTAACACATACTCCCGGGAGGAAAATGCATCTGAGGTTCTTGATCCAGCAACATGTTTAGGTGGTACGGTTGCTCTCTGGTTGTTGTCCATAATCTCTTCTGCTCATGAGAAGAATAAGCTTACTGTGATGGAAGCTGGTGGAGTTGAGGTTCTTTGTGATAAGTTTGCAAGTTATTCGGCCAATCCACAAGTACGCCCTCTCTTAACCCTTCCCAGTTCTAGCCTGTAACCACCAAGGACATTAATAGTTTAAATATTGCTAAAATACTAGAGCTGTATATCATTCTGATACTACTATTCCAATAAGTATGCTGACAGTATATCTTGGCTGACTAGTGGCAGCTTGCATGCTACTTTTTAATGGTTTAATGCAATTCAAAAGCATCCACACTTCAACAGAGAGCAAAAATGGATCTAGAATCTCACATAAAGTGTTATAATTGACATTTCTTCTCTCTCTCTCTCTCTCTCTCTCTCTCTCTGTTATTTTTCATTATTATTGTCAAGGAAAATGCATGCACCAGAATGGAGGTGATAAACTTTTAACTTATAAAAAATTGCAAAAGTCCTTCAAAGTTCAAACTAATGGATCTCTTAAATTACATGATGGGTCATTGTCTAGTAAGGCTTTAAAGTTTCAATTGGGAAGCTGCAAAAAAAAATCCAGTCATATTCAAATCCCTGCCCCCAACTCCCATCCATACCTAACGAAAAAGGGGCCTGACCAATTTTGATAGTCTTTGCATTCTTGTCCAGAATTGCTCTTTTGTGAACCAATGCTTTGTTTGATGCTTGCTATGGACACAACATTTTCATACTCAGGTTGAAAGAAGGAGGACATTCAAACAAGTTCCCACACTTTGGGCATGCTATTTTTTTTGAAAAGTGGGTAGTACCACTGATGATATTAGAGCTTTGGGCATGCTATTTTTGCCATCAAAGTTTCTAATCCTGTTGAGACCTATGCTTTCCTCTGTGGCTCATAGATAATCTGCCTGCTTAGGTATCGGCCACCTCATCCCCCCCACCCCATTCCAAACCAAACAATCATGAAAAATTTTGGTGCCATTGATTAGTCATAATGATCCTCTTTTTCCAAGGTTGATGTGGCAATAGCTTTATAACCAAGGTCTCATTCAATCACTGATTAACATTGGGGCATAAGCATATTAGGTTATTTAGGTTGTAACCAGATTGATCTTCACAAGCTTGTGGTGTTGTCCTAAATGTGTTGGTATGCACATCATTGTTAGTGGCCTCTTTTTTCTCAAACTAGGACATTACTTTTGCACTTTGAGTTTACATTTCTTGTCCACTTAATCTGTTGAACTTTCTTTTATAACAGTAATTCTCATTTCATATCGTCTGCAGATAGAATCTGAGGCTACAGATTTCATATGGATTGCTGCTCTTCTCTTAGCCATTCTGTTCCAGGATCCTAATGTAGTTCTGTCACCAGCCACCATGCGAATAATACCTTCACTTGCATTCTTGCTGAAGTCTGATGAAATTATAGATAGGTACTTTGCTGCTCAGGCAATGGCTAGTCTTGTTTCTAGTGGAAGCAAGGGGATACATCTCGCTATTGCTAATTCAGGTGCAGTTGGGGGGCTTATTAGTCTCATTGGTCATGAAGAGTCAGATATGCAAAACCTTGTTGCTTTATCTGAGGAATTTACATTGTTGCACAACCCTGATCAAGTTATGCTGAAGCATTTATTCAGTATTGAAGATGTAAAAATTGGCGCAACTGCCCGCAAGTCTATTCCCTTGTTAGTGGATATTTTGAGGCCAATGCCCGATAGACCTGGTGCCCCTCCAGTTGCAGTCCACCTTCTGACCCAGCTAGCAGAAGGAAATGACACAAACAAGCTGGCCATGGCTGATGCTGGGGCTCTTGATGCTTTAACCAAGTACCTCTCCTTGAGCCCTCAAGACTCAACTGAAACAACTATATCTGACCTATTAAGAATCTTATACAGCAATGCTGATCTACTTAGACATGAAGCTTCTCTTTGTTCCCTGAATCAGCTGATAGCTGTCTTGCGTTTGGGATCCAGAAATGCTAGGTTCAGTGCTGCTAGAGCTTTACAGGAGCTTTTTGATTCAGAGACTATCAGGGACACTGAAATAGCCAGACAAGCTATTCAGCCATTGGTCGACATGCTCAGTGGGGGATCTGAGAGAGAACAGCAGGCTTCACTTGTCGCATTAATCAAGCTGACCTCAGGAAGCATATCAAAGGCATATATGATGGCTGATGTGGAAGGTGATCCACTTGAGAGTTTGTACAATATTTTGTCATCAAATTCATCGTTAGATCTGAAGAGGAATGCTGCAGAGCTCTGCTATGTATTGTTTGGTAACTTGAATATGCGGGCCCTGCCAATTGCTTCCGAGTGTGTACAGCCTCTTATATCCCTAATGGCATCAAACAACAATGAAGTTGTAGAGTCCAGTGCCCGAGCTCTTGAGAGATTGCTGAATGAAGAACACCATTGTGACATAGCAGCGACATGTGAGGTTGTAGAACTTCTTGCTGGTCTAGTGTCTGCTGTGAATAATCAATTGTCAGAAGCCTGTATCAGGTCACTTGTGAAGTTGGGGGAAGACCGTCCTCATTGTAAACTTGTTATGGTTAAAGCTGGAATAATTGATAGGACCCTTGAGATGCTACATGCTGCCCCTGGTTCCTTGTGTTCCCAAATTGTAGAGCTGCTGCTTATTTTAACAGATGATAGTAGCATTGCCAAAAGCTCAGCTGCAGCTATGATGGTTGAACCTCTTTTCTTGGTTTTACAGAGAACAGATCTCACCATGTCAGGACAGCAAAATTCCCTACAGGCACTTGTAAATATTTTAGAGAAGCCACAAAGCCTTACAACATTGAAATTGACCCCGAGCCAAGTGATTGAACCATTGATATCATTTCTCGAGTCCCCCTCCCAAGCGATCCAACAGCTTGGTACTGAATTGCTTTCACATCTTTTAGCACAAGAGCATTTTCAGCAGGACATTACCACAAAAAATGCGGTAGTGCCACTTGTACAGCTGGCAGGAATTGGAATATTGAGCTTACAGCAAACGGCAGTCAAAGCACTGGAAAGTATTTCTATGAGCTGGCCCAAGGCTGTAGCTGATGCAGGTGGAATATATGAGCTCTCTAAAGTTATTGTTCAGGATGATCCCCAGCCAACTCATGCTTTATGGGAATCAGCAGCTTTGGTCCTCTCAAATGTTCTGCGTTTCAATGCTGATTACTGTTTCAAAGTTCCGCTAGTTGTTCTTGTGAGATTGTTGCAGTCAACATCAGAGAGCACTATCACTATAGCTCTCAGTGCTCTCATTGCTCAAGAGAGAAATGATGCTTCCAGTGCTGTATTGATGGCTGAAAATGGTGCTATAGGTGCACTTCTTGAGCTGTTAAGATCTCATCAATGTGAAGAAGCTTCAGCGACATTGCTTGAGGCATTATTCAATAATGTCAGAGTTCGTGAAATGAAAGTTTCAAAATATGCTATAGCACCTCTATCTCAGTATCTTTTGGATCCTCTGACCAGATCACAGCCTGCAAGACTTCTTGCGACTCTTGCTCTTGGGGACCTTTTTCAACACGAGAGTCTTGCTAGGGTTAGTGATGCAGTGTCTGCATGCCGTGCTCTGGTAAGCCTGCTTGAAGACCAGCCAACAGATGATATGAAGATGGTGGCTGTTTGTGCCCTGCAAAACTTGGTAATGCGCAGTCGGACAAATAGGCGTGCAGTTGCTGAAGCAGGAGGTATATTGGTAATACAGGAACTCTTACTGTCTCCAAATCCTGAGGTTGCTGCACAGGCCGCTTTGTTAATCAAATTTCTATTTTCAAACCACACTCTTCAAGAATATGTATCAAATGAGCTAATCAGATCATTGACCGGTAAGCCACTATATGACAATATTAACACTGTGCCCATATTTGTTCTAGATTTCAATTTGTGGTTGAATGGATCTTTGAGAATCATCATGCTTACCTTTATTAGAATATTCCTTTCTTCACGTTATGTCTAAAATAAAGCGAGCAAGCATTAGTACTGGGGTTAGATCAATTGTCAGCCCCCTGTAAGCAATTTGCCAGCATCTTTCTTACTGTCAACACTTTCCACTTCCAGTTCACTCATCTTGCATTTATTGCAATCCATGTTGCATATTATGCTTTCAATTTTGTGCAACTACTTCACCTGAGGAACAGCTTTGGTACAATATTATGTGATTCTCAGAGATGGGTTCACACTTTATGTGATTGATGATAAAAATGATACCATTGTTCGTCATTAGACTCGTTACTTCATGTGGAATTCTTGTGTCTAAGTCTGATGGTGCACATTAATCCTTTAATTCATCTGGTATTTGAGATTCCTCACTTCTTGTGTATCTGTGTCCACATGGTATCTGAAATTTTCTACTTTTGCAGCGGCTTTGGAGAAAGAATTGTGGTCCACAGCTACCATCAATGAAGAAGTTCTGAGAACCATACATGTGATATTTTTCAACTTCAAAAAGCTCCGCACTTCCGAAGCTGCCACTTTATGCATTCCACATTTGGTGGGTGCACTGAAGGCCGGAAGTGAGGCAGCTCAGGAATCTGCACTAGACACTTTGTGCCTATTGAAAGACTCCTGGGCAGAGATGAACGAAGATATTGCCAAAGCACAGGCCTTGATAGCTGCTGAAGCCATCCCTATTCTGCAGTTGCTTATGAAGACCTGCCCACCCAGTTTCCACGAGAGGGCAGACAGCCTGTTGCATTGCTTACCAGGATGCTTGACGGTGACCATAAGGCGTGGGAACAACTTGAAGCAGACTATGGGGAGCACAAATGCTTTCTGTCGGTTAACAATTGGGAACAGCCCTCCAAAACAAACCAAGGTAAAGAACTAAGCTGTCAATCCAGGTACATGCTTCCCTCCATATTTCTTTGTTTCATGTGATGACGCCTAGTGAAATAATTATTTTGTAGGTGGTACCCCATAGTACTTCCCCAGAATGGAAGGAGGGGTTTACATGGGCATTCGACGTTCCACCAAAAGGCCAGAAACTTTACATTCTGTGCAAGAGTAAAAATACGTTTGGGAAGGTAGGCAACCTTCCTAAGACATTTTTTTCCAAAGACACCCGTCTTCTCCGTTTCAATTGTTGTCTCCTCCTCCTGCAGAGCACCCTCGGACGAGTTACAATCCAGATAGACAAGGTTGTGAGCGAAGGCATCTACAGTGGTCTATTCAGTCTCACACATGATGGCAACAGGGACGGATCATCCAGGACGCTCGAAATCGAGATCCTATGGTCCAACAGGATGTCCAACGACGGCACATGACCGAGTCCAGGCAGGCAGAATGCATCTGAGAAATATCAGCAACCTTATGGGGCAGCAGCAGTGATGATCTTTGCGTTACTCTGTTGTGCATCAACTTTTTTTTCTTTTTCCATCAATGCTGTATGTGCTTCAGTTTTTGTAGGTGTAAAGGACAAACGCCCTGCCACAAGGCGAAGAATGTAAACAGTAGCCACACTGTAAGATCAAAAAGAGCCAGGATTGGCCCAACAACTGGCGGAGAACAGGTTTGGAAAACCCTAGGACACCCACGAAGTGGAGCAGAGGGGTTAGAAATTTGCTTCCTGGAGCGACAGGTTTGTACAGTACCATGTTCTTTTAGAATCTCAGATGGGTGTTGAGAGATATTGTAAGAAACTAAGATGGTGGTGCCCCATGTTTGTGAAGGGGGATCACCACAGCCTCTCTGTATTCTCTTTACTGTCTCCTCGTAGTGCTTCTCTATATCAACAAGTTTCATGGGCGAGAAACCCACCCCCCAAAAGTTTCCGAAACACACAACAATGCCCTTTTCCTGACCCCTCTGACGACCACTTTCCTCACATTCTCATGGACATGCAACATGCTCCATTACAGGACGCTCATGAGCCGAAGTCTTTTTAAGCCAACAAGGAACAACGCCACCACTCCAAGATGCAAAGGCAAAGCCCGGAGGAAAGCGCGGTTTTGAATGGGTACATGCCCTCTCGTCTCCCCTTTCCTTTCCTTTGGGCGCAATTAACTAATCAAATGCCTAAAGCTAAAGGGTTGTGGGGGGAGAAGGAAAAGAATAGAAGCGAACCGTGTCTCGCATTACCGGGCATAAGCCAACAAACGGGGTGGGGGAGGGGGTTATCCCGGCCCGCCCCACCCTTCCACGTAACGTGGCGGTGCCCTCGCTTAGCCCCCAAGCAAAGGTCCCACCCAGTGTAGTAGTGTACGCCCCCCGTGGACGGCGCCCTTTTCACCGCGTCGTCTATGGGGTCCATCTGAAGACGGGTCACCGGGAGGGGGGTCTGGGATTCTTCCTTTTTAGGACGTTTTAACTCCGCCAGTGGGTAAATATCTCTAGAGAAAAGTTTATTGGTTGAGAGATTTTATCAAGTTTTCTGTCGCTTTCTTTAGATTAGTGGTCTTCTCACAATCTCCTCAGTTTTATTGCAAAGACTAACCTTGTCATAAGTATTTTTCATCTCTCTCTGTATTAGTGGTGGACAGCTTTATGGGTAATCGTCTCCAAACAGACTGGCGAGTGGGATTTTCAATTTCTGCATGGCTCTTCTGTCCTTGGTAACTTTTTGAGTTAAACCGCTTGGACACCCCTTCGACATGAAAGCAAATTTAGGCCCACTCTTCACTTGATTAATTAAGAAAAATCAGTGTCTGTGTCAAGTTTGTTTGGCATGAGGCACGCTCCAGCTAGAACTAAATCATTCCTAGTACCCCCCTCGGTGGTTCATCTTTTTATTAAATTAAGATGTTCGAAGTTCCATTTTCTGGATGAAAGATAAAAGAAAATGTATACATAGTTTCGTTCAATGATCTGAGGTCCTGATAGTAACACTTGACCAAGGCGTATTTGACATAAAGATTAGGCGAACGAATCGAGTGCTAAGATGGGCACTTCCCCACCATTATTATCCTCGCCCAATTGATTCGTTCGCCGTCTTTAATCGACTTAGTTTTTTTAGAAAGATTTATTGCATTTTCACATTGTATTTTAAGTGTAATGTGATTAGGTAACAAATTTATGTGACATCCAACAATTAGATTGTCATTTTATCACTCCTCATGTGAAGGGTGTCACATGAACTATTATCTGGTCACATTATATTTAAAGTGCAATGTGTAAGTGAAATAAGTATTTCTCTAGTTTTTATAACAGAGAATATAATGCAGTGATATTTTATTATCGAGGTTAATTAATAGCTATTATCTATACTATTATAATAAAACTCAGTCTTAGAAGTACACGTGGCAGCACTAGAATTTTTCTTTTTCCGCCCAAACTGAGATATGTGATACCGCCTAAAACTATCCCCCTTCTTCTTTCTCTCTATTTTTGTATTTCTTTCTCTCTTTATGTGCTGCCACTGCAAGCAGCAAACTCAGCGGGATTTAAAATTCAAATCCTCTCCCTTTCTCCATTTGACCCGTCCTTGACAAAAAATAGTATTTTTTATCCAATCCGTCACCCCCCATCTAAAAATATAAGTACTCGCCTCCATTATAATATGTATCTCTCATATTTGATCTATTTAGTGTTTCGCATGAAAATTATGTTTTCTTTTCTTCTATATAATGCTCTTCTATTATTATTAATAACAATCATATCAAATCTAATTTATAATTTATAAATTTATTATAATTAAATATATATTTAGAAAAAAATTGTGCAAGGCACGTGTAGAGATCTAGTTATTACTATTACTCAGCGATTGCGTTATTACCGTTGGCATCACACTCTTTTTTGAGTTCTTAGCCATGACGTCGAAGAGACCTTCCACGTCAAGCTCTCGTGGAGGCGAGGAGTTCGACGCCGGTGGTCGCGCGCGGGGCCCACACCCCCACCCCATAAAACACCTTTTGTCTTCAGCCCTTTTCTCCCACGACACCTCCTCCTCTTCTCGCTTACAACACTGCCCTGCCTCTCCCGCCGTCCGCTGCTCAGAGGAGGAAGAACAGGGGCGCTCCAGCTCCGACGAGGAGGAGGAGACCATGATGGGGAAGCCTGGAGCAGATGGAACAACGTTCTTCGCCCTGCTCCTGCTCCTCTCCCTGTTCCTCTCGTCCGCTCCCCTCCACTGCTCCGCTGCCTTCAACAGGAAGCAGCAACAGCCGCCCCCGCCGTCTGTGACAAAGGAGTACTGGTCGCCGCCGTCGTCGCCGCGGCGCCCGGAGCCACCCTCCGTCGATGTCGGGGGGAAGTCCTCCGTCGTCTTCCCCCTCTACGGCAACGTCTACCCCGACGGGTGAGCCGGCCACCATCTTCGCGATGTTACTGTTGCTGCTGATAGTGTTCGATCTTTGGCGCAGCTCTAATGCATACTGATACTGTCGGGTTAATTTGTTGGCATGGTGGCGCTCGATCGATCGGCAAAAGGCTCTACTTCGCATCGTTTAGCATCGGGGATCCGCCGAGGCCCTACTTCCTTGACGTCGACACCGGCAGCGACCTCACCTGGGTCCAATGCGACGCGCCCTGCGTCAGCTGCTCCAAGGCACCACGCACCTCTCTCTCTCTCTCTCTCTCTCTCTCTCTCTCTCTCTCTCTCTCTCTCTCTCTCTCTCTCTCTCTCTCTCTCTCTCTCTCTCTCTCTCTCTCTCTCTCTCTCTCTCTGATTAAGACGAGCACTAGTGCGCATGTTTATCTGGTTTTCCTCGTTCTTTTTGTTCTTCGGCAACTTGTCTCCGTCTGGGTGGAATCATGATGGGAATGCTTGATTGGGCATGGCGGGAACCGCAGGGACCTCACCCGCTGTACCGGCCGACGAAGGAGAAGCTCGTCCCCTGCGAGCACCCCATCTGCGCCTCCCTCCAGGCCGCCACCGCCACTCCCCTCCGTCCCCGCTGCGACTTCCCCACCGACCAGTGCGACTACGAGGTGGAGTACGCCGACCACGGATCCTCCCGGGGCGTCCTCGTCAGCGACGCCTTCGCCGTCCGCCTCCTTAATGGCTCCGTCGTCCGCCCTCGCCTCGCCTTCGGGTGCGGGTACGACCAGCAGCTTCACGGGGCGGCGGAGGCCAGCACCCCGACCGACGGGGTGCTGGGGCTGGGGGTGGGCGGGTCCGGTGTGATGGCGCAGCTGCGGGATCAGGGGCTGACGCGGAACGTGATTGGGCACTGCCTCGGCAGGAAGGGCGGCGGGTTCCTCTTCTTCGGCGACGAGCTCGTCCCCGCCACCGGCGTCTCCTGGACCCCAATGTCCCGCCGCGGCCCGCGGTGAGCACTCCACCCTCCCTTCCCCTCCGTCCGATCCCAGAGCACCCACTAGCTAACTCCATATGATCTGTTCGATGCTGTCCCCAGCAAGTACTACTCGCCGGGCCCTGCGAATCTCTTCTTCGGCAGGCAGCTGGTGGGCAGGGACTTCGAGGTGATCTTCGACAGCGGCAGCTCCTACACGTACTTCTCCTCCCGGCCCTACGAGACCTTCCTTTACATGGTGAGGGCAATGGCGACAATAAATCTTAAACCAAAAAGGCCCGACCTTTTCGATCCACGAGCGAACACGAAGAGGAGGCAGACCCACCCACCACTCCCTGAACAAAAAAAAAAAAAGGCGATGATGGGTTCTGACAGCACTGCCTGCTTGTGGATTATCCTGTGATGCAGATGATGAAGGATCTCGCGGGGAAGCCGCTGAAGGAGGCGGCCGACGACCGCACCCTGCCCTTTTGCTGGAGGGGCTCGAAGCCCTTCCGGTCCATCGCCGACGCAAGGAGGTACTTCAGCCCTATCAGGCTCGCTTTCCCCCAGGGGAACAGGGCTCTCCTGGACATTCCCCCCGAGAGCTACCTCGTCCTCACAGTTAAGTGCGCCTTTCTTCTCTCTCTCTCTCTCTCTCTCTCTCTCTCTCTCTCTCTCTCTCGTACAGAATCCATAACCGGAGGAGGGGTGTGCTAATCTATCCTTTGATCGCAGAAACATGGCAACCTGTGTTTGGGGGTCCTCAACGGCACCGAGGTGGGGCTGAAGGACCTCAACATCATCGGAGGTAAAAGAAAAAAAAGTGTACCTCCCGCGTACCATGCATGGCTTAAGAAGTACCTCTTGGCGTTTTGTGGTTGATCGATCGAGAAGAGCTCTCCCAGCTCCTAAACTCTTTTTTGGATCTGTTCTCGCGCGCAGACATATCCGTGCAGGATCTCATGGTGGTGTACGACAACGAGAGGGAGCAGATCGGCTGGGCCCGCGCCAACTGCGACAAGCTCCCCAAGTCCGCCCCCGCCCTCTCTCTTCTCTGACTCGTTTGCCTTCCCTCCATTCCCATGGGGGCCGTCTCATGGCGCAGCTGCCACGATTTCTTTTGGTGCAACTGGGTTGACGTCAGCCAATGCAACAGCCGCTGACGACATCCTCTCTCTCTCTCTCTCTCTCTCTCTCTCTCTCTCTCTCTCTCTCTCTCTCTCTCTCTCTCTCTCGACCATGACCTTGCCTTTGTCTGGGCAGCGCAGGTGGTGAAGGCGGCTTCGGTGGAGCACTAGTCTGTCAGCCCCAGTTCGCCGGCGTCAGAGACATCTTCGTACAGCAGTGCCCCGCCACCTGCGGCTGCCTCGCGTCGTAGAAGAGGTGGGGAGATGTATATTGGGAGGCGGCCTGGACCAGCATCTCAGCAGCTGAAAGCCACCATACCTACGTAGTACGTACCTACTACAAAACCCCACAATAAGAAGCCGGCCTTCAAACTCTTATTATGCCCACACATATATACGTGTACGCTGTACTTTGGGAGAAATATTATTCTGCCCATGGTGATTACTGTACCTAATTCGTTATAAGCGGACAGAACATATATACATGGGTTCAATATTGTACATACGCGTTTGCTTGCTTCATGCAAAACTCTTCGATCTTGGCAGATTATCTATCACGCATGTTATGATCAGGTCAATTTATAATTTATATCTTTTACTAGAATGAAGACGACCAAGTTACGTACGAACGTGAATGATCTCACATCATGTTGTGAAAAAATGTATCCGCCCACGTACGGAAGAAGCATGGTCGATCGAGGAAGTTTGCCCTTGTTCATCCCTCTAAAGAGCACAAAACAGATGGGTTTTTTTTTTTTTTCTTGATCAGCTGAGTAATCCAGGCGAGACGTCGTCTCCGCTTGGAATGTAATTAAGTTTCGGGAAAAAGGTGACGAATTTGGAAATTTTTTGATCTAGTTGGTCGAATCGTTGCACCTGACTGAATTGAATTTTACTTGGTACGATATGATAAGATACCATATTATAGTACTGGTTCGATTTGGATCTACTTAAGTTTAATAAACTTTAGATTTTTATTATAATAAATAAAATAATACTATTTTTACTGAACCGTATTAAAATTGAAATATATCTAACATGATATGCACATAGCAAACCAATTTAATCATGTATCCAGTGACAGATCTAAGAAAATTTCGGTGGGGTCTTATGACCCTGATTTTCAAAAGTCATTTAACTTCTAAATCCAGACTTAAAAAGATAAAAAAAAAATTTATGATGACTTAGATCTGATGGCTCCATTGGATGATTTTATTAGACAAAATTATGTGAATGATCTCACTAAATAAAATTTTTATACCCGCCACTACTTAAATTGGCAAACTATGATCTTAACAAATGTCCTAATGGCCACGTCACTCAATGAGGGTTTGGACTCCTAGACATAGATGGACTCTCGAGCTGCGGGAGGGTCAGTAGTCCATCAATTTGTCCTCTTTCATCCCTCAGAATATGTTTGATATTGAAGATATTTTTATTCTATTTTCGATCTATTTTGATATCAAATATAACTTCAAAAAATACAGCAGATGAATTTTTCTTGATCAGCTGAGTAATCCAGATGAGATTTCTCAGCTTGGGATGAAAGTTTCGGGGAAAAGGTGACAATTTGAAAATTTTTCAGTATGAATGATTCTATCCTAACTAAGGTTAGACGAACTGTTATAATGAGTCGAATCGAATTTTACTTGATATGTTATGATATCAAGTCGTATATGGATCTAATTTAACTCCAGTTAAATTTAATATAATTTAAATTATTATTATTATAAATAAACAAATACTCTTTATATTGAATCGTGCCAAAATCGAATATATCTAGCGGCATACGCATATGTTGAACCGGTTTGACTCCAAACCATGATCCTAACGGGTGCCCTGGTTGGCCACGTCACTCGATTGGGGGTGGGGCGGTTTGGACTCCTGGTCGGAGATGGAACTCCCGGGCTGCAGGAGGGTTGTTAGTCCATCAGTTTGGTTCAGGTAGCGGGGCCCACCGGTCACATCTCAGCTCCACGGCCCACGGGAACGGTGTGGACGCTAGGATGGCCTTCTTGGCCCAAGCCTGGCCGTGGGCCCACCCAAATGGAATGGAGTCCACGTGATGCCCACGTTTAGTGTCCGCAGTGCAACAAACCACGCGGTGGTCTTTGGAGGGGGGTCGCCTTCGCGTTTTGCCGGCTGAAATTTTTGTTGGTGGGCGAGGGGGCCCACGAGTGTGCAAGTTTCGTTTGTTTCTGCCTTCCTTCTGTCCATAGTTGTTGGGAATCGAATTTTTACTTACCGAATAGATATTAATATATTTTAATTTAAATAATATTCTTTAAAAATAATTAAAAATAAAAGAACAAAAACTTGAGAATCGAACTACCTCCCACAATCGCGATGGTACAGCAAACCAGACAAAAGGGCTACTACGCCATACCCCAACGGAGATTATTCTTCTTCCCAATCCAATTATCACTGTTTGATTGATTTGTTACTATGTCTTCTTCCATACCCAACGATCACTGTCTGATCGATTTGTTTACTCTGTAAACCCGTTCAAACGATTCTTCTTCTGTGCTCCACATCCACTCTTGAGAATGTTACGTTAATATGTTTTTAATGCCAAACCATTCCACATTTAATGCACGGCGAACTGGTCTCAATGAAGATTAACCCGTTCTGTTCTAATCTTCGCCAAAAAAATTGTCTTCTGATTCTTTCTCTGAAAGTGAAACTACTGTTGATTCCATCATGTCGAGGTTTTTCCTTCTTGTCTTCCAACCGATGAAATTAGGTTTGAATCTAGAATATGAAAACATTTAGTCTGCATTCGGAAGTTTGCCACCACATTGCATCACAATGATGTGGCTACTTGGAACCATTCCGAAAAAGTGACCGAGCTTTCAAAAAAAACAAAAATTGTCACTACCACCACAACTCAAAAGTCTGAACATGAAATTAAGAGGTGAGATGAACAGGGTACAGAAGTTTCAGTCCCACCTCCACCTGGCAGGTGGTGGAAAAATATGCATCATCTACATAACAAAATTTCTTGCACTCTTTATATTGGTCATTTGCCACAAAAAGAATGCCTGAAATCACAAGGAGCGAGATGTTTCCCCTATCCACTACAGGAATTAAGTTAGAGGAGGAAAAAAATATCAAATAGTATACATTAAAGCACCTAACCAGAGTAACACAGAGACAGGAAGGAACCTATCAAAAACATAGTGGCGAGTAGATCAGGCCCATCATGTTGGTATAACCCAAGAAAACAAAACTCTCATCTGTTTTTTTTTGTTGCTGCCAACGTTTCCATCTTGTCAGCAGCAATAAGTAACATGTCCATCGACTTACTGGATCCACTGGTCCGCTTCCCATCACTTTGACCATGTTGCTGCAGGACCCATTGCTCGTACCTTCTCATCCCCTCCTTTGCCCTCAGGATGTTACATGGAACACAGTACCACTTACCCTCTGGAACCGAAGTACGTGGGGGCTTCATACAGTATGTATGATAGGCCTCATCACAGCCATCGCACATGACAATCATGCCATCATCCTTGTTGATAAGACAAACTATGCAAAGGCAAGATGGGCAGTACCAACACCCATGGCGTTGACGCTGGCTTGCTACCTGACTGGTTCTTAGGCATTGGATGTGGTAGTACTTGTAAAGGCAGAAACCATGCGCACATTCAATGAATTTCCTCTCCTCATCCTCACAAGTTCCACAAATCTTACACAAGGGTGCCAAGGCAGTCGATGGTTGTGGTGGCTCCTCGGAGTCCATACTGGAGACTGAACTCTCTCTGGAGTTGTTGGCTGTAGTTAAATTTTCACCATCATCATGACTTGGCTGTTCAAGTGCACCTAAAGCTTTAAGCCTGTCACACACTACACATTTTTGATGAGGGCTGTCTTGACTGGTGTTCGTTGTGTCAGGTTCTGCAGATAAGTTCCGGCCGCTTATGCATGTAGAACAATACCAGCTTTGTGTTGGGATTACTTGGACAGCAGGCTTGACACATGAGAAATGATATGTTGCCTCACATCCATCACAAATGAGACTGCACTCGCCATCTGCTGCAGCACCACAGTGCTTACATATAGAGACTTTATACAGACAAGAAACCTCAGTTTGCTCGGGTTTAGTCGAAGGTTCAGAACCATATGGAAATTGTGTCGTGGTATGTGAGCCACTAGAGTTCTCTTCAGTGCCAAACCTATTAGACCTCTGCAAAAGGCTGGGTATTAAGTAATTGTAGAACAACAATTAAATGAAAATGGAAACATCAATTTCTTAAAAATAAACTTCCACAGCAGCAAGTATATGAGCAGAATCAGGAAGACCATGACAAAGCAATATCAGTTCTATCACTTGCTAGTATAATTGGCAAATTACAATCTACACTCCCCAGAAACCATGAAAAACGCTAAGCCAGAGTTCTAGATAAGTCATCGAGACATGTATAGATGTCGACTACGTCGCGCCAATTCAAATTCAGAGGTGTACGGCCATCGGCGCATGGCCAAAGCCGTCACTCCATGGTGTATTATTATGTCGTTTTACCCTTGACTACGTCAGGTCAAGGTTCGACGCATCGGGGAATCGGGGCGAATCGGGTTTTTCCTGATCCGCCCCGATTCGCCTGAATCGGGCCGATTCGCATGGGAATCGGTCCGATTAGATGGGAATCGGTCTGATTCGATGGGAATCGGGCGAATCGGATTTCTCTTGATTGGATTCGATTCGGTTGAATCGGACCGATTCGATCCGGCACGCCAAACCATGCGTCAAGTATCAAAATTTTATCTCGGACGAACCAAACGTGGTGTTAGGGCCAAAAGTTTCATCCCACGGAAAAATTTCCACATTCCAAGCCATCGCTTCAAATCAACATGTTCGTGGCCAAAGCTCTCGTCAACTACGGACTCGAAAGAGGGAGAAGACGTGTACAGCGCAACCCAGACAAGTGCAAATTCCTCCCGACGATACTTGGAGAACCACAAACGAGCCCCATGCACGATCACTCCTCAACCTCCGACACGTATAGCGAGCGGAAGACTTCCGGGAGACTTGCACCATGTGCTGCCCCTCCCTGGAGGGTTTTAAAGAGAGAGGAGAGGGCCGTGTCCCCAAGAGGTCCCCTGCCGGGTCCGGCAGACCCCTACATGGGCTGTGCGGGCCCGCGTGGCCCTTCTTTTGGCCTGATTGGCCCCGCGCGGACCTAGGAGGGTCCGCTGGACCTCCAGCGGGTCCGACCATCCTCCAAAGAGGCCGGTCAAACCCGCTGGATCGCCCCAGTTTGGGGCTGTTTGAACCCGCTGGGTGGCCAGCGGGTTCAAACCCCTTCTTTTGGGCCCCCAGCGGGTCCAAAACCCCCATTTTGGAGTCTCTTGAACCCGCTGTCCCCTATTGGGCCTTTGCTCCTCTGAAAATCTATAAATAGGCCCCGGGAGGGCGCCATTTAGGCATATGTATGGGCATCGGGAAGAAGGCACCAAGTACCACTTAGTGCAGTCTTGAAAGTGTTCGTGGCTCGCGGTCCATTGTTCGTTGTTCGCGGCTCGTGTTTGGGGCCGGCTGTGCAAGTCCTTTAGGGATATGAAATTACCAAAATACCCATAGACTTTGCACTTATACCCTCGAAGGCCCAAGCTATGTACCGTTTGTGTGTCTAATGGATAGTGGCCCATGTATAACTCTTAGGAGTTACGAAAATGCCCCTCCCCACAGACCGAACACCTCCGGTCCTGCAAATTGCACTTATACCCTACGATTTCTACAAATTGAAGTTGTTTCCTTGTACTCCATGTCAGTACGGAACTCATCTTGTACAGACAACAATTTGTCGACCACCACTTATATATGCACCAATGATGAATATAATGGAATATTTTCATTCCCATCCATCTTTTTTTTGTGGTCACATGGAAAATTACATATAAGCCCTTGTTGCTTCAAATATGCCTACAACGCGTCTAACTGATTGTCAAACCTTCTAAAAATTACCTCAATGCTCCCGATAACATTTCAAAATCCCCATTCCCAACCCAAAACTTGTATCAAACCCATTGGCCTAGTCAAATTACCATTATACATCTGCAATTCGAACATGGTCTAATGGCCTCCGAACCTCCCAAAAATGACCTTAAAGTCTTCGGAAGCTGGGAATTGCAACAAACCCCCTATGTCAATCTCAAGTTTGCACCAACGTTGACTTGGCTAAAATGACCCAAGTACCCCTAGAACTCAAAAACCCCAAATGGCCCTAAGATCCGGGATCCTTTATTATACCCTTCGGAAAGACACGTATCCCTTTGTCCATGCCTTTATTCTCCAGATTATAGGATTTTTCCCCCATGACCATCACGGTCTATTGAGAAATCCTAATTCTCTCAATCTCTTTGGATGATGAGCAACAATCCATAATAAGCCATGCCAACGAACCTGCACTATTTACCAAGACCCATGAAAAGGATCCAAGAATTTCTCTCTGATAGTTAATCAGTGTTCGGACTTTAAGTCGATGTAAATTAACACTGACTCCAGTCAGTGGGTAAAGGTCCAGTACACGAACTCAATCCATCTCGGAACAGATACCTCAAATATTGGCACAACCGTCCATTAAATGGACATACAAATTCCCCACATCATACGGATTCTAAATTTGTCGGTTACAGACTGGCACACCCGCAAACTCTAGAAAGAACAATATTCCTTCTCTTTCTTCATTTTCATATCATATATATGTTTTTTCCGCATCCAACAATACCCCTCTTAGTAGATTAATTGCGAGAGAATCCTTCTTAGATTTGCATTTGCATGTATACCCCTCTTATGGGTGAAGGAATATTCAAAGTATATTCTTGACTTCTGTCATGAAAGGTTACAGTAGGCAAGGTTCAAGAACCCAGGGATCGGTCCTAGATCGGCGGGGATAAAACTAATCGGATCAGGATCGGCCAATCCTAGCCAAGCCAAAGGTGGCTGGTTCGCCCCCTCAAAAAAATGTTAAAAAATTAGGGGGGGGAAACATAAGGATTGCATTTATTAACTGAAATACATCAAAATGAAGTACATGATACATCATTTTTAATGTATAAACATTGTAATGCAATCATACACTATATACATATCATATTTATGTATAAACATAATTAATATGTATATCAATCATACAATCATATGTTAATGTACATAAATTAATGTATAAACATAATCAATATATATATATATATATATCAATCATATATTAATGTGTTTGTGTGTGTTTATGTACATAGAATCATATACTAATGTAAATATAACAACATGCACACATATATACATATCATATTAATGTATAAGCATAATTAATATGTATATCAATCATACAATCATATAGTTAATGTACATATATTAATGTATAAACATAATTAATATGTATACCAATCATATATTAATGTGATTGTGTGTGTTAATGTACATAGAATCATATATTAATGTAAATATAATAACAATATTAACATATATATGCAAATCATATTAATGTATAAACATAATTAATATGTATATTAATGAGTGTGCTGTGTTAATGTACATACAATCATATATTAACGTAAATATAATAACAAGCACATGTATATAGTTAATGCATGTATATATACATAAATTATGTAAATTAATGTACATTTAATACATATATTAATTAATATATATAACAAAAATATATGTGGCAGAATGGGCCTGGAATCATCTGGAGTCAAAACCTGTTGGCACAGTTATCCCAAATCGGATCGGTCGAGTTAAAACTGACCCGGATCGGCCGATCTGATCCTGATCCAGACGATTTTTTATAACTTGACGGAGGGTCTCCAAAGGCATTTTATATCCACAAGAGGGGGATACGTGCAAATGCAAATCTATGAAGGATTTTCACGCAATTAATCTTCTAAGAGGGGTATATATGCAAAAAGCCCTAAAAGATGATATCTCAGTAATGAATCAGTATTACTTGATGCACTTCGTTGTCAAGGAGACACAATGCAGAGGCTAATGCTCTTGATCAAATATGATGTTATCCAGAAGCAACACTGCTCACCTGCTTCTGACAGGCAGCTTGCGAGAGGTTTGAAAGACTGGTTGCAAGGAGAACCATTTCCTGTCCAATTTTTTGAATCCTCTCCCATACCTGTGAAACATTTGAGGAATGAGAAGTCTGAGGAAACAGAATCCTTAAGCCTACAAATAACAAAAGCTTATGTGAAAGTCATTATCATGTCAGATCATCTATCAATGCAAAATTTCTGCATGATGAAAGGAACACAGAGGCCAACAACAACATCAAACATGACCAGTAGTAGCTTAGAAAATGAGAAAAGAGATGGGGTCTTGGATGATAGGTTTCTGGGAACAGATGAAGCAGTTCAAGCAGAACGTTTTCAGCACAGCTATTATTAACCCCTGCGACCAACAATCAACTGGATGACAACCGAAGAAGACCTGCTAAGGCTATGAAAGCAATATAAATTGACACCATTTTAAAGAGGCTCCAACAGAGGAGACTGGAGATTTGGAAATGGAAATGCAAATCACAGGTTGGCAAACATTTAAATTTGAAATTGTATGATATTCAGATGGATGGCAATCAAAAATTAACACTTGCCAGGGCTACCAAAGCAATACAATTTGCACACCATCTCCAAGAATCTCTGACAGGAGACAGAAAATTGCAGTAATAAATGACAGGGACTATAAACTTTGAGTAAGATATGAAAACTGGTCAAAGTTCTGCTCTGACTGTTCCTTCCTAGAAAAGATAAAGGGAATCTTTTTGCAAATATATCCACCTCATAAATTAACTTTCAGAATTGACACTTTCAAAGTTCTGCTCTGACTGTTCCTTCCTAGAAAAGGTGAAAATCAAGTGAATTACAGCAATACACCTTCATATATTTTGGAGAATGACTACATGCATATGGATGCACATAGAAAACATACTTTGATTTATGCAGGACTATGTCATGGATCAACTTGCAAACCTTGATAGAAAATGGAAAGGAAATTATATTCCACTTGAATTAAAATACACAAGCATGAAATATAGGAGCCAAAATCATAAAATTAAAATCCCAATACCTGTTGCAGGTCTTGATGAAACTGTCCAACGGAGCGACCACAGGCCACATTTTTCATCTGGGTTTGGATTTGGCTGAAGTCAATAATGCTGCTAGGTTTGATGCCTGGGAAGTTTCCTAGCAGCAAATTACATAGGAAAGAAAATTTCTCCGATGTCAAAACTTCAACTAAAACCTTTTGCCACTTCTTACTGATGACACAAAAATCTGCTTGTTCACTGATGTCCCTCTGTAGTGTAACCTCTTGTTCCTTGTCAGCATTAAAGAAACTGTCTTCAGATTTGCCACGTAAGTTCCCATTGCCCTCATGAGCATACTGATGACAAAAATGATAAGTTCCAAAACAGTGCAAAAGAGAAAAAAGAAGAATGACCAATAGTACCTTGAATTGTGCACCATGTACATTTAGGTTTCTGGTGATGCCTAAATGGGCATAGGCAAGTGCCTTCTTAATGAAGCTCCAAATGCCATCATCTGCATCTTGTGAGAGTAATGCTTCTTCTAATACAGCTATCCAATGGTGTTCCATTCTGGTACAACCATCCAACTGAGGGACACCATCACAGAATAAATGTTCCACCTCCCTAGCCTTCTGAGCATCAAAGTGTGAACAAGAGAATAAGTGACATAAGGTATTGATACATCCAGATCAGATGTTGGCAATATTGCATATTTTTCTTTACTTCTAAGCATTTATAGACAATTTAATATAAACATCTTCATAAATTTAACAAAGAAATCCATATAGTTTATTGTTTCATTCAAAATTTCACTTATTCTTCGTACATTCACATGGTCAAGCTCCACTTTAAGAAATTGTGTGCGTGACTCAGTTGAATTCATGCCTACACTTACCTTTTTGGATCATCTGTAGCAAATATTCAGTGGAAAATCTAGCCACACATTAAGACAGGAGGAAAGTTGACACTTGGACTGAAAATAACTGTTCGTCTCTCAGTGATAACATCGACTCTAACTAATTCATTTACAGACCATAAACTGATTGATCAACTTTAGGTGATGCTCCCCATTAAGTTCTTCCATTCACTTAGGAGTCCTGCCCCTTAAATAAATACACACACATATATAGTAGTAGTGTTGTTTAAAGAGGTCGTCATAAAGAGTAACCTGCATCAGACATAATATTTCTAGAATATATCCCAATGGAATTTGCGTTTCAAATTTTTTATAAAATGTTATACTTAAGATATTTTCAACTTACAGGATCCGTCGTGTTCTCTCACATCTATTGTGCTTCATAGAAATCAGCTTACAACAGTTTTCTTTTTCTTTCCGAAAGATCACCATGTATCTGACATTGAGATCTAGGTAAAAGGAATATGGAGATCTCAGACAGCTTTTTCATTCCCATTTGGGAATTGTTAATCTTTTGTTCTCCCTTTTTTTTTTCTCCATTTCACCCTTTCCTCACCCAATCTCCACTTTTTCAGTTTTTAAATAGTAGACTGTCAGGTTCTTCATGGACAGAAATGTGGCGGCCGTTTATGACAGAAACACTAATGATATCATTAAGATTAACAAATGTTGGAACAAGCTGTTCCCCAGAAAAAAAGAAAGAAAACTCAAACGAGGAAGAGACCTGGTCTCCCGAGGAAACACTGGGGTCCCCCTGCAGAACACTCCCCGAGCCCGTCGAGCTGCGCTTCCTCCTCTCGTATGTGACGAGTGCCCCAGGGATCGTGGAACGTGCCCGCTTGCGGCCGCCGCCGCCGCCATTCTCCTTCTCCTTAGCCATGTCCTCGATACAAACCCCCGCCCCACCGATGAACTAGGGTTTCCCACAAGCTGACGCCGTCATGCCCCTCCGACAGATCCGAGACCAATAATGGACTGACAGCAGCTCGCCGGAGACTTCAAGAAAACCACACCAACACAACCGCGAGCGCCAGCAAGGGGGAGGAGAGCAAAGAAAGGGTCGGCGAGGCGAAGGTACAGAATCAAAAACCCTAACTAGTTCTGGAGATGCTGGCGGCGTGGGAGCTTCTTGTCCTCCGCCGCCGCTGCTTGCTCCTTCCTTCCACCAATTCTGCTACACAGTCCTCGCTCTCGGGTGTTCAGGCTGGTGATGGCGGAAGATTTGAGTCTTCTGGAGAGGGAGGGAAGCGAGGGAGCTAGACTGCTGCAGACTGCAGTGACAGAGCCGCCCTCCTCGTTTGGATCGCTGCGGACGCTGGAGAAAGCGGGAGGGCGTGGGAACGTTTAGATGTCCATTTTTTTTAGAATGGTCCCCGTTCTTTACGTTTCTTGCATGTACTTGCATTTTAAAGATGAAATTGCATAAGAATCCATCACAGATTATTCATATTCGTACATGGATTAAGTGTTCCTTAATAACACCTCACTTTGGGTTTAAAGAACCATTGGAATCTTTTTTTGAGAGGTTGATGAAAAAAATAAAGAAAGTTCTAATTACTTTGACAGAAATCTGGATATATATGAGAGTGAATTTACACATATAGATGCAAATACATGTAAGGGTGGATTTTTATATAAATTCACTTTTAACCGGGGGGGGGGGGGGGGGGTATGTGAAAATTTTATATAATGGTACCAAAATTTAGTGTGCTGCGACCCGATCAAACTAGGGGTGTCAACTAGACCGGGCCGGCCAGGAGGCCCGGTATAACACGGGCCTGGACTTTATTTTTTTATCTATTTTTAAATTTCGGCCCGGCCGGCCCGCTCGCCCTGCGCCCCCATCGCTCCCCCCACCCTGCCTTTGCGCACGCGGACCGGTCGCCCCCCGCACCGGTCGCCTCGCGCCCCATTGGTCCACCCCACCCTGCCTTCGCGCTCGCGCAAGCGCCCACCGCTCGCCCCACGTAGGCGCGCACCGCTCGCCCCGCGCAAGCGCGCACACTACTCGCCTCACTCCCCGCGCCCCCCGCCCTTTCGCACACCGCTTGCCCCACGCCCACGCACAACTCCCCCCACTCCCGCACACCACTCGCCCCGCGCCCCCTTTCGTGCTGTGATCTTTTAAAACTGGGCCGGACCGGGCCTAGGCCAGGCATTAAAAAATCACCCCGAGCTGGGCCTATTTCTTAAAAATCGAACTTTTCTCCGAACCTGGGCCTATCATTTAGAAACCAAGCTGAGCCTAGGCCAGACCTGGCCCGGTCCAAGTCCAGCCCATTAACACCCCTAGATCAAACTGAGATTCAGTATGGACAATTGTAATGTACCACAACGGTTTGAATCGGTTTGGCTCAAAGAGCCCTTTTTCTATTTTTTTCAGAAAAAATATTGTTTTACATAATTCAAAGTTAAAAATAAAAGAAGTAAAAATATTATTTCTAACTGATTTCACGTGTTCTTCTCATACTACATGATAATAGCATCAAATAATTCTATAACAAAACATCACTAAATATTAAAATTAGAAATAACATGTAAAAACATGGGTTGGCTGGACCAATAAACTAGACTAGACCAGCCAACCGTTGATATGGTACAATATCGATACATACTGGACCATTACGTCCTCTCTCTCTCTCTGCAGCCCTGCAAGACATCCCCCGATGGCATCGACGGTGTGGCGCACAACATCCCATCTGTCGAACCCTACCATCTTCCAACAAATAGGATCCTAGAGAAGATGATGCCCAACCTGCTATCATTACCGGCGCCCCAAGCAAAGGTCCCCTAACAAGGAGGACCACCCTTGCAACATTGGGGAGGGGAAGCCTCCGGAGCCCCTCTTCACTAGTCTCTTTGCTACTATATTGGGGATGTAGACGTGACAGAGGTGGGGTTCAGCTTCCCTCAAATCTTCCAATCTTGCCCGCATCCTTGAGGCGGTCCAAGAGAGAGAAGACAACGAAGGGAGGTGGGTGATGAGGAGGAGGCAACAGAGATGGCGAAGATGTCGCAAAAGCGAGCCCTCCCTCCTGTGCATCCCCTTGCCGACCCATCTCCTATGCCAGTCTGCCCTTCCCCTCCACCACCCCCCTAGCCCCCAACTGCAACGGCGTCAAGTGCCTCCTTCTGGACCCCTTTGTCCCCCAACTACAGCATTGCTTGTGTGACCCACACCCAGACCTCCCCTGCTGCACCCCTCATTGAGCCCCTATACCACCCAACTATAGTATTTTTGAGCAGCCCCTACTGGGACCCCTAGCCCCCAACTACAACACTGTCACGCGTCGCCTACCTAGAACTACCCTACTCCACCCCAACCCCTCGCCGCCCACCCCTCTCTTTTGGCCAACTAGTACCCACAACCTTAGCCTGCCAATGCCCCAAACCTTCCACATTGGATGACCCAAATCCATAGCACGGAAAAAAGGGGGAGGACTTGTGAGAGATGGTGGTGTAGAGCAGTGACGAAGATGACCGACGAGTAGAGTGTCATACGGACCATGCCTAGTACCTCAAAGCTCTAGGCACAATGCAGATGGCCGTAGCAAATCGTTATGGTGTGATATGACCAACCTTGACAAAAACACACACAATTCCAAATTTTAAAAGTGTTTAAATGTAATAATAGGCAATCAACATACATGAATGTAAGTCTACAACAACTCAATTGGCATGTGAATCCTCTGAGTCAAAGCCAGATGAAAAACAAATCTAAGTCAAGTTTTCATGTGACTCATGAACCTCGAACGCGATGTCCACTCAAGTGAGTAAGGGTGAGTGTGAGTTTGTGGACAACACTCCAATCAAGTCAATAAATGAAGGTGAATGAACTACGATAGTCGACAAACAAACCATATGATTAGCATCAACAAATTGCTTTGAAGGAGGAGGAAGACGAGGGGATTGGTGGTGGGGGATCTAGACGTAGATGGAACCTACCTTGCCACACGAAGGGTGTCATCTTGCAAATCTTTGCAGAATTGAAGTTGCACATGTTGAGGAAACGAGGGACAATGTACCCATGGTCTACCAAGAGCCGCTAAATGCTCTAAGGAACAATGGCTCCCAATGACATAATGTCCACAATACATGCGATGAATCTGTCAGTCACTGTCTATAGTGTACTTGTACGCCCAGACGAGATGGTGACAATTGTGCGACATCTACATTATCAAATTTTAGCATTAATTAGTGATGTGAAATAAACAGTAGATACATTATATTTAAGAAATGTCTTACCTAGTGATCAAAGCCATGTATCATATATGTTCATATAGCCCTCATATGACAATGTATAACTCTCATCTCCAACCAATATAGCATTATATATCATCCTTACATATTATGGATAATCAACATAGGACATGTACTGAAGAGACGTGATTTAAGTGTGCCTCCCAAGAGGTATTGTCCCCATGCTTGGGGTTTTGTCCTTTAAAAGGGCCCTCTTAGGAGAAGAGGTGAGACTCTTGCTGATAAGCACACACTTGTTCTCACTATCTTTCAATGTGGGACTAAAGAATACCTCTACACAGCCCCCCAGTGAGGATAAGGGTGTGCGGGTCTCATGAAGATGAGACGCTCGGGTAGGGCGCATGGCCTCTCGTTCGTTCCCACAGACGGCGCCAATGAAGAGACGTGATTTAAGTGTGCCTCCCAAGAGGTATTGTCCCCATGCTTGGGGTTTTGTCCTTTAAAAGGGCCCTCTTAGGAGAAGAGGTGAGACTCTTGCTGATAAGCACACACTTGTTCTCACTATCTTTCAATGTGGGACTAAAGAATACCTCTACATGTACAATGCATATATTTGATGGTTGATATTCCTCGTACTCCCTTGATCTTTGATGCACTACAATAGGCTTAGACGGCTAAGTGGAAACAAACTGTATGTAGACACCACCACGAGGATAACTATACCCATAGTCATATATCTGTGGATTTGTACTAACATATCTTGAGGAGATATATCATAAAATATGGTGTGACCTTCATTAATTACATCAGACGAGGTGTTTTTTCTGTGTACTCAATCTCTCAAAATCATATAACATGTCCTAATAATTGCTATTGTTTGCCACAAAGACGATACAAACAAAATTAACCATGCACCATGATTTCTATTGTCTCGGATAACATTCGTGTAAGTCCTCCTCCTCCTCTACAGTGAAATATAAGCCCCCTCCTCCTCCACCACCACCGTCTCTACCGTCGCCGTCGTTGCCTCCACTAGGAGAAGAAGATCCATCCGTTGTACTCCCTGAAGAATCGTCTCTAGTACTCTTGCACTATCATGGATCAGACGGATAAAGAGTCATATCATCCTCATGTTCATCGATTGTCTCCGCATATGTGATATGTAATAGATCTTCCCATGCCATCTCTGTTTGCCTCCTAGAAGTGAAAAAAAGAATTATCCACCCTGAGTTTAGCGAGGGGGATATCTCACACCACCTTTGCCACTCTTTTGTGTCCGAAGGGACTAGCTACCTTGTAGATGCCTGTGAGGAACATTGCATACAAGTTAACATACATTGTTTGTCTCCTAAATTATGTCGAGTTGACGTGGCTAATAAAATCCAAAGTTTAAATAAAGTATTTTCTACCAGCCAATAACCTTTAAAATGTTTGAAATATGAATTTCCTCAGTAATCTAGTTTGATACAATCTAAATTTGGACTTCCCAAGATGTATTAAATTTGTTTGATTCTTTAATTCACAAAATTATAATGGATATATATAAAGTGAAAATTACTTTATTGAACCCACCGTGACAAAATAGGGAGTAACCATTGTTAAGAATTTGTGACGTTACTTGGTTATTAATATGAGTAGTTTTGGTTTGGCAAGGCCAAGAAATTTAAAATCATAAAAATGATTTAAGAGAACCAACTTCAGTCAAATGGATCCACAGGTTTGGGGCATTGTTTAAATGCGTAGGTATTTGAGTGAACTTTAGTTACTTTTTAAAGAATTTCCCTTCAATAATGTGTATGCTCATCCCACAGGACAAAGTTAATCCCTCATGCATGTGAACGTTTTGACACAGTCAATACCTTCGATTTTTTTTATTATTATTATAAGAGCATCACTTTTTTTTTGGTAAAAGGCCGCCGAATTTTTATTAATAAAAGAAGTTTGTAACAACCAGAGGCAAGCCGAATACAGAAAACCAAGAAACTAAAAGCAACCTAAAACTCCATGGATGATATATCCCATAAATGAGTTTCGCCGAAAAACAGCCCGAGGGCGTAAGCCTAGTCAACGAGAACAGCGCTCCATAAAATCCTCATCCGATTCCAATTCAGATATCTCTTGATCAAATCGAAAGTCAGACATGAAGATATTTTCCGCTTTAGCAAGGTCAGCTACAGACGAAGCTTTCGTCCGCAAATCTGAAGTTGGAGATTGAACTGGCATATTAATAGCATCTATCGGCCGCAGTGGGCTTAGGGAACGTTCTCGGATGTTCGGGAGGTAAATCCTAACACCCCCTTTGCGAGATGGACGTGATGTACGTCGACCAGAAGACGACCCATTTGTGTGGAGTGGAGTGGAGGGCCCTTAAAAGCCAATCCTGTTTGAAGTGAAAGATCACAGTATAAGTCGAACCCTTTAGGCCATTTGATGTACTCACAATAGGGGAATTTTCAAAGGCTAAAGACATTGGATATGCTGTTTATTGACTCCATGTGAGGGCTCTGTATAGCGAGAGTTCTTTATATAATGTGGGTCAACCTCAAACTTACATTTTGGATGGCTAGGGTTACTACAAACCATGTTGATGTTGGCCATATATTACCTTGTGTAAGTATAACATTTATACAGTCTCTTGTCTCATTATGTAAGCACATTTTCTTCTGTTGAAAAACTAGCCTATTACAATGTCCTTGGAAAAATCATTTTAAACCTGCTAACTAGCTTATTACAATGTCCTTCATTTTAAACCTGCTTCTACTGAGATTTGAACATAAGACCTCGGCCTGATGTACATAGAGAGAGAACCACTAAACCACTTCTTGGTGTACACAGAAATACTCACCTTCAGAGAAAAGTTGTGACACAGAAATAGCTATGTTATGCTCCTTGAATCCTCTGAACGCTGTGTCACCATAATTTTCCACATTCCAAAGGGACAACGTTGGTTCCTTTTAGACAAAGAAGGAGAAAACATGAGAGCTATATCACACTGAACAATCATAAAAGAGGCAGCTGAACCAGGAGGAGTAAGTTGCAAGTATGTCCGAATGAAGCCCAGGCTGCGTTAAGGATAGACAACAGAACTGAAAGCTCTTTAGGAAAGTTACATTACTAAAATCGCATGCTGCAGCCACTTGAAGCGCAATAAAAGAGAGCGAAGCCGGTCAGGAGGCTATGGCCACACTTCTGTCACCCACGCCTCTGCTGTAATATACCTGGAATAGTCAACAGGGAGTTATTATTCAACAAATGGAGTCATTTTACGGAGGATGGAACATATGGATACTCTGCAATCTGCCTGTTGCATTTTATATTTAGAAATGTCTCTCAGATATGTTCTTATGATTATTGGTTAAGGAAAACAACATGAAACAGAAAGAAAAAAAAAAAGAGGAGAAATTTGATAATGTTTAATTTTTGTCCACATGCATGACCCCATTACCCCCAACAAAAATGTATGCAAGGCCTGCCCACTACTTCCCCTCCTCAAGCAGAATGCCACTACCACGCCTCATGTCCACTGTTTTCCACCTTAATAACTGCTCCTTGACGACTGACATCGCCTAACACACAGCACCTTTCTCCTCTATTATGGATGTTCCGACATCTTGAAAACAGATGTCGTTCCCTCGTATGATAGTAAGAGATTTTGTAATTGACTTGTGAAAAAAGAACCAAATATAAAAGTAAAAATAAACAAATACAAGAACTAAAGTTACAGTTGAGAAACAGATGGCCATCAACTAAGCTTATTGAGTAATCATCAAAGCAATACAAAACAATACATTTATAGATAATCTAGCATTGAATCTGGGAATAAATGCCAAAGAGAAAGGATCCTTGACTTGCCCCTCAAGATATCATGTAGGGATAAGAATGACGTGACTTATTACTGAAAACTCACTGCACAATTTTGGAGAAATTAAAACTTGTGCACAACCATGTGATGAAGTCTGCAAAAGCAAAGTGTGAAGCAAGAGTGTCCAGCAGTCGCTACAGCCAGAGGACACAATTTCATATATGTATAGCAACATGTACCCATTGTGTCACACAAGCAGGTTCTAAACCAATTTAACTGGCTTTTAATTCGTGGCAAACATGTCCAACAGTCACTTCAGTTGGAGGATACAATGTCATATATGTGCAGCAGCATGGATCCATTGCATTACAGTTGTGGGTTTTAGTTTATAAAAAATGAATCGCCAAATTTGGGCCCACAAAGGAACAGGTAACAAGGAGAAGGTTAGACAGGCCTAATAGTAGTGCATCATCCTAGAAGAATAACTAAACGTGGAACTAGACAATATAATGAAAAAATGGTCCAGAAAAAAAGAGGAGTAGGAAATAGGAGGTCGAGTTCATTCTAAATATTACCAATTAAAATAGCAGGTCGAACATGTCGTAGAATCTTCCCATGGTAGCCAAGGTAAGAAAACTTCTTAAGGAATGCTATGATGCCACAAACCTTGCCACTTGGTCCTCGGCCATCCAATTTGAGATAAGATGGTTGAGGTGAATGACTTAGGTTCAGGTGCCCCTAGAACTTAAACCACTCTTTCCCCAGCATCCGATTTGAAAAGACTGTGGCAAAGAAGAGTCGCATCACAGAATTCCTCAATGTTCTTAAGAGGGAGATTAGTGACAAAAGAAACCTCAATGGATAATGATGCCAGCACCATAACATAGGATGCATTACAAGTCACAACCATCAATTAACATATGCTTTACAAGTGAGCCACATATAGGTAGTTGTAGTCCAAAATGTCATAGAAATTGACTCCATGCCCTTGAAAAAGGTCTTCTGCAACTAAAATAAAATTTTCACATGAAAACAAGTAAAATGAGAATTACCTTTATGTCCTTGTAAGAACCTGCAAAAAGCTTCCCTTGCCAATGCAGCAGAGAAGTTACTACAGAATCACAAGAAATTGAACCAACAGATCTTAACTCCACTTGAGACTCATTTTCAGACAACTCCTACAAAGAGAGTAAGGATGACTAAAAATTACCATACACAAAGACATCAATGCAATAGAAACTGAAGAGAACAGAAAGTACTCGTAACCCTCAGAAAAAGGATCCATGTTTGTACTCAGAGAATATGAGATAAACGAGCAAAAAGGATATTTAATCATGAACCTGAATATGGATAATCTTATCCCAGCCTCCCATAAATAGCCATTTCCCATCCATTTCCACTGCAAAAAGAGCACCATTTTGAATCTGGGCTGACTTCACCAGCACATCATTCCTCCACATCTGATAGGCAAGCAAATATCAAGTGTGAGTTAATGATAAATTACTACTAGGATCAACGATCTGCAAAGTTAGAAGTTGGAAGTAAACAATGCATGTAACAAAGTGGCAAAGATGGAGTCAGTTTATATTTCGTCTTTATTCAAGACCAGACCTCTGATATTGTTCTTCAACACTAATTATCCAATAGATTTCCAATTTTCAATTTCTCAAAAGTGCTATGTATGATGAAATCTATTCTCAGATGTTCATAAGAAAGTATTTCCAGTGCACTAAAATTTCAAGATATTAATTGTATAAAATGTAAGACACTAATTGACCATATAATAGCTGTTCTATGTCATATTGAAGGTAGCAAACAAGCAAGTGCCCAAAGATAAGCAAATGGTCGAAGGCCATTTAAATGATCCAACTGCACAACACAGGATTGCAAAAACATTACACACCAATTATTTGTAGATAGTCCATAGCACCATAAATAACAGTGAATGCACATTATGGTACTTAAATTACTCGTGGTGGAAGTGAACTGGCTGCGAAGCAGATGCACAGATGCAGGATAGTGCAAAGTTCCGTATACGGGTATGAGATTCCAGATAGGGCAGTTGAAATGGGACTGAGTACCAAGGCCCGACCCACTTGGACCCAATAATAACTGTTCTGGTTAGATCTATAGTCACCCATTAACAGACACATTAATTATTATGTAAAGTGAAAGCTATTTAAGTTTTACAAATCTGGGCCTAAAATCAGGCTTACTTATCAAGTTTATGAAAGTTCAAGACCAATAATCTGTTGACAGGCTGATGCGGGACAGCGTGGGGGAAGTGGAAGAAGGAGGCTTCTCACCTCGGGAATCGCACCCAGCTGCAGAAGAGGGAGGGTGGAGGGAGACGGCTCGGGAGTCAAAAGGTTTCTTTGTTTACTTTGTCTTCAATGCCTCCTCCAAGAGGATTACAAGAGTAACCCTAAAGACTCCATTTGACCCAATAATGACCAGAAAACCCTGAGACCTAAAAATAGGCTAAAATCGCACCAAAAATCATAGAAAATAGAAAAAGACCCTGCTGGGCCCCTAATGGGCCAACTCTCACTAATGACTGCTCAATAGAATAAAACAAATACATCAAGAGAGCAAATATCAATCCTCCAGCCAAATGGATGCCGATGTCGTAGCCGGGTGCCTCCTCCGACGGTAAACGTACGCCGGGTCAAATCGGACACGTGCTTGGGTGTCCTCACCACAGGCCCACTTCACAGTTGACAGCTAAAACTTGTGCATCATAAATCAGGCCCAAAACCAACTGCTTATGTTTACCCATTTTATGCAGAAAGTTTATATTATATTCTGGCGACTTTGGGGCAGGCTCAAGGCCCATGACCAGTATTGATATGCTCGGCTATCTCAGGAAGGGATACTAGGTGCTTGAGAATATCTTACTTGTACCTCAATGTCTGTGGGATGCAGACAACAGAGATGGGTGGCAATGGATTCATGTCACACTCATCATCAGATCGGTCAGCTGATCTCTTCCTTGAGCTATTCCTATTGTACTGTTGGCATGACAATGTAATAAAGACTTGGACACACTGCATATGAAGGTACAGGAGAGGAAAAGAAACACGATCGCGCTCTTTGATAGGCAAACAGGATAAAGTGGATAAGAGTAAGGTCAGATAGAAAAAGCCAAGATTTTTGCTTTTTTTAAAAAAAACTTTGGTTACAAACTTCTTATCCTAGTGGGATAAGAAAACCCATAGAGACAATGGAATAAGTTACCAGACCTTTATCTTGGTCTTACCAGGGTTCTCTTATCCGACTTACAAAACCAGCCTTTGCCTTATCCAGGTGCAAATAGGCCCAGATAAGTGCCCCTATCTGGTTATCAAAGCAACCATATGTAAACAACTCGAACGTGATTAAGCACCCTGTTCAGACATGAAACTCAACTTGAATACATTCTTGAGAAAGAAACATATTATGCTGCAGCTCTGGTCAAATGTTTCAACTAACCTTCAAAGATCCGTTATCAAAGGAAGCAACAAGCAATTGGTTGTGCAGCAAAAGTGACAAAACAGATGACCCCTTTAACAGCTCGTCATCCCCCAACACAGTCAGAGGACTATGATCATGAAGCCACCACAGACGAATGGTTCCATCCCAGCTTCCACTATAAAGAATTCCATCAGATGCCAACAAGGACGATATTGCTGACTTATGGCCAGTCATTGTGCAGGTAAGAGAGTAATCCTGGATTTTGAAAGAGGTGAGAAAACCCAGTATAGAAGAAAAATAAAAACTACAAAGAGGAAGAAGGTAAATATGTTTTTGTAGACATAATTCTTTCATAAATTATAGGAACATAATTAAACAAAGAAGTGTATTTCCATCATTAAAAATAACAAAGAACAAATTTCTGATGTTTAGGCAGAGAAGATGTGCTGCTAGAAACAATGATAGATTCCAGAAATGGTAGAAGTGGATTTCCTTGATTAAGAAGAACAATACTTTTAAAGCAAGTGAAAGCAAGAACAAAGATGTTTGATAAAGAAAATCCCAAGCAAATAATACAAACACTGAGATAAAAATTGGTGCATTCATACGTAGAATAAGAATTAGCATTGCAGAAGCAAAATAGCAGTGCATGTAGTAGACCATATTCAAACAAACAAATGATTGCCTACACAAGAAAATGTAGTACCAATCCATAAGTATCTAATGGTTCATGTCAGAGAAAATAATGATCCGTGGTGTACTCAGATTGAACTACAAACAATGTCGTTTTCTTTTGTATACTCAGCCAAGTACATCATGATGCTACATTCTTTTCTACCTCATTAGCCGCTCTCCACTCAATCATCTGACCCCAAGATGTGGTCATGCAAAAATTATCTTTGGTGCTTCTAAGTTCTAACATTGAGAATACTGAACTTAAGTTCCATCACCACCTAATTTGAAAATTAGATGGTGAGAAGAAAAGTGTCATCTATTTATTTTTTCATTAGTTAGTGGATGAGATGTCAGGTCTAAGAATAAGAAAGGTATGTAGGGTTTAATTCCTTTATTAACCAAATTTTAGGGCACGTAATAATACAGCATCTTACGAGCATAAATAACTTTGCATGCAAGTTCTAACATAGTTGCAAAACATTGCCAATGAATGTAAAATCAAAAAACCTTGTCTAATAAAGCAAATTAATGATTGTGTTGCATCTTATGGGACTTTCCTTCTTGTTTTCAAATTTCCCGGCTGCAAATAAGTGTAATTGTGGTAAGAATAAGTTTTAAGTGAAGTATAAACAAGCCAATTTGGTTTGTATACTAGATTTGGATAAAAAAATGTGACCATCCAAAAAGGGCTCCAGGAGAGATAAGAGTCCTTTTCAATTTCAGAATGTGTGGTAAGTTTTAAATCCACTTGGTCAAAGTTGACCTAGGTTGAAGATGTGTTCGTTTGCAAGGCAATTTTCTTTCGCCACTGAAGTAAAGACAAAAGAATGAACAGAAAACATCATAAAGATGAAACTAGATACCTGGATAAGACTTTCTAAAATACCCACTCCACGTGACATTTGGTATCTTAAATTTGGTAGCATATCATTGTGAAAAAAGAAAGAAAAAAACACACAAACAGTGCCAAGATTGTGTTTGAACCTGCAAAGACCACGCTTTTATTGTCTTGTCCCCACTGCCACTATAGAGATACTGAGATCCTGAAACAGCTAACGAATGAACGCCACTATATCGCCAATCAGTATGGTCATACCATTTCCTTAGAGGCACTTTCTCAGTAGAGCTATCAATGCTCCAGGCACAAATGCACCCTCCACTATCACCAGTTATGCACAATGGCTTTATTGCGTCCACAACAAGTATAGCCATGACTCTATGCTCATGGCCTCTCAAAGTTTGTACCAGGGAGAAGTCCTGAAATTGGTGGAAAATATAAGTAAAGAAGAGCACCACAAAAAAGGCACTGAACAGTGTCAAAAAGATTTTTAAAAAAATATAATAATCTACACTTCTAGAAGGGGAAAAAAGAGTTAAATGTCTTCCATGTCAAAGACAATTAAAATATATCTGTGGACAAAAGAAAAACCTTAATAAAATATTATTGATAATCCTATAGAATTAAATAAAAATGAGACGGAATATTACAACTGGGCCAAAGGATAAAGATTTTGACATCCTGTTGTGCTTTTCTTTTCTCCTTTATTTTCTCAGAAACTCAGGGGGAACAGGTCTAGTCACTATCAAGTAAACTAAAAATCTATAGACTGTAGATGCATGACCTTTTTACACATTCCCACTTAGCATACAACAGGTTCCTTTTAGATTCAACAATTTGCTCTTTCACATTCCAAATTTTCCAGGAACCGGAAATTGGCTCCTGGAGAATAGAGATTGAATATTGTTATCTTATAACCGTTGAATATTCAGAAATGATGACACCTACTTTAAATGCTGCATATTAACCTGATTTGAACTTTGAAGATTTTCTATCATCATAGAACAATGTTAAGATTAAGAATGTAACAAAATTTATGACAAATGTTCAGCAGGTTGCTCAGATGAACAACAATGTGCTACATCTATATAATCCTGTTACATCTTTCTGGCTGTTCCTGACCATAAAAAAGATATAGTATAATTACTTCATGTTTGTTTGGGCAGTGAAGACTTTAACTTGGCATTACTTGACTCATTTGGTTGTTTTTAAAAATTGGCAGTAAACTTGATGAATTAGGATTGACAACTTCTTAGTACAAAATATACGAAACGAACATAATTGCTAATCTAACAAGAACCCAATTATCAGGCCAATTCTATCAGATTGCTTGAATATGTAAAATGATCGGTAAAAAGATGGAAACTGTTACAAGAACATACCTCCAGAGACCACACACGAACTGTTTTGTCAAAGGAGGAGCTAAAAAGGAAACCCCCTACAAAAGCAAAAGCCCTCTCATTGATTTTTAGCATCATTGGGAAAGAGATGTCTCACAATACATGACATATTCTTTACCTCCTACAGCCAATCCTGTGATACAATCCTGGTGACCTTGGAGGGAAACGAATTTGAACCCTCTATCAGGGAAACCTTCAGAATCCGAAACAGTCTTCTCCTGCTGAAAAAGTTCAACACTACTTTCTGTGAAAGCCAAAATCGAGTGATCATCTGGTAACTTTTCAGTTCCTTCCAGGACGTGATTTCTGCCTTTGGGGAGGCAAGACAAATCTCCAAGGACTAAGCAACACAAGATGTCCATCCTTGGAACCGGGACATCTAAGCCCGGAGGAACGATGCAATGAGATTTGTAGAATATACTCACAATGCATCTCCATATGTCACTTACACTAGGACGACTTACTGGATCATAATCCAAACAGGATTCAAGAATAGGCAGCAAAGACTCGAGTTTTGTGCCCAGTAATGAAGCTTCCAATGCGGAAGCCACTTTCTTCTTCCAAACGTCATACACATCTAAGCTTAATTCAACGCCATTATCACCAGTCAAAGCTTCTGACAACTCCACATCGACTTGTCTTTCTCCCACGAGAAGCACAGTGAGAACACAAGCCAAAGACCAAACATCTGATCCATAATCGATCCCACTTCGAAATTCTGAAACAGTATGCTCAGAATACAAAGCCGTGAGAAGCTCTGGGCTCACAAATGTTTGACCTTTGCTTAAACTAGATCGACTGTTGCTTCTTCTGGCTTCAGCAACATCCTTCTTTACTCTCCTGCCCACCAACAAAACCTCATTCACATCCAGGAGGCAGTGACCATAATCGTCAAAGCAAAAGCAGGACAGTGCTAAGCAGCCGCAGACCATACTTTGCGAATGCAAGGCGATCAAACATTCACACGACTCCATGCACAACTTCGCAAAACTGAACACCTCATGGTCCCTACCAAGTCCTATGTTGTGTTCCGCGACGTCATTCAATGCTCGGGAAAGGTCAAATTGAAATCTTTCGCACACCAAGAACAGAGGAGAACTCTCCAGCGAGCTCATCCATAGCCCGAAAGCCCGGCATAATCCACGCCTTTGTCTAAAGGAGGTCGCCATGATTAAACCTAACTCAGCTCTCTCCTTCTCTCCTAACTTATTCAGAGCCTCCATCACCCGACCAGTGTAGCTCAACTTGAACTGCCCACATGCGGTGGTGGTAGAAATCGAGGAAGAAGACTCGCCAACAGTGACAAGACGGACATAATGGCTTTCTTCAAAGCGCCCACAAGAAGAGGCTCGGATCAGCGTTGCGGCCACTGCTTCTGCGGCCGTGTCGTCCACCGCCGCCACGGAAACCGCATCACACGGGAGGATCCAATCCTTCCAGGTGGAGAAGAGCTGCTCATCCCACGGAATTTGGAAGAGAACCGCCCCCCGCTCCGGAGGCAGGGACTCACCTGGGCGGGGCGAGGAGGTGGAGGAGGGGGAGGGAGCGGAGCAGAGGCGGAGGAGATCGATGTTCTTGGGGAGGGCGTTAGCCCCGCGGCCGCGGGGGCAGGGCACGACCTGGTTGCAGGCGGGGCAGCGGATGGTGTCGGGAAAGGAGCGGCCGGAGGAGGAGTCGGCGGCCGCGGCGAGCTGCGCGATGCAGGGGGAGCAGGCGGAGTGGCCGCAGGGGAGCACGCGCGGGATCGCCTCCTCGCTATCGTAGGTCTGCAGGCAGACCGGGCACTCGGGCATCTCCATGGCTCCCTCCCCCCTCCGAGGTTCCGAGGGGAGGGGATGCCGTGAAGAAGACAACCCCCCGCGCTCGAGCGTTTCTTTGCTTTGGGAGCTTGGAATCACTATTTAAATGCCGGGAAAGGGCAGGGAAAAGTTTTTGCATGGCCGCCGGAGGACGCGCAGCCGTTGGATCTGGGTGGGGTCCACTTGATGGTGGATCACGATGGCCAGCAGACGTCAGGGAGGGGTGGGCCCCTGGTCGCGGGTTTCTGCTACGGTTAGATTGTAAACGCGGTTCTGATCAGATGATTCATCCGTTTTATCCTTTTTTTATAATTAACAGTAATATTAGAGGATTTCGATAAAACTCTTGCTCCGAAATAAGATATTTCGAACTCAACTCTCATAAAAGTTTATATAATCTACATATAATTCACAATGTGTGTAGATTCATGGACCGTTTGATATTAAAATAGATCAAAGATAAAATAAAAATATATTTAAAATTTTAATTATATTTTAAATTTTAAAAAATATTTTCACTCTATTTTTGATTTATCTCGATACCAAATATAATCTTAGAATTTTTTCAATTCAATAAAATAGGACAATACAAATAATTAATCTCTAATCCTGCGTAAACTCCACACAATCGTTCCTTGTTACCCCCCCCCCCCCCCCCCCCCCCCAAAAAAAAAAAATCAGTAATATAAACAAGCCCCTTTAGTAGCTTACACCGCCGCCAAGTATGTGACGACAAAATTTTAGAGATTATAAGAAAGATCCATTTAAAAGACGTAGGTCAACAAATATTTTTAAACTGTTAATTATTATTATTTGTCATATGATGCATCAATCACAGATGAAAGTGCAGAATGACAGAGCATTCACTTCATTATGCAGTAAATATTATCCTCTTCTAAAAACAATTTCAACAAAAAAAGAAAAATAAACTAAAACTTTTAGCTTCATTTTGTTTGATTAGATATAGAGTTGCAAGATCTCTGAATCTATTTTATCCGGGCCTTCCGATGTTTACTAGCAAAATCGGGCCTATAGCATTTAAGAAAAGAGAAAGGCTTATTGCATTTACATATTGCACTATATGACTAGACAATGACCTATGTGGCACCCCTCATATGAGAAGTGATAAAGTGACCATCTAATTGTTAGATGCCACATGAGTTTATTACCTAGTCATATTACACTTAAAGTGCAATATGCAAGTGCAATAAGTCTTTCTCTTAAGAAAATAGACGAAAGTGTCCTCCACTCGAGTATTAAGTCCTACCGTTCCCAAAATGTCTAGTGAAGTGGGAGTGCCTAGGAAAATTTCTTGGTCCTGCAAATTACTATAGAAAAAATTCATCCACAACTTCTCCATGGTAACAAAAACTTAGACCCAACTCATCCGAAAATGTACAATATGCAAGTGAAACTAAGAACCACCGAACCAATAGGAGCTCCGGAGTCCAGACATTGAATGTTGAAATGTTCAATGAGAAAGACTTTTTACTCGTCCGACCGATAAGTCTTTTGTCCACCCCTCTACGAGATTAATTTCATATCGAAACCCCAAGTCCCAAAAATAACATTTAAAGCGTGGAATAACACTTGCCACCCGTCCGTCCATAGAAGACCCAAGGGCCCGCAACCCTCTAAGGATGGCAGCCCCCCCCCCCCCCACTCCTCTCTGCGGCCAACCGCCCATCTACGTTGGATTCGTCGAGCGGATGGCCAGTTCTCATTTCCCTAAAACATGATATATAAACACCAATCACGTGCCTGACAAATATTAAAAATATTTCTCTTAATTAATATACGTTGGACGGTCATCATAATCAACCCGTCACTGGTGAGTGGTGATCGAATCTGTCGATCGCTGCCACCGCCGCCGCCGCCGCCAGTGGCTGCCACTTTATATCACATCATATCTATTAAACATGACATGGTGTCTAGTTGGACTGCCTCAGGACAGTCCAACAAGACGTAAGCATTTCTCCTGAATGTTCAGGTCATTAGATCCTAGGTTTTAGCAGGCTTCTAGGTCTACACCAACTCATCATAAAGAGAGGACATCGCTGCTGTTTTGACACAAGATGACCGTGCAGCGAACCAAGGACATCGCTGCCGTTAAACCACTCGGCTATGGGTAATTGGATATGCGAATCACATCGTCTAGGGGTATAAACGGAACCCGATATTCCGATATTCCGACCCAATTTCAATAAAAATTATCGATTTTGGAATCAGAATATGATACCGATAATTTATCGGAATCGGTATCGGATATCCCGATATGTTATCGGAATCGGAACGGAATCGGAACTAACCATTCTTATCAGAATCGAAATCGGAATCATATTTCGATTATCGGAATCGAAATCGGAATCTGTATTTCCGGTTCCGAACCCGACCCATTTGCAGCCCTAACATCGTCCATGGCCATCGGTAGCCAACTCACGGGCATACCTTTCGGTGTTGGAGAGGTGGACGGTGCAACAGAAGGAGGTGGCATGCAAGGTAAAGGATATCAACGCCTACAGGGATAGAAGTAGGGAT
This sequence comes from Colocasia esculenta, assembly GCA_014218235.1. Lineage (NCBI taxonomy): Eukaryota > Viridiplantae > Streptophyta > Magnoliopsida > Alismatales > Araceae > Colocasia > Colocasia esculenta. Next base: position 8,614,398 of record CM024755.1, on the reverse strand, counting down.
GTCAATTGGGCCGGGCTGGCCCGAAGGTCCAGTGGCCCGGCCCGGTTTTATACAGACTTAGGCCGCATATTTTAATTTCTTTTAAATTTTGAGCCCGGTTCGGCCCAGCCCGGTGTAAGATTGGGCCGGGCTCGGGCTTGGCTCGGCATGGGCGGCCCGGAGGCCCGGTAATTTTTTTGAAAAAATAAGTGATACGGCAATAATTCTAATATTATAAAAATTTGAATTGAAAATTATGTTATAGAGCTATATTTAATGACTTAATATTTATATCATATTTGTAACAACTAGAAATAAATTTATCTAGATTAGTCTAATGTTTATTTTATGTTGTTTTGATTCAATGAACATCAATTTTATTGTATAAATAAATAAATAAATAATAATAGTAATACTTAAAAAAAACTGGGCCGGGCCTTACATAATCGTCCCGGGCCGGGCCGGGTTTCTAAAAATCAGGCCTCACCCCGGGCCGGCCGGTTAGAGACCGGGCTGGACCTGGGCCAACCTAGGCCCAGTCCAGGCCCGGCCCATTGTCACCCCTAAATAGAAGAGCCTTAAAAAATAAGAACTTGGAAATTTTCCCTGCAAAAAATCGGCCTCCGTATACCCAGAAGAAAAAGGAGATAACAAGAATGGAGAGAGAGAAGTGAGCAGACAAAACTTCAAACTGACCATGCGTTACTTAAGATAACATCTCCAATCTGCCCTTGTTTTCATTGTTTAAACACAAAGTAGACAAACTGTTTTTACCACATTCTAACATAACTGAAGGTCCAAAAAAATGGAATCATTCTCTCGGATCTTTAATTTACAAAGCAAGGAAAAGATGCTCTTGCTATGTTAGCCAACTATATTACACACCTTTCGGGGTTTCAGATGTAAAACCTTGTTTTTACCTGCAAATCATCGTTAAGGAAAATGGCGCATCAACCAGGCTCTACACCAATAGCATGTTCCTCGTCTCTAAGTGAAAGCTTTGTAACAACTAACATCCCGTTGGCAAAGACATTATGACATTATCAGAACCAGTTAGACACACTGAAGTCTCTGAGCTTGCTTAGATGTTTTTCCATCTCTTTTCTTGTCTCAATCCATTCTTCCCTCTCTATGACAGTAGTCGGATCCTCTCTCTCAGTCTGGACATGTTTGAAAAAGTTAGTAAATTCATAATAAACAGAGGAAAATGTGGACGAATAAAGTAAGGTACCTTGTCAATTATTTTGAAGGATGTTCCACCATCACGTATGATTAGCAGGTCATTCCTTCTATCTCTATTTTTCCCATCAGGTATAGTGACCTGTCCAACAAAGCAGATCTTTGAACAACCAATTGCGTAAACACTTGCGGGTGTATAGTGAACCAACTCCATGTGCAGTGAGTGCGCAAGTTATCTGTGGCATATTGTGGATGGAGAATGAAGTTTCCGAAATTCCAATTTCTCACCAAAAAAATTTGTTAGATTCAGGAGAATCGGGCCAATTCACTTGGAAATCGATGGGAATCGGTCCGATTCTCATGCGAATCGGGATTCCCATGATTCGATCTGATTCGTCCGAATCGGACAAATTTGTTTTGCCATGGCAAACCCTGATCTAAATTAACACCTTTGTATGATTTCATCTCTAGCAGGAATTCCTTGAGCTTAAGTACATGTTTCTTTGATTCACTGTTCTGATCAATATTTTAACCATTCACATATTTCTACACAGAAGGGCGGGCCTAGGAGCAACAGTAAGGTCCCTGCCTAACCCGGAGGTCACGGGTTCAAAATCAGAAACAACCTCTCCACTTGTCGGGATAAGGTGGCATACATCGTCCCTTCCTCAAACCCCACCCTGGCGGGAGCCTCGTGCACTAGGTATGCCCTCTTTATATTTCTATACACAAAGCACGTATGCTTTTTTGACCAGCAAAACTTTGAAACTATTAAAACTTCCCCATTTTACCCAACAATCAATATTTCTTGTCAATGGACCAGCGAAATAACTGCATATCCTTCAACCTGCCAATTCCTTATATCAGGAATTTGGCACATGCAACATAAACCGCAGTGACCTGCAGGCTGCTCTTCACTTCTTCAGGGCCAGCGAAGTGGCAGAAATTAGGTGACAGGATGGTAACAACCGGTCATTACTCTTCTCAAAGATTGTGGGGTAAAAAAAAAAACAATCTAATGTGCATGGTGAAAGAAAATAATCTCTGGGACAATAAAGAACAATGGTCCATGGCAAAAATCAATCATCAAATGCATGGGTTAAATCAGTTCCCTCAGCAATAAATAGAATAAATGCTGAAATTTTCTTCCAAGAATGTACTTTTAGGATAAAGATACCCATGTTTTAAACACGCGGAAATCTTCTTTTCAAAATCTTTTTATCTTTTGTAGGAAAAAGATAGATTTCGATGTTTATCTATTTCGCGGGCGTGCCAGTCTGTTGAAACAGACGAATTTCATTCATCAGGCGATTTGGGTGTCGAGTACTGGACCATTCCCCGTCGATAACTCGACGTTTCATTTACATCGAGGAGAACTCGAATACCTTTGATACATGGCTAGACCTGGCTATTGAAAACATATTATGAGCGAGAAAAATTCCCTTTACATCGGGTTCATCTTCCCGTGTGGGATTACAACCATTTCATCAATATATGTATCCACATTGGGGGCTGTTTTAGAAACCGTTGCCGAAACGGGTACATATTTATCATGTTTTCCCATTTTTTTGGAACTGTTTCATAAAGATGCCCCATTCAATGGGGACTGATTAACCTTATCCTTCATGAATTGAGGACTAATCAGTAATTTCACCCCGAACATGTGGACTGATTCGTTATTCCCTTCATTTCTAGGGACTGATTTGCATTTACACCCTGAGAATGAGGGCTGATTCATCGTTTTCATCCCAAAATACGGACTGATTTGTCGTTTCCCGGTTTCTTGGGACTGATTTGCAATTTTGTTCCAAGGGAAATTTTTTTTGGAATTTTCTAATCCTTTAAAAGATATTTCCACAATTTTTTGATCTCTTGAGGGTGTTTCCGTAATTTTCTACAGACCACAATCATCGCGAAAATATTTCCTTGTTAATCATATCTTGTCGAAATATTGTTTCAGATTTTTTTTTTGAATCTTTTGATATTTATTTTCATGTGATATTCATTCAATTTAAAATTGACCATGTTCATTGGTCGTTTTATAAAAATAAATCAGATTTTTTTTCTGATTTATAAAACAAATATCATTACTTCATGAAATTCGGGTACATCTCCATTTTTTTTCTTCATTTCAATTTTTTTTATGTCCATAGAGTCATTTTTGTTGACTCATATGGGGTGTTTTTACATAAAATCCATCCATTTTAAGTAAGCTCCAAAAGGGAAAATACATAAGTATGAGAAGGGGGGGGGACCTCCTCTCTCTCTCTTCTTCTTCTTCTCCCCGAGTCTTCTTCCTCTCTTCTGGAGTTCAGGACTTGAAGTTTTCCGGAGTTCAGAAAAAAGCTCCCCCTCTTTCTTGGAGCTCCTCTCCTTTTATAGGAGATTTGAGGGGAGGTGGGCAGTCCACCGGAGGATTCTTCAAGGTATCGGGGGAGTCACCACCAGGTAAGTTTCTCCCTCCCCCCCTCTCTTTCAAGCGGCAGAGGAGGAAAAGCCCCGGGGGAAGCTCCATCGGGCACAGCAGGGTAGGGGGCGCGCCACCCCGGTGGGGCCCACTGGGGGCTCGCGACCCCCGGTGGGGCCTCCACCGGTGGCCGCGGCCCTGGTGGGGCTTCCACCGGTGGCCGCGGCCCCGGTGGGGCCTCCACTGGGGGCGCGCGGCCCCTGGTGGGGCCTCCACCGGTGGCCGCGGTCCCAGTGGGGCCCACAGGGGGCTCGCGACCCCCGGTGGGGCCTCCACCGGTGGCCGCGGCCCCGGTGGGGCCCACAGGGGCTCGCGACCCCCGGTGGGCCTCCACCGGTGGCGCGCGGCCCCTGGTGGGGCCTCCACCGGTGGCCGCGGCCCCAGTGGGGCCCACAGGGGGCTTGCGACCCCTGGTGGGGCCTCCACCGGTGGCCGCGGCCCCGGTGGGGCCTCCACCGGGGGCGCGCGGCCCTTGGTGGGGCCTCCACCGGTGGCCGCGGCCCTGGTGGGGGCCCCCCGAGTGCCGCAGTGCGGGTGGAGCTCCCACTGGGTGCTTCAAGGCCGGTGGGACTCCCACCGGCTAATTTGCGGAAATCCCGATGGGGGTCCCATCGGGTCATTTGATGAAGACTTCTTTATAAGCTCTTCCCCACGGGTCATTTTCACCACGTGGAGTCCAGATCATCCGCTTTTGGCCATTTCTTCATCATTTTTCCGTGCCATGGGTATCGGCTCCTTTCATTTTTGAACATTAAATGTCGTTCGCCCGATACTGGGCTTGATTCCGGACATACGGGCGTACGGGGTTGACTGATTTCTGTTCTTGGTCAACCCCGGGAGACTTTTCTTCGTCACTTCGGCAGTGCACAGAACTCTCAGATTTATCCGGAAAATCATAAACAAGTGATTTCATTCTATCCACTCATTCTGAAAATTCCTGAATAAGTAACTTCGAGGGCTGTCCTTTCATCGGGGCTCGGATAGATATTTTCCTTCGCGTATTTGTTCCGGACACTTGGAACGATTGAACGACGAGGATTCTATCCAAGAGTATTGGGGGTTATATGGTTTCGACCCCGACTTGATTCGGAATGACTCCCATCCGAGATTCGAATGCGAGTAGAAGGCCATTTCTGTTCATCCATATTGAGAAATCAGAACACATAATTTTCTGTCTTTCATGTGTCCCGAAATTTCTGAATATCCTGGACAATACATTTCGTTCTTTTCTTACACTCGTTCTTAATATCTAAAACGAGTGTTTTCCAATGTATTGAGTGTCTGGGGGATATTTTATCCCGAGAACATTGGGGTTATGTGATTTCAGCCCCAAGTTGATTCGGAATGACTCTCATCCGAAATTCGACCATACGCAGAAATTTATTTCTGTTTTCTGCTGTTTTACCCATTTTGAAAATTCAGAGGAACGATTTTCTATCTTTCACTCGTCCCAACATTTCTGAATAAAATGGATTTGAGGATCAACCCTCTTCTTTTTCCTCATATACTTACTCTATATATTTAGAACAAGTAGTTTCTTTATGAGAAAAGATTTTGTTCAACAAATGCCCCCCATGGGTGGCTTGTCGGGCATGACGGCGAGCGGCCCGTGCCTTTTCTTTCTTTATCTATGAGAAGGCATTGTTCCATTTGGTCATAAGAATGACAATTTCCATGAGATTATTCTAATCATTTCAGCACCTTTTCTTTGGCTTTGCTTTTCTTTATGCAGATCGCGAGATGCCTCGCAATCAAGGAGCGGTTGACGGAAGGCGTGGCCCGGTTGGGGCTTCCATGTTGACCCGAAATCAAATGCCTCAGCTGGCTCCCCGGACAATCACCCAAGAGAACATGTTTTCTGTGGATCGAGGTGTTTCAGCCTGTGCAAGGGGTCCTCTGGATATCCGTACACTTGGGGGTGGCAAAGTTGATCCAAGCTTGATTGTCAAATTGGATGGCTGCTATCAGTATCTGAGGGGTGACGGCTATCCGAAGCACTTCCCTTTAGATGAGCATTTATTTCCGTTTATCCAGCACTTCACTTCCAGTGATCCGGATGCGGATGACGCCACACTGATTAGAGAGAGAGTTCAATTGGAACGGGCCATTCTGGTTGGCCGTGATAGCCTGCTGGGGACTTGCACATTTTCATATCTCAGTTTTCCTCCGAATGCCCTGATTCCATTCAGTTTCCAGATGTCGGACAGCTAGGTTTCTTCAGCTCCATTACTGATTCTATCGCCCGGACATCGACAGTTGTACCCGCTACTTGGGAGATACATGGGCAGCCCAAGTCTGGCTTTTCCTTCTCTGGATTGAGCTTATCGCCTTCTGGTCGTGAATACGCCCCAGAGGATTATTCTCAACTTTGTCTTCTTGACCGGATTCTAAGTGATTCGGCCCCAAGCTGGTATGATGGATGGTCGGTGACTCTTCCCATCGGTTTCGCCTTGGGGCCACCGAGTGGCTTATGGGGATTTTGCACCACTACTGTGATTTACTTGAGCATGTGGGGATTCGCCATGCGGTGACTGCAGCATTATATAGCTATCCCTGTCACGCCGGTCTCCTGCAAGCTTTGACAGAGAGATTTAACAGAAGGTTCAATACCTTTGCTACAGCGGAGGGTGAGACTTCTCTCGATTTATGGGCTTTTCATCGGATATCTGGCCTTCCTATTTGTGGGGGTTTGTATGAGGAAGTGTGCTTGGATGATTTGCACCGCAATGGTTCCACAGGCACAGGGTCTTACCTCACCCCATATAGCTTGAGATATCTTACTAAGGTCTGGCGAGACCTAGCTTGTGTGGGGAGAGAACAGGCTCCTTCGGCTTGCAAGTCCACTGTGAGGGTATCTTTCAATGCGTGGATCTCATTTTTCTACAATGGTCCTTTTTGCTTCCATAATAGTTTCGCGGGGGATACCACCGCCTGGAGTGATTATTATCAGTTACTCGTTGAGCAAGAGGAGAAGGACCGGTTTCTGCCTGCATCGAAGGACCGGGGTTGGAATCCCCGTAACTTGCCGGATAGGACGTATTTGGCAGCCTACCTTGCTTACTGGTTGAGTACTTTTGTAGTACCTTATGGGGAGGATGGGTACATTCGGCCCGAGGTGCTTTATCCAGCGTGCGTCCTCGCCGATGGCCGGAGACTTGCCCTTGCGCCTGCGGCTTTGGCAAATATTTTTCATGGTTTGGGAAATTTGACTGCTAGTCTTGTGCCTCGTGACCGAGCGGTGGTTTTACCGACACACTATTTAAGTGCTTGGGCCGGTTTGTTGTTACCCGGGCTGTGTCAGCAGACTCATTTGGAACATATTTCAGCTCCTTTATTGTTCTTGTTCCGAAATCGCCCAAATCAGCAGTCTTATAATCAGTTGAAGGAGGCCAGACAGGCTTTGTCATTTATACCCTCGGCAGGTCAAGCGGGGTTGCCTTTTCATCATTGTTCACGGGGTTTTCGCCCTACTGCAGTTGAGAGTTCAGATGGCACACATTATTTTCTTCCGTCTCAGCAGGAGGCACACCCATCTTTCTATAAGGGTTGGCTATGTAGTGTTCGCCCGAGTATCCTTGTGTTCCGTAAGGGCACCGCCGTGATCCTGGAACCATATTACCCGCACCGGTTCGCTCGCAACTTCGGCTATGATCAGGCCGTGCCACCTAATGCAGATTTTCCTCTTCAGGCGAGACTATACAGAGGGAGCGATAGGCATCTCGTGGCTGCCAGCTGGTGGTGCTATTATATCCGGCGGGGTCCTTCTCCAGCATGCGTTATTCCATGTGCAGAAAGATCAGGTCAAATTGACATTTACTACGCCAGATGGTGGTTCCGGCATAGTAATGTATTCCGGCAACATTCCCGATTTATCCGAGAGGCTGAAGAGAGGCGGTTGTGCAGGGTTGATTTGCCGCCTCTTGCTATATCGGCAGCTTTTCTTAAACGGGCATTCCCGCAAGTTGATGCATCATTCCACGGGCCTCGCCGAAAAGGAGAGAGATCCGTGAAGCCTCCTTCAGCAGACAAGCAAGTATATATCGGGGCTATGAATCCCTTGGTGCGGTCTTCTTCTCCGGGGTCGAAGAATGCACAGGCCCCTTCTTCTCATAAGGAATATTTCTGGTGGCTGCACTTTCTCTCCGATTGTGGTTATCCGGCCAATGCTGAGCTTTCCAGCCCCATTCTTCCTTATGGCGTTAATAATGAGCTTTGGCCGTATTGGGAAGAACATTTGAAACACTCTCTAACCCGGGTTGGCCCTGTTGAATTTATTACAAAGATAGAGAACTGTCGCTGCCTTGGGGATCTTTGGAATGCTATTCGCCAAGCGGGCAAGGTCGTGCGGTTGGGGCTTGAGAGAGTGGTGCTCCCCCCGGGATTTTCTCCAATTCCGGATTGTATGTATCAAATTGCCAAAAGGGGAGATGGCTGATTTTCCTTGCCTCCGACCCTCCTTTCCTTGCTTTTTTATTCTGGCCTGTTTGTGGTTATTTTCATGCTGATTTGATTTTCTGATTTTTTTTTTTTTTTTCAGCAAGTTATATTTCTGAGCCAATCAAGAAGAAGCCATCTTCTCCCCGCCCGAAGAAGCGGCGAGCTGTTAAAACCGGTGGCGCTTCTAAAAGAGTAGCCCGGGAGGACGCCATTGAGGATCCTCTACCTGAGGAGCTTGGTAACTCCCTTATCATTTCTCTTTCTTTTTTTTTTGGCGATTCAGTATGGATTGCTTGGTTTCTAGATGTATATCTTCTGCATATGAGTATGCCTCAACATTTAGCGCTTGTTCTCGCCCAGCCCCTTCTGACGCCATAGTAGAGGATGCTGACTTCGGCGCACAGAATGATGAGGGGATCGGTGATATGGAGACAGACAATTACCATCCTGTTCGCGATGGTGCTCCGTCCTCAGGTGAGGAGGATATTCCAGTTGCAGATGACCCCGGGAGAGGTAAAGAGAGTGACGGCTATTTTCAATCTTATATGACTAGCTATCACACCCTTCACGTATGAATATTCTTCTCTCTTCAGAGGGTTGTAACTTCTTTTCTTCCCTCTTCCTATTTTTTTTTTCACAGGTGATTTTGAGGCGGACATTGGTGTTGGCGGGATCCCTATAGGCAGCGATGACCCGGACGACTTTCTCTCATATGACGAGAACATGTCGGCCTCATTTCAAGAACTTCATAATCTACTTGAAATAGAGGAAGATCCAGGATTGCCTGAGTACCAGGAGGGGACCGCCACTGGCGTACATGACACCGACTGGACGGAAATCCTTCAGAACGCCAGTAAGTGATTTTGACTTCTGGTCACGTCCATATGTCCCTCTTCTTGCAGGCTGACCTCTTTCCTTTTATTTTTTGCCGACGATCATCACTTCAGGTGCTGAAATTTCGGGGTTCCCGACCCTCGAGGAGGGAGAACTCCCAAGGGAAGTAATGCCGGGAGAGAACGGTAAGGGAATTCTTTGTTCTCCTCATATAATCTTCCTTTGATTTCTTGATGTCTTCAATTCACCCGTTCTTCCATTCAGGCTTGGCTTTGGCCGGTGCAGACCCCACATATCCTGGGGAAGGGCCTATATCCGAAGGGAGAATGGATCTCCCCTGTGATCGTCCGGGAGGAGAATTGGCGGGTAAACATGTTGTTCTCTCTGCCAAATATTCTTGCAGCTGACCTCCTCTTCTGGTTTTCTGGCTTCTTACTGCTTTGGTTTGTTTTCCCCTTTTCTTGATTGCTTGTCGCGCCGATTTGCAGAAGCGACAGCACAGGATCCACCATTGATTAGAGCCTCTTCCCCAGGGCAAGAAATTGTTGAAGGGGTCATTATTGCTGGAGATAATGATGTCATAGGTATTTCATTTATCTCCCAGGCCGTCGCATTGTGCTGATTTCTCTTTTCTTATTTGTGCTAATTCATGAATTCAGCCTTTATACCATCGGAGGGGGCGGTCGCAGAGGATGTCCCACCGGCAGATGGGGTGGCCTTAAGGTTGCCTGCCCCGGAAGTCGGGGTAGATGTTGAGATTTCAGGTGAATGACTTATGCACATTCTCTTTTTTCATACCATAGGGCAGCAATGAATGTTTCTGAATCGCCGTGTGCTTTGAACCTCTTAATTACCAGGGATGACCTGTTCTGCCGCAGACCAGGTGGATGACCAGGTCATTATTGGGGCGGTCTCCACTCGTGACACTTCATGTCTTTCAGGTCTGGCACAAGATGGTGTACATTCCGCCCATACTGGTAACTTTTTCATTGCTTATTCATAGCACATTGTATTGATGTTTTGCCTTCTCTTCTTTTTCAGTACTTGATGTATCAGCGCATTTCCTTTCTTTTCTTTTCAGTTTCTCAGGATATCACTCCTTCCATCATGGCAGAAGAGAAGGCTATTTTCATTCAGAGGTTCAGTCTTCCGCCACATGGCATAGTATGGCCGGATGACATTCAGACTGGTTCAGCTCGGGGGCTTGATTTTATGGCGGAGTCATTCATTCGATCCATCCGCTCAATAATAGAAGCCGAATTTCCTCCCCCTATTGGCGAGGTGCGTGATCGCATGACGACAAGCACCAAAGCATATCACTTGATGGGGCTTCCTCGAGATCCCTGGATGGCGAGCATAGATTCCCTGTGGGCAGAGGTTCGGATCTTCATGCAAAATCAGCATGGGAGAGTGTTGGCCTGCAGATTTTTCAGCTTGGAGGGGATATTGCAGCATTGGAGAATCAGCTCGCCGATGCCCATATGAGAGAGGCGGCGATTGGGGCCCGACAGGCCGAGTTAGATTCATCCTCCACGGCTTTTATGGAAGAAGCATCAATGTTGGAGCAGGCAATCGAGCGCGCATCAGCTAGGCTCACAGAGTTGAGGCCGATTTTGGCAGTGATGGCCGAGGATAAAAGGAAGGTGGCGGCCGACAGGGAGGCGTCTGTTAAGGCGAGGTTGGCACTTGAGCATGAGCTTGCCGCCAAGAAATCGGTGATGGAGGACTTGCAGATGCAGATATCTTCTTCATCTTGAGCACCTTTCATTTCATTGTTGTATTTTGTGGGCTTCCCGAGGGCTTGTCTCGGGCTCCTATCATATGATTACAGAAATGAAACTTGAGAAGCCAGAAGTTGCATATACATCTTTCCTTCCACCCGTCATTTTTTGTGTAGGTGTATTGTCTTTCTTCATCTTTTCCGAGGTGGGTTCAAATTTCCTCCCATTTCTCATGATGACAGGAAGACGTATTCATCGTTGCCTCAGTTATGACCCCTATTTTGGCCACTTATAAAGTGAACCTAGGGGTGGTTTCGTCATTGGCAACTCTTACATCTCCCTTTATCATAAGATTTGTGGGAAAACTCAATCCTAGCCTCTTCCGAGGTGAGAGAGACCTCCCTTTCATGAATCTTTTTTTTTTTTGTCTTTTTTTTTTTTTTACCAACTCCCGCGCCCTCTCGGATTTTCACGCGAGCTGGCCCCCTCTGACTTTTTCCAACGCGCCCTTGCGGGTTTTCACGTTGAGGGGTTACCCATTTTTGCCTGAGGCGCCCTTTCGGGTTTTCACCTCAACCGGATTTTAGGCTTTTTTGCCCTTGGCCATTATTGGGGGGTGACCAAGTCTGCCGGGGCACCTCTATTTTAAGCCCCATTTTCTTTCTTTTTTCTCTCCCCCCTTTTTTTTTGAGCAGTTGGAGTTTTTGGGTTCTGGGTTTGACCTTTTGGGTTTTGGCTTGGCCTGCCTTGGTGGTTTGTCGGCCAGAGAGTAGTTCAGATTTCAAGCATAGCCTACCTTTGTGGTTTGCTGGCTGAGGGGTGATTCAGATTTCGGGATTAGCCTACCTTTGTGGTTTGCTGGCTAAGGAGTGATTCGGATTTTGGGGTTAGCCTACCTTTGTGGTTTGCTGGCTAAAAAAATGGGTTTTGATTTAATTTTTTTTTTTTGGGCTCAGCCTACCTTTGTGGCTTGTTGGCTAAAGGGTAATTCAGATTTCGGGATTAGCCTACCTTTGTGGTTTGCTGGCTAAAGGGTAATTCAGATTTCGGGATTAGCCTACCTTTGTGGTTTGCTGGCTAAAGGGTAATTCAGATTTCGGGATTAGCCTACCTTTGTGGTTTACTGGCTAAAGGGTAATTCAGATTTCGGGATTAGCCTACCTTTGTGGTTTACTGGCTAAAGGGTAATTCAGATTTCGGGATTAGCCTACCTTTGTGGTTTACTGGCTAAAGCGAGGGTTTGATTTTCTGGCTTAAATTTTGATTTGGCCGGCCATGAAGGCTTATTGGCCAAGGGTATGAGCAAGATTCCTTTTCTTTCTTTTTTTTTCACATTACCAACTCCGGCGCCCTTTCGGGTTTTCACCGAAGCTGGCCCCCTCTAGCTTTTTCCAACGCGCCCATGTGGGTTTTCACGTTGAGGGGTTACCCATTTTTGCCTGAGGCGCCCTTTCGGGTTTTCACCTCAGCCGGGTTCTGGGCCTTTTTACCCTTAGACACTCCTTTTGGGGAGTGGCCAAGTCTGCCGGGGCACCTCTATTTTAAGCCCCATTTTCATTTTCATTTTTTTTTTTTTTAAAAGACCTAGGATCTACATGTTCGGAATGTGATTCTCGGGTCTGTTTCTTGGGAATCCAGGAAGCTGGCTTTCATGGTTTTGATAGCTAAGGATTCGAGGTTTATTCCGGCCCAACCTATTCTAAGGATTTTCTCTCTCCCTGTTCACATAGATTTAGGGTATGAATTTTCCAGATTTGACCTGTCTCTAAGGTTTGATGGGCAAAGGTTTGGGTATCTGGGGAGGTTTATGAATTTTGTGGCTAGGGATTTGAGGTTTCACTCTGACCCGCCCTTGTGGTTTGTCAGTCCAAGGTTCGGAATTTTGGGATTCAAGGTTTTGGTTGGCTTTCACGATTCTGGATCAGAGAGATGGTTGCCAAGGTGGGACGAGGATGAGTATGTCAGAGTGGGGTACATGATGATTCCCCATCGGTTGGTGATTCATTCATTCTCTTTTTTTTTTTTTTTTTTTATTACCGGCCTCGACGCCCTTTCGGGTTTTCGCCGCGGTCGGCCCCCTTTAGCTTTTTCCAACGCGCCCATGTGGGTTTTCACGTCGAGGGGTTACCCATTTTTGCCTGAGGCGCCCTTTCGGGTTTTCACCTCAGCCGGGTTCTGGGCCTTTTTACCCTTAGACACTCCTTTTGGGGAGTGACCAAGTCTGCCGGGGCACCTCTATTTTGAGCCCCATTTTGAATTTCATTTTTTTTTGCAAATGTATCTCATGAGGATCGCCCAGAAAATTCATGTTCTGGCGCATAGTATGTTTTCAAGTGTTTGCCATTTAACGGGGGAAAGGGCTTTTCTCCTTTGCTGTCGACGAGCGTATATCCACCCCCTTCATAGACTTCTGAGACAACATAAGGTCCATGCCAATTAGGTTTGAGCTTTCCAGCTGACCGGCCTGCCATGACTTCTTTTTCTTTGACCATGACAAGGTCACCTTTCTTGAATACGCGGAGCTTGACTAGCTTGTCGTATGCTCGCGTCATTTGTGCTTGATATGCTTGGAGATGCCTGTAGGCCTCTAACCTTTTTCCTTCTAAGTTTGACAATTCTTCCAACCTTCTTTCTGCCTCATCTTGTTCTTGAGGTTGTAGGCCGGTATGAACAGCTATCCTGTAGGAAGACATTTCAATTTCAATTGGGATCATTGCTTCTGCTCCGTATACCAAGGAGAATGGTGAACATCCGGTAGGAGTTTTATAGACTGTTCGGTATGCCCAGAGAGCTTCATGTAACTTTTCTCCCCACTCCCGCTTGCGACTGCCGACTATCTTGGCCAGTAGCTTGCACAAGGTTTTATTGAAGGCTTCAGCTAAGCCATTGGCTTGTGGGTTGTAGACGGTCGATGTCCTCCAGTCTATATGAAACTTGGCTGCCAGTGCATATACCCTTTTGTTTCTGAATGGTGTGCCATTATCCGAAATGATTCTGTTGGGAGTACCAAACCGGTATATGATGTGTTGCCTGACAAATCTGGCGACGGTTTCTCCTGTCACTTCCCGAAGGGGGACTGCTTCAGCCCATCGAGAGAAGTAGTCAGTTGCAGCCAATATGAATTTATGCCCTTTAGAGGATTGTGGGAATGGTCCCACAATATCCATCCCCCATTCTGCGAACGGCCATGTGGGTGCCGTTGGATGGAGGGAGGTGGGGGGTCTCCTTGGTATAGTACCAAAAGCCTGGCATTCATGACATGAACGGGCGTATTGATTACAATCCGCGTACATGGTGGGCCAATAAAACCCTTTCAGCTTGATATTCATCTTCATTTTATCTCCCGCTTGGTGCGCGCCGCATAGTCCGGAGTGAACTTCATGCATAATGGCTTTTGCCTCCTTCGGGGAGAGACACCTTAGAAGAACAGACCTGTCTTTTTCATGAACAAGTCTATAGAGTTGATCAGCAATTAGCTGATAGGATGTCGCCCTTCGTAGCAACTGCACCCTTTCTGCCCGGTCTGGGGGTAGCCAGCCATTCTTTATCTTGATGATGGGCTCACGCCAATCTTCTTCTTGGGCGGCATTGTCTTCTTCCAACAGGTTAGCTTCTAAAGTTCCTGGTTCAGGTTCTTCTTCAAGCATACTGGGCATGAGCCTCCTGTGTCTGACTGTTATATCAAGCTCTCCTTCGGGAGGTAGCTTTATGGCAGAGGCTAATTTGGCTAGGGCATCCGCCTGAGAGTTCTTGCTTCTGGGTACATGGCTTATCTCAAACAGGTAGAACCTCTCCTGAGTTTCAGCACCATGGTATGATAAGGGATTAGCTCCTGTTTCCGGACATCATAATCCCCCGTGACTTGTCGGACAATCAGTTGAGAGTCCCCATAGACTTTAATGCATCTGATGTTCATTTCAAGCGCCAATTGGAGCCCCACAATTAGTGCTTCATATTCTGCCTCATTGTTGGTCATGGGTTTCATGAGAGCACAGGAGTTATGGAGGATTCCCCCCTGTGGAGTGACCAGGACGATGCCGGCTCCCGAGGCAAATGCTGTAGAACCATCATCTTGTTTGATCGTTCGGGAAGCGCCATCAAAATAGAGCTCCCAACATGGTAAATTGATGGTGAGGGCCTCCTCATCTTTCTGAGGAGAAATTTCTGCTTGGCCTTCCACCTCCTGGTGAGGTGAAAGTGTTTCTTCTTCAGGGAGTTGGAGGTTGAGAGGAGAGTCTGCTGGGAGCGGATGTGCTGCCAAGAAATCTGCCATCCCCTGACCTTTAATTGCCTTTCGTGGAATGAATTTGATATCGAACTCCATGAGGAGCAAAGCCCATTTGCCCAGTCTTCCTGACAATACCGGCTGATTGAAAAGAACCTTGAGCGGATCTATTTTCGATATTAGTTCCACTTGGTGGGACAATAGGTAGTGCCTCATTTTTTTCACGGCAAAAACCAACGCCAGACACACCTTTTCTATGGGTGGATAGCGGCGTTCAGGGCCAACCAATTTCCTGCTGAGGTAGTATAGTGGTTGTTCTTTGCCTTCTTCATTCATTTGTGCCAGTAAAGCTCCCAGCGAAGCATCCATGGCGGCTATGTAGAGGATGAGTGGTTTCCCTTTGATTGGTACCCCTAGTACAGGAGGGGTAAGCAGATAGTCCTTGATCTGATCAAAAGCACTCTGACATTCCTGATCCCATATAAATGGTGCTCCTTTCTTCATCAGCTTGCCAAAGGGGGCGCATCTCCCTGAGAGATTGGAGATGAATCGCCTGATATAAGCTAGCCTGCCTTGAAGTGACCTCAGCTCAGTTATGTTTCTTGGTGAGGGAAGTCCTCGGATTGCTTTGATTTTGTCTGGGTCAATCTCTATCCCCCGGTATCTGACAATAAAGCCGAGGAATTTGCCACTTGACACGCCGAAGGCGCATTTCATTGGATTCATCTTCAATTGATATTGGCGAAGCCTTTCAAAGACCCTCCGCAAATCTGCCAGATGGTTCTCTCGCCTTTTTGATTTAACGACGAGGTCATCAACATAGCATTCAACCAGATCATGAATCATCTCATCAAAGATTTTGGTCATAGCCCTCTGATAGGTGGCGCCAGCATTTTTCAAGCCGAAGGGCATTCTCTTGTAGTTGAAAATCCCTTTGGGGGATCTAAAGGCAGTGTACATTTTGTCTTCGACAGCCATGCGGATTTGATTATATCCTGACGAGCCGTCCATGAATGACAATGTCTCATATCCCGTAGTCATATCGACCATGGTTTCGGTGATCGGGACTGGAAAGTCATCCTTCGGGCAGGCTTTGTTCAAATCTCTGTAGTCGATGCAGATTCGGACTTGGCCATTTTTCTTCTTCACAGGGACTATGTTGGCGAGCCAGATTGGGTACATGCATGGCTCTGTGAAGTCCACCTGCAACAGCTTGTCAACCTCAGTATTGACTTTGAGCTCCAGTTCATGACGCATGCGTCTTTGAGGTTGTTTCACTGGTCTAGCATCAGGGAATATTGACAGTTCATGTTCAGCCACCAAAGGATCTAGGCCAGGCATCTCTTTGTAGGTCCAAGCAAAGCAGTCTTTATACTCCATCAGGAGTTGTTTGTAGGACTGCCTTTCTTCCTTATTGAGTAGAGCACTTATGAATATTGGTCGAGGATCTCCCGGCTCCCCGAGATTGAGTTCAATTAATTCATCTACAGTAGCCTGTCCGCCATCTTCAAGTTCACGCGGGGCTGGTTGTAGATCAATGAAGTCTTTCTCCTCATCTGAGTCAGCAACATGTACCTCATATTGTTCTAGATTGTCGGCGACACTTGCCCAGAATTGCCGATTTTCTGCTTCAAAATTTTCTTGAGGCGGAGATACACTTACTGGTGTGGGTTGTTCTCCCTGTTCTTGTTCTTCGTTTGTGGAGTCAGGTTGCTTCTCTCCCGCCTGTTCCTCATTTGACGGGGGTAGAACTCCCAGGGTGTTGACCGCATGGTAGACCTCAAAGACTGGCCTCCGGTCATACCCGAGCCCTCTTGTGTCTTTCTTGGAGAAGGGCGGTTGCCTCCGGACATGTTTTGGGTTCCACATCTGTTGGAAGTATTCACGCCGGGAAGCTTCTTCCGCCTGTGAGATTTTTTGCTTCTGGCACATCTTCTTGATATGTTGAGGCATGTCATCCATCTCTTCCACGGGTTGGAGGATATTTTGTGGTGCTTCGCTCCACCCGAAATCATCAACTGGAGGGAATTGGGGGACCAGATCTCCCCTATAGAAGACAATGGGCTTGATTTCTTCGCCGCTCTTCTGCATTTCCTTTGTCTGATGAGTGACGACAAATGTCTTCAGTCTTTCAACTTTGTATTCCTCTCTCCGAAAGGCAGCTGCATGGACGCCGGTGGCAGAGAAATGCTTCTATCAATGGCCCGGCCAATCACATTTGCTTCGAAATTGATTTCTCGCCTTTCTGGCTGATTTGGGGTTGCCTCTGGAGCATCATTTTGGAGACTTAGCCGGTGAATTTTCAAGAGTTGCTTGTTTACCGTGAAGAGCTCATCTTCCTCCCCATCATCTTCTTCTTCAATATTGATTTTCTGCTTGCCTTTGTCCTTCACTTGACTTGGCACATCAACTGAAGGCTCGCCGAAATATAGTTGGGCGTCAGTCAAGTTGCATTCATTTGGCCGAAAGGGAGCCCGATCAGCGAAGACCGTATGTTGTTCACCACCTTTTGCATATTTAATACACTGATGGAGTGTGGAGGGGATGACCCAATTTTCATGGAGCCAGGGTCTTCCCAACAAGGCCTTGTATGAGGTATTGGCATTGATGATGTAGAACACCGCCTTCGTGGTGAAGTCGCCCAACACCAATTCTACTTCGACCCTGCCCAGGGCATTTTCTGAATTTTGGTTGAACCCAGAGATTCTCACATCATTCACCCTCTGTAGGTAGGGGACCAGGTATAAAGACTCAAAGGTCTTGAGGGGCATTATATTGACTGACGCCCCGGGATCGACTAGGATCCGGTTGAGTTCGTGCCCGTTGACTTTGCCTTGCATATAAAGCGGGCGATTATGGCATGGCGTGGACAGCAACATGTCTTTGTCAGAGAAAGTGACCTCGGCAGCCAATGCTTCATAGGTTTGGGCCTGAGCTTCAGCTACATGGGTTTCATAAACTTCAGGTTGCTGGAGAATTTTACAAGAGCTTCCCTCAATTCTTTGCTCCAGGCAATGGCATCCCACACAGTCACACTGGCGGGAAACCGCTTCATTTGCTGGATGATTTTTCGATCAGCTCTAGCCCGGATCTGGTCCAGTGGCGCGACCATTTGCTCCAGAGATTTGGGAGGATACATGAGTTTACTACTCTCCTCAGGTTCTGGTTTGTCGCCTTCCTTTTCCCTGAACAGCGGGGCCAATGAGTCTTCATCCGGGGGTGGCGTTTCAACATTGTGCCGCCAGAGGGACCCGGCTGAGTAGCTTGTTCTGCTGGCTTCTCTTGAGGGGCCTGGGCAGCGACCTCGTCCTCCTCATCCGACGGGTCGAAGATAAATGTGTTGCCCCGTATTTCCACCTCCGGGGTAGGTTCAGGTTCTTCTCCGCGAAAGACTATCACCCTGTTGAGATTGGGCGGATTGGGATTCCCCCGAGTAAGTGGGGCGGAGTTTGTTCCGCGACCTCTGCCTCGGCCTCTTCCTCGGCCTCGCTCGCGACGTTGATAGGTCGCTGTGGCTGCCTTGCCCCCTGAGGATGACAAACTTTCAGGTGGCGGTATCGACACCATATTGCATGAGAAGTCTTTCAGCATTTCTTCTAACTTCTCAATGGTGAGTTCGTCATCTTTATAGAAGATGGCTAGTTCTTCTGGGAGAGGGAACTTTTCACCTTCCCGCATTTGTTGGAGTTTCTGACGAAGCCAGTTCTTGAGCCTTGTCTTGCGCTCCATCTCTTCCCAAGGGATATATCGGTCCAAGGGGACGCCGTTAGAAGGCTTGGAAGGGACATATTCTTCCAGTTCATTGATCAATTTCTGAAGCTTTTGCAGGGGGCTCAATTTTCTGGGAGCCTCCATCAAGGCGGCTTGCTCGGCCTGCTTCTTCAGTCTTCTTTTCAAGCTTTTCTGTCTGTTTCTTTCTTGCTTCTTCGCCTGAGCAAGCTTGGTCAAGGAAGGACCATGGGCTTCTGTAGGTGGCTGAGAGGGGCCCCCCACATAAGGGTGGCAGTATGGAGTCTTGTTTCTGATTAACTTGGGTTGCTCATGCTTTTTCGGAGTCATTGTGACCCAATTACTTTCATCTTGTTGGGATTGAAAGGTAGCCTTGATTGCCTGCTCAATGATATGGAGAGGCAACTCTTGGAACTCGGCTATGGGAGGATTCTCAGCTTGCAAGTTCACTTTGGGGGCAGGTTTCTTTTCTTGTCGGACCTCCTCCTGCTGTATGTTGGTACTGGGCAACTCAGCTTTGTTTTGCCCTTTCAAGGCTTGCTCCGGGCCACGTTCAGACGACTCAGACTTGATCTGATTTTGTTGACCTTGTGCGAAAGCTAGCTTTTCTCTTCTTTGCCGAGCTCGGCCTTTTCGACCTAGCTTGGGAATTGGCTTTGCAACTTTTTCATCAGTGCTGCTTGCTTGGACCTGATCACATCCTGCCTGAGGCTCATTTTCCTGGGGGTTATCTCCCTGGCTTTGCCCTGTCTTCAATTCAACATTTTCTTCATGGCTTTTGGCTTCACAACCTTCTTCATGATTGCAGTCAATTTCCAACTGTCGAGTTTTGTCCCTCGGGTTTTGCTCCCGAACCTTGGAGCCCTGTGTGACTTCAAAGTCGATGGCTCGGCTGAGATCTGACCTTTCCCCATGTTCAAGGGTTTCTTCTTGGCCCTGTTCGGCTTGACTGTCCAGCAGGCTTTCTATCTCAATGGGAGCCCTGGCATGGAGTGGCGGCCATCTAGGCTTAAGACAATCTTCGACAAAGCCAAAGCGGCATATGTACCCTTCTATCCGAAGCTTGGCATGCATTCTTTCGGTGAAGTTCCCATCAGAGTCGATCTCACCATGTCTGATAAAGGCCTCTAATGATCCTTGTACATCTTTGCATTCACTAGTAGGGTGCGACACCATGCAGTGATATTCGCAGTATGCAGGGTGTTTCTTTTCCGCCTCCGTGCGGATAGCTCGTGAGCCGATGGCCAATATCTTGCCGGCTTTGCGGAGCTTATTAAATATCATGCTGGTATTCTCCTTTCGGAAAGAAAATTCCCAGGGAGCTGGTTCAGCAGGGCGCTCCGAAGCAACTTCAATTAGAGGGGTGGTATCATCAGATGTCTGCCCTTCTTCTTAGTTGTCGGCGCCCGTGCTGATGCTAATCACATTTACAGAATAATTCACCCCGGAGGCATTTGGAACAGAGTTGCCCTCAGGGTGGGACGTTGATGAGGTCCCATTAGAGGTCGGCCTTTGAGCATTACTGGTCCCAGCCGTAAAGGCAGGCTGCCCCAGCATATCATTTTGGGCTGGCTGATGAGCTGGCGCCGGGCTCCCGGAGATTTCGCGCTGAACAAGAGCATCCACTGCAGCTGTGAGGAGGTGGTCTTTTATGAACGCCACTTCTTGCGCTTGTTGAGCTTGCTGACGCTTGATCTGGTCAAGGTCACGGAGAACCCATTGAAGCATCTCTATCACTGTATCACGAGAAGGCTCCCTGGGTGCGGCAGCGGGCACCGGCCTCCCTGCCTGCTGGTTCTCAACCGGTGGAGGAATTTCTTGTATCTCATCGTCCGAGTCTTGATGTACCGCATGGACAGATAGCCCATGGGGACTGGTGTAGACATCTGAGTGGGATGAGCTTCATGAACATTTCTAACTCGGACGCCCCGATGGATCATGTTTTCTAGGACCATGGGATGAATCTTTCTGATAGGGAAAGGTGGCCATATCATCCTCCTTTGGTGTATACATCTTGGGAGGTTCATCATCCGACCCCGTCTTTTCATCGCCTGACAACTCACCCCCACGGCCCTTAAGGCTTCGACCCTGGCTGGCGGGTGAGCGGGAGTTCGGTTCGCGGCCACTGGTTGCATTTGAGGCGGTGGCGCCTCGGCTTCTGCCTCTGCTAGGAACTGGAACAGATGCTTATGAAAATCAGCTGTCTGTTCGGCTTCAACTGGCACAATTGCTGGGGCTTCGGGTGGTGGGTTCGAAGACCCTGCTTCATCATCATTGTCCCTGGGGAGACTATTATAGAGGAATTCATAAAGTCTCCCCCTGGCCTTTCTTTATCAGTTGACTTATGGATGACGTTGACCGAATAGGTGACAACGTCAGTGGCTTGATTTGCTCGCCTTTGGTTATGTGGTTGGGGTGGGTCGACCAAAAGGCTTCCCATGTCAATTGTTCCTTCGGCAATCCAGGCTTCTACCAAGTCTTTGAAGGTATAACAGTCTTCAAGATCATGACCACTGACCCGGTGGTATGGGCAATAGCCCGGCCGGGCATATATTGGTGTTGGCCGATATAGCAGCCCTCCGCGTATGCATGCGCGGAAAATCGCCAAAGTTTCCCGGCGTGGAAAGGAATATAGCCTCTCCACCATCACATCCTCTGTTGAGCTCGAGGACCCTTCAAGAAGCCATCCTCTGGCCGATGGACGGGCCAGGGAAGTAGATGCATTTGCTCGGCGATGAGGCCTGTGACTGGGAACTGGTAGCTGTTCATCCATGGCTCTTAGACGGCTCAATATTTCCCTTTGGCCGTGTTGCAATGATCGGACCCGTCTTTCGAGACTTTGCATTGCCTTTGGCATCCACCGGCGCAAAGGCTCCTGAGTGCGGGGGGCTGCCCGCCCGTAAGACGGTTGGGCGTTCGAGGTAGCACTCTCCTGGGTATCAGGTCCATAGGTTGTAGCAGTGATGTGTATCACATTAGCAGACTGCCTCTGCTGATCTTGATCATGAGGTTGGGGGGGATCCACAAGGCCTGTCTTCATAGTAATCAGCTTGCTCTGGATCAGTTTTTCTACTTCGTTTTTGAAGACATAACAATCCTCAATTGTATGCCGCAACATTCTGTGATATGGACAGTAATTGAGCTCATCTGTCTTGTCAGCTTCATGCGGCCTTTTAATGTTTGGCAACTTGAGCAATTCATTCTTCATACAGAGATCAAAGAGTTTCTTCGTATGATCTTTCTGAAAAGAATATGGAGTCTTCAGACGGTCTGCCAATGTGATTGTTGGAGGTGCTTTTCCTTTTGTCTTGCCCCCAGAACCACCTGAAGTTCCTTCACTTTGACCGCCGCTCTGAGGCGAGAAGTCCACAGCATTTACTTCTTTTCCTGTGGCACGTTCTTTGTTGGGCTTGGCTTTAAAGGCCCCAAATGTCGGGTTTTCGGCGAAGAACATTTCAATCTCCGCCACTACAGCATTGAGCTGATCAAAGCCCTTTATGTTGGTTCCCAAGAGCTTTTCACTTACTTCAGCTGCCAGGCCCCGCCGGCATATGGTGATGGCATCTTCTTGGGTGGGCGGATTATCACACCTCATGCTGAAATCTCGCCACCTTTTGATGAAATCTAGAGCAGTCTCCCCTTTTTTCTGCTTCAGGGAGCAAAGCTCAGCCAAGGACACCTTTCTTTCTGCAGTCTGGAACCGATCTAAAAACTTCTTCTGCATGTCGGCCCAGTCAACGACAGAGTTTGGCTTCAATCTTGAGTACCATTGGAAAGCGGTACCCGTAAGAGATGTTGCGAAATACCGCAACAAGTATGATTCTTCCAATGCAAGTTCACCCATGGCCGTTAAATAATAGGCCAAGTGTTCGTGTGGGGATGTCTGCCCACCGAACTTCTGCAATTTTGGTGCCTTGGGGCAATCAGGTGGCAACTTCTTGAACTGGTGATGGATCGGATACGGCACCCTGTACAAATCAACAGTGGCGGTACCCTCACCATGTTGTGCGAACTTGTCCTCAACAATCTTTTCAATCAAGCGTCGTTGAGCGACAGCGTCTTCAATTGCAGAGGCTTGTGGGGATTGAGAGCTTGGACCTTGCACTGGCAGTAACTCCGGCATAGCACCTGTATCATTCACCGGGATGGGCTGGCGGAGAGCCATAGGCGCACTGCCGGCCTGCTGTTCTCTTTGGGCATTGAAGTTGGGGACCGACCTCGGGGACCGCTGGACATTAGCATCCTTCTGCCGCTTCATTTCCAGCATGAGGTTGGTCATCTCGATGTGCCAGCGCTGCATAGTTTCATATCTGGCATCATCAGACATTGCATTATATGCTGCCCTGGAGGGCGGTGCGAAGACCACATGTTCATCGGGGTCTTCGTAAGGGAGATTCACATCCCCTCGGACACTGACGTTCTCATCTCCGTCATTGTCCTGTTCTATGCCATGGAGGGTATGGTGTTGTTCTTGAGGAAGGCGCTCATCATGTGCCTGGCTCTGGCTAGAAGTGCCACCCGGGCCGCCAAACTGGGCTTGGAGGTTCCGCTTGGCATTTCGCGTATTGCGAAATATTGCATCTGTGTCTGGGTTGGATGCCCCTGCGCCTGCTGCTTCTGTAGGTGCATTCACGGGCTCAACTATTTCTTTTCCTGACACATAACAGGAGTGGATCTTCAAATCTACCCCGTACTGGGGCTTCTGCACTAGCCTCCGCCTCTTCATATTCTGGCCCCCTAGTTGGGGCACTGCCCCCAATCGGTCAAAGACCGAGATGCGTGAGGGCTGCTTCACATCATGTCGTTTGTCCTCCTGACGGGTCATTTCCACCCGCGTGGAGACAAAGTTGGGCTTCCGGTATACCCCTTTTCTCTTTTGCCCGCGAGGGTGTTGAGATTTAGGAGGTTGGATTACCGGGTAGTCCTCTTCTGCTTCCGCTTGGGCATTTTTCTCTGCCCTGAGCTTTCTGATTCTTCGGGCCTCCTCCTTGGTGACCCAGATTTGTTTCATCTTGGGCTGATACTTCTGGACCGCGCCACCCGAAGGTCGGGCGCGAGTGCTTCTAGGTGCAGCGGAATCCTCTTCCCGCATGTGCCGGAGCAATGCGAAGCGGTTGGAGGTGGGGATAGTGGGGACAATGTTGCTTTTCGGCAATATTGGCTTGCCCCCGTCCAGGTTAACTCTGATATCACCGACAAGAACTGTCTTGCCGGACTTTGAGACAATGGCCCTAGGCTTTCTGCCTTTGCGGGCCATATGCCGTTCCCTTTTCACGGGTACGGCACTGGTGGAAACGGTGTTCACCGAGAAGATTCGGCCTTCATATCGGGGCTTGCTGCCCCCAGCTGGAGTCAGCTTCGTTTCCTCCGTTGGCGCCTCCTGTACCGCGGGAACGACCCCGAGGAAGTATGGCGAGCCGACCACCGCCGGGAAGTCGCCAAAACACAGCGGGGTGGTGAGGTAACCGAAGCGGGCGTGGTTCGCCACCACTTGCGGTCCGTACGTCACAGCCGCCATCGTTTGATGTTTTCGTTGACTTCCTGTAATGGCAAAGCCCAATAATCAGGAGCCAAGCATTAGCATCAGGTCTAGCCCATGTATGAAAGGTAGGAAATGTCCCACCGGACGT
The DNA here is from genome assembly GCA_014218235.1 of Colocasia esculenta. Classification (NCBI taxonomy): domain Eukaryota; kingdom Viridiplantae; phylum Streptophyta; class Magnoliopsida; order Alismatales; family Araceae; genus Colocasia; species Colocasia esculenta. Next base: position 8,590,197 of record CM024755.1, on the reverse strand, counting down.
GCCAATTTGTTTTAAACACGCGGAAATCTTCTTTTCAAAATCTTTTTATCTTTTGTAGGAAAAAGATAGATTTCGATGTTTATCTATTTCGCGGGCGTGCCAGTCTGTTAAAACAGACAAATTTCATTCATCAGACGATTTGGGTGTCGAGTACTGGACCATTCCCCGTCGATAACTCGACGTTTCATTTACATCGAGGAGAACTCGAATACCTTTGATACATGGCTAGACCTGGCTATTGAAAACATATTATGAGCGAGAAAAATTCCCTTCACATCGGGTTCATCTTCCCGTGTGGGATTACAACCATTTCATCAATATATGTATCCACATTGGGGGCTGTTTTAGAAACCGTTGCCGAAACGGGAACATATTTATCATGTTTTCCCATTTTTTTGGAACTGTTTCATAAAGATGCCCCATTCAATGGGGACTGATTAACCTTATCCTTCATGAATTGAGGACTAATCAGTAATTTCACCCCGAACATGTGGACTGATTCGTTATTCCCTTCATTTCTAGGGACTGATTTGCATTTACACCCTGAGAATGAGGGCTGATTCATCGTTTTCATCCCAAAATACGGACTGATTTGTCGTTTCCCGCGTTTCTTGGGACTGATTTGCAATTTTGTTCCAAGGGAAATTTTTTATGGAATTTTCTAATCCTTTAAAAGATATTTCCACAATTTTTTGATCTCTTGAGGGTGTTTCCGTAATTTTCTACAGACCACAATCATCGCGAAAATATTTCCTTGTTGATCATATCTTGTCGAAATATTGTTTCAGATTTTTTTTGAATCTTTTGATATTTATTTTCATGTGATATTCATTCAATTTAAAATTGACCATGTTCATTGGTCGTTTTATAAAAATAAATCAGATTTTTCTTCTGATTTATAAAACAAATATCATTACTTCATGAAATTCGGGTACATCTCCATTTTTTTCTTCATTTCAATTTTTCTATGTCCATAGAGTCATTTTTGTTGACTCATATGGGGTGTTTTTACATAAATTCGACGTAATGGACTTATCCATCCATTTTAAGTAAGCTCCAAAAGGGAAAATACATAAGTATGAGAAGGGGGGGACCTCCTCTCTCTCTCTTCTTCTTCTTCTCTCCGAGTCTTCTTCCTCTCTTCTGGAGTTCAGGACTTGAAGTTTTCCGGAGTTCAGAAAAAAGCTCCTCCTCTTCTTTCTTGGAGCTCCTCTCCTTTTATAGGAGATTTGAGGGGAGGTGGGCAGTCCACCGGAGGATTCTTCAAGGTATCGGGGGAGTCACCACCAGGTAAGTTTCTCCCTCCCCCCCTCTCTTTCAAGCGGCAGAGGAGGAAAAGCCCCGGGGGAAGCTCCATCGGGCACAGCAGGGTAGGGGGCGCGCCACCCCGGTGGGGCCCACTGGGGGCTCGCGACCCCCGGTGGGGCCTCCACCGGTGGCCGCGGCCCTGGTGGGGCTTCCACCGGTGGCCGCGGCCCCGGTGGGGCCTCCACTGGGGGCGCGCGGCCCCTGGTGGGGCCTCCACCGGTGGCCGCGGTCCCAGTGGGGCCCACAGGGGGCTCGCGACCCCCGGTGGGGCCTCCACCGGTGGCCGCGGCCCCGGTGGGGCCCACAGGGGGCTCGCGACCCCCGGTGGGGCCTCCACCGGTGGCGCGCGGCCCCTGGTGGGGCCTCCACCGGTGGCCGCGGCCCCAGTGGGGCCCACAGGGGGCTTGCGACCCCTGGTGGGGCCTCCACCGGTGGCCGCGGCCCCGGTGGGGCCTCCACCGGGGGCGCGCGGCCCTTGGTGGGGCCTCCACCGGTGGCCGCGGCCCTGGTGGGGGCCCCCCGAGTGCCGCAGTGCGGGTGGAGCTCCCACTGGGTGCTTCAAGGCCGGTGGGACTCCCACCGGCTAATTTGCGGAAATCCCGATGGGGGTCCCATCGGGTCATTTGATGAAGACTTCTTTATAAGCTCTTCCCCACGGGTCATTTTCACCACGTGGAGTCCAGATCATCCGCTTTTGGCCATTTCTTCATCATTTTTCCGTGCCATGGGTATCGGCTCCTTTCATTTTTGAACATTAAATGTCGTTCGCCCGATACTGGGCTTGATTCCGGACATACGGGCGTACGGGGTTGACTGATTTCTGTTCTTGGTCAACCCCGGGAGACTTTTCTTCGTCACTTCGGCAGTGCACAGAACTCTCAGATTTATCCGGAAAATCATAAACAAGTGATTTCATTCTATCCACTCATTCTGAAAATTCCTGAATAAGTAACTTCGAGGGCTGTCCTTTCATCGGGGCTCGGATAGATATTTTCCTTCGCGTATTTGTTCCGGACACTTGGAACGATTGAACGACGAGGATTCTATCCAAGAGTATTGGGGGTTATATGGTTTCGACCCCGACTTGATTCGGAATGACTCCCATCCGAGATTCGAATGCGAGTAGAAGGCCATTTCTGTTCATCCATATTGAGAAATCAGAACACATAATTTTCTGTCTTTCATGTGTCCCGAAATTTCTGAATATCCTGGACAATACATTTCGTTCTTTTCTTACACTCGTTCTTAATATCTAAAACGAGTGTTTTCCAATGTATTGAGTGTCTGGGGGATATTTTATCCCGAGAACATTGGGGTTATGTGATTTCAGCCCCAAGTTGATTCGGAATGACTCTCATCCGAAATTCGACCATACGCAGAAATTTATTTCTGTTTTCTGCTGTTTTACCCATTTTGAAAATTCAGAGGAACGATTTTCTATCTTTCACTCGTCCCAACATTTCTGAATAAAATGGATTTGAGGATCAACCCTCTTCTTTTTCCTCATATACTTACTCTATATATTTAGAACAAGTAGTTTCTTTATGAGAAAAGATTTTGTTCAACAACCCAGAATTGAAAATGAAAGTAAGAGCTTGTACAATCAAATGGGAAGACAAAACGGCTCGGTAAAAAGCAAGTTTTCTGACATGATTTTTTCCCCTAATCTTCTGATACAAAAATCTTACAAATACAGAGAGCTTTTATGGAACATTCTGATGTGGGAGTCTCACTGAAACACAAAAAAGAGTCAAAAGAGACTGGAAACAGATCTGAGTTGCACCATAGTGTTCAATAGGTTCCAGAGTATCATTAAACCAAGGTACACACTTGGCGTTGTGGGACTTCTATTTCTAGTGAAGAGTCCCCAAGTTGCAAACTTAAGAGTTCTAAGTTACAGATTCATCCTCTAATAATATAAAATGAAGTTCAACTCATAATGAACTGATATAAACCCACTACTACACATAGAAATGGCAAAGATCTCTCACCATAACTTTTGCTCGAGTTATTGATTTTGTCTTTGAGTCGATTACATAAATCTCCTCAAAATCCAGCACAAAATCTGGGTCATTGGCCCTCCTGTTTCGGTAGTGCTTGGTTAAAAATACCTGAAACATAGTTGAAAGAAGAACTAAGAGGGAGAAGGCAAGACCAAAAAAGAGGGAAAAAATGCTGACATAAATCCAAAGTTTACAGTGATAAATATTTTGAGCTTTTATCTATAGCACAAATCGCATAGAATCAAGACAAAGAAAGATGCTAAAAAAAACAGATTTATCCACTGACTAGCCTTTACATAATCATAGTTACAAGATGGGAAATGAAGGTGGAGAGTGAAGCGTGAAGCCAGAGGGAAAGATACCCCATTTGGTAATACATTGAATAACAAATTAAGGTGTAATGAGAAACAAATGGAAGAAGTGGGGAGTAAAATTTGATGTGATTTAAGGTGTAAAGAGTTTACCAGTCAAATACGTATATAATTACACAATTTCACACAAGAAATAAGTAAGAAAACCCATGAGGATTATACCTGAAAATTTTCCTTTAAGTAGTTAGCATGGACAGAAAGCTCGAGAAGAAGTGTTTCAACCATTGGCTATGCTCTACATGGCCCAACATAGAAATGACTGCAATACAAAGTATAGAGAAACTATGGCAGCAATGAAATTCCTCTGATTTTACAAAGGAACCCATTGACATCAACAACATTCGGAAAATGAGAATAGTGAAAAGGTCATCATGAGTTTACATGCATGACTGCTAAGCCCCAATACCTGATACTGTTGTTTATTGCAAACTGGCATGCCAACAAAATAATTGTTTCATTGTTAGTCACCTCGGGGTACGGGAACAGATAAACAAGTAAAATATCTAATTAGAAAATGCACATAAAGGAGGATATACCTTTAGGATCTCTCTCTCAGTCTTATACAAAGGATCTCGAGGTGCATCAATCGGTGGTTCAGTGACATTGTAGCATCCAAAATCACTCTTTGCACAGCGGATGTACTAGCAAAAGAGCAAAAGAAACAAGGTTTAAGAACATAAAACCTTGGAGGGTGAAAAGACAAAAACATGGAGTTTTCTTGATATGTTGTTCTGGGCCCAATTGACCGGGCCCTGATAGACTCTGCCTTTCGACACACAACAAGAAAAACAAAGAAACCTAGCTCTTTCTTAATGTGTATTGTTCCATGAATAATATTAAATAAAAGGGTATAAGTGTGGAATATTTGCCTACAAAATGTCATTGTACAAAAACACACCTACAGGTTCTCACTCGAAACCCCTGATAAAAAGTAAAGACTGGCAAGTTATGATTGTTCTACTCTGCAAAAGTTTCCACCCATTCCCTCACTCTTTCACAAAAAAAGAACACAACTCTCATGAACAATTCCTCTCACAAAGCAGTATGAAGAACAAGCCACCACATAACATGGTTGCTCTTCTACAGGAAAACAAAATCCCTTGTTTCCTTGACATTTTCCCTAAGACTTGCTTTAGAAATGGAGTGAAAATCTGTGATCTGAATATACATTCTTGTGCCCTTTTGCAGTATTCTTATTTCTCTCGAGGACCCAAAAGTTACCCATGCCTTGATTACAGAGAAGGTTATGCAATGACTGGTTCCAGCAGGAAGGGAAGGAAGTCGAACCAGCATGTTACCTCTATGAACTGAATTCAACATTCTTATATAAAAAATTGATAATCGATTTGTCACTAAGGATGGCCGACGAGATAATCGACTTGCAGATAATCCACATCTTACGAAGAAAATTTTACGGTCACTGTGAAAGAATAACCAAATTGTTATTGAGCTATAAATCACCATGGATTGAACCTTGGTAATTTTCACTTTCAGAAACGGAATTCTGTTTATGGTGTACACATTCAGGCTCCGAACGAACCGAAGAACAAGAATGACCTGATTTAGCACGATTTGAAATAGAAAACACTCTTGATTAATTATTGGCACACTTGAAGTTGTTAGATCCTGAACCAAATATACTTGAACTAGCAGGTCAAAAATGGAGGGGAGGATACTTGGAAGAAGACAAAAAAGAAATAAATAAACTTTTGGATCATCATACCTTCTGAGGCATCGACGTTAAAACTTTAGGAATTGCGTAGACATCCGTATCGGGAGGTGTGACGTACATCTGCGTGTAGAGCATCTCTTAAGAATCTAGAGAAGGGCATACGCGAGAACATTTTCTCAGAGCGAGATTTATAACCTCTCTGAAGTCGTACACGTCGTTGTCCGGATCAGGAGGTTTCCTGATGAAGAAGTCGCAGTGAAGGAGGCTGATCTTGTGGAACTCCTCCTCGTTGATCCGGTAGTCCACCACCACCTCCGAGCCCCACCCCTGCGTCGACACGAAGCTCTTGCTCTGCACCATCTGGATGTCGTCTGAGGACTCCGACGAAGAGGAACCCGCGGCGGCGCCGAGGAGCCGGTCGTACTCCACGTCGTAGTCCTTCTTGTTGTCGAGCTCCTCCACCTCCTCCTCCTCGTCCATGTCGTACCCTTCGGGCCCGCCCGCGTCCACATCACCCTCGTCGGACCGGACCCTGAAGTCGTTCCGCCTCCGCCTGCCTCCGAGGCGGCAGCTGGTGCTGCTGTGCAGGAGAGGGCGTGGTGGCCGGGCGGATGCTGCGCAGAACCCGGCGACGCGGCTCCCCGCCGCGAGGGCTTGCTTTGGAGGCGGCTGGGCAGCTTGGAGAGGAGGAGGGCGGGTCGGGTGGGGAGAAGTCGCCGGCAAGAGCAGTAGAGAGGCCCTCATATCTTCCGCCGCAACAGCCCGCAAGAGGCGCTTCCGGATATTTATGTCGGAGAGGTTTTAAAAGGGTTTATCTGCAAACCGGACGACGGCGGACTTCCAAAATGAGATTGGTGATTATTCGACATTTATAGAAATTAATTCGAACTTACTTGTTTATTAAAGTTAATATCTAATCTAAATTAATATGAAGAAAATATATACATTAAAGTTTGTATGGTACCATATTTTATTTTATTAATTTAATAAAATTTCTCTTTCAAATTAAGAATGCCTTCAGACCATGGATCGACCAAAAAGTAGTTTAATAATTAACTCTTCATATATATTAGGATAAAAACATGGGTTTTTTATTAAAATAAATCATATTTTATTATTTAATTATTTAAATAATCACATTAAAAATAATTTTCAAAATAATCACCAAATTACCACGTTGGCAAGTTAGTGACCAAAAATCGGATGCCAATGTAGAGTCGGCATTGAGAATACTGACTCCAAAGTCGGCATTGACAATACCGACTTTGGAGTCGGCATTGCGATTACCGACTTCGGAGTCAAAAGTCGGTATTGATAATGCCGACTTCAAAATCGGTATTGCCAATACAGACTTCGAATGTTTAAAATATAAAAAAATTATCCGCCGTGTGATACCCATATTTGTAACCTTTGATGTGAGTGCGAGCTCATCTCTTCCTATTCCTTCAATTTTCCTCAGTGGGTGTATAGGATTTGTAAAAAAAAAAAGAAAAAGAACGAGATGACATACAGAACAGAAACGTACAAATTAAAAGTGTGCGACTTACAGAAGTGTACTCTAACAACGGTTTTGTTTTTTGTTTTTAAATTAAATTAATATCTTTAATTTTATATCTAAATAATATCTAAACAAGATAAAATTTTAAATATAAATTTATTAGAATGTAATATATTTTATGATGATTTTAATTTAATTTTCCTCAGTGGGTGTATAGGATTTGTAAAAAAAAAAGGAAAAAGAACGAGATAACATACAGAACAGAAACGTACAAATTAAAAGTGTGCGACTTACAGAAGTGTACTCTAACAACGGTTTTGTTTTTTGTTTTTAAATTAAATTAATATCTTTAATTTTATATCTAAATAATATCTAAACAAGATAAAATTTCAAATATAAATTTATTAGAATGTAATATATTTTATGATGATTTTAGTTTAATTTTTTAAAATAATTTTTTGTCGAGTAAAATTACCTCAAAAATTAATAAATCAAATTAATCTCGATATCCGTATTTCGTTAATTCTCAATGTTCATATTTTTAAAATCAACATATTTTTTTTAGTAATTATAATGGTTTCATATTTAATTATATTACCAAATTCTGATGACGCCCTATCGAGGTACACACGTCAATTTTTCCTTCGGTTTTCTTCTCTCAAGTAACGAGCTCGATTTTTAAAATTAAATTAATATCTTTAATTTTATATCTAAATAATGTCTAATTAAGATGAAATTTTAAACATGAATAAATTAGAATGTAATATATTTTATGATGATTTTAGTTTAATTTTTTAAAATTAAATTTTGTTGAGTGAAAATTACTTAAAATTTTAATAAATCGAATTAATCTCGATATCCGTACTTCGATAAATCTCAATGTTTATATTTTTAGAATCAACATATATTTTCTGATAATTATGATGGTTTCATATTCAATAATGTTATTGAAATCTGGTCACGCCTTGTCAGGGTACACACGTCTGAAAATAATATCGGAGTTATGTTAATAATGTAAGAGTGTTTCTAAATAAAAATAATTATATTTACTATTTTTACACAAAATATAATTATTTTTAATTATTTTTATTTAGAAATACCTTTATATTATTAATCTAATTATGATATTGTAGCATCCCGATTATTTAATAAATGTGAGTAATATAACCCCGGCCAAAAGGATATCCATCGTAATAACATTAAGTTAATGTGGAGTGTCTGTGGGATGCGATCTTGAAGTGGGCTATCGCATGACCACGTTAAGGTGGCGGGTTATACCATTGTCGTGTTCATTTTACTGTTAGAATTTTAATTTAACCCATCTATTAAATTAACTCTTATTTATTAAATAATCAAGTTGCTATAGTACCAAAGTTATGTTAGTAACATATTATTTCTAATTTAGAGACAGTCTTAAATTATTAACATAACTCCGGTATTGTCTTCAGACGTGCTTATCCCGACAGGGCGTCACCAAATTTTGGTAACATTTTTTTTTAATAAAAAGTCAGGGAAAGCCGAATTTTATTAATAAGAGGAGATTGTAACTACCGGAGGAAGTAGAGTACATAAAACCAACAAAATCAAAATAACCAATCTAAAAATCCATGGAAGATCTATCCCATGAGTGAGTTCGCCGAAGGACAGCCCGAGGACGTAAGCCTGGTCGTCGAGAACAACACTTCATAATTTCTTCATCCGATTCCACTTCAGATATCTCTTGATCAAATTTTGGTAACATAATTGAATATGAAACTACTATAATTATCAAAAAAAAAATGTTGATTCTAAAAATATGAAGATTGAGAATTAACGAAGTACGGATATCAAGATAAATTTGATTTAATATTTTTTTAGGTAATTTTCACTTGAGAAAAAATTATTTTAAAAAATAACTAAAATCATCATAAAATGTATCACATTCTAATAAATTTATATTTGAAATTTCATCTTAATTTGATATTGTTTAAATATAAAATTAAAGATATTAATTTAATTTAAAAAATCAAAACCTTTGTTGCAGTACACTGAAAGGAAATTTGTCATGAAAAGATCGATTTTCTTATTTTATATTTTTTAAAAGGCCGCGCCAGTGCGGCCGTTGACGGTCAAAAGCTATATTACTAATTAAAAATTTTAAGCTATTATTCACCTAATAACCTCTTCAAAATATGCCAATTTTAAAGAAAACCCGAGAAGTTGCTGGTCTTACTTAGGCGCATCCCATGGCAGTGAAGAAGGGGGAGAAACTAGACACGCCACAAAAGATAGTTGTTTGGTGTAAGCTTAATGGAAAGAAAGGTCATCATAGAGGAATAGGAAGAGACGGAGGGCGATTGGGTAGGCGCGGTGAGAGGCTAAGGAGTGGTGTAGGGAGAGGAGTATTCACCAACTCAGAGGAGGATGTAGAGCCGAACGTCAAAGTTGTGCCTGTGGAAGAAGTCCCCATGGGGTGAGAGGGTCGTGAGATGGAAAATCTCTGATATCATGTAAAATCTCTTAAGGAGAGAAGAGAAGGATTTGGTTCCCGAGAATTATCGTCCCACTAAACAGAGACGACTTGTAATGATATATATAGAATTAATATACAGAGTGGGATAAGCCCACATTACAAAGATACTGATATGAGGCAATGGCTTAACAGAAGTATACATATACATGTGTGAGACTCTTGCTCAATCCGGCTTCATGGATGTTATGGCGTTCCCCATACATATATGGCACGTAAATGTTGCACCACACATTCGCCATATAAACCACGTTCATCTTCAGCTGCAACTATCCGTGGAGGTTGGCTCGAAGGCTGGTTAGACGGCCAGTTGATATTCAATATAGTGCTAGTGGAAGGAGTGGTTGGAGTTCAGAGATACCATGCAGGTGATGCTATTGCGATGGAGGTGGTGTCAAGGAGAGCTGGCTAATGGCGGCAAGAGGGGTATAGGTGGATCGCCTGATGTTGTTGGATATGATGGGTACGTCTCAAGAGAACGTGCACTCTAAATTCATGATACGTATGTTAAAAAAATATAAAAAATTAATTTCAGCAGCTTTGCCTTCTTTTTAATGATGTTGCTTTTATAACCTATAAAAATAAAAAATATTTATAATAAATAATCTTGCAATAACAAATTACCAAAAATTTGTAAATAGACCTTGTTATCTCACCTGTAAGAAAACTATTTCAAATGAAATTTTTCTCTTTTTTTTTTGCAAATACATGAAAAATTATCTTTTTAAAATTTTTAAATTTTTTTAATAATCATACTTTACTCATAGATATACTACACACGCGTAGCGCGTTTCTTTGACTAGTATATACATAATATCATACTAATATATATGCACCTTTAAATTTTATATATTATATATTATATCACTATATTCAATATAGTTGATCGTGTATACTTCATTTGATTCTATTTGTTTAATCGAATCACAATTAAATTTAAAAGATAAAAAATTTAACTTACCCTCTACAATTATTTAGAAAAATAAATTTGTAACTGACTTTCTCTCCCTCCTCACTACCACACCTCAGCCCCACCCAATCAATGTCATTGGGTCATCTCTCTTTCTATCTTCTTCTGTGAATAGGGACGTTCTAGCACTCTCTTTTAATGGCTATATTCATAAATGAACAGAATATTCATTCAATTTTGACAAATAACTAACCACCATATATAACTAACAATTTTTTTTATTTATAAGAATATAGAGTATATAATATGGTCTCTCTCTAGACTTTTTTTAGAAAAAAAGCTCCTGAATTTTTTAGTATAGAGTGTAGCATGTCTGCCCCCGGTTAACTGAGAGTAGGGGTGTTCATAAATCGGTTCAACCCGAAAAATTGAATCGAATCGATCGATTCAGGTTGAAGAAGCTCACAGTTCAGTTCGGTTCTCTACTGGGAAAATCGAATGAACCGAAATATATATTAAATATATTTAATAGTAAATAATATCATGAAAGAAAACTTAACCCACGCATTCCTTTCTCATGGTGGTCCTGGGTTCGAAACCCAAGGACTGCCCATCCGCCCTTATATAGGTTTTTTTTTCGATTCAAATCGATTCGATTCGATTTAATTTGAATAATAATTCGGTTCGATTTCGGTTCACCCAAAAAATGGGGTGAACCGAACCGAACCAAACCATGTTCACCCCTAGCTGGGAGTTCCCCTTTAGATCTTATTTTGCGGCCGATTTCTTTCCTTTCCATTTGCCATCTCCCCATTCCGTTTTTTTTTTTTCCACACGTCTTTCTCACCCATCTCACCACCTCTAATGGTTCTCCCTTACCTTTCCCATCACCCATCTTTTTTGGGCCTATTTGTTTGCGGAGCTTGATTCCTTTTGGCTCCATTGTCTTCTCTTGGCCTAGGTAGTTTATTACTAGCTTGTGTTTGTTTTCTTATCTTAGGTTACTCCTTTTTGTTTTAGGTTGGTTTGCTGTTGTAACATGTGAAGATCTCTTAACCATTTTAAGTGGTGCTTTGCAGCTCAATCTCTTCTCTCCAATGGGAACTTAGATGTGTCAATTTTAGCTCGTAATATGTGGTTTATCTGTATACATCTTTTGTGTGTGTGTGTGTTTTCTGAGCTTTTTTTGTTGTTGTTGTAGCCCAATAACTTCCGTCATTGGGTGAAATCAAACTGCCCCGGGTTCGAAACCCGAGGCTCCACCCTCCCGTCCCATGCCCCTTTTAAACCAAATTGGAAAAAACTCTGAAGCGCACAAGACGCTGCCTATGCAGGAATCGAACCCTTACTACCAAGTGTGCAACGACGTGCCCCACCATCCGGGCACGTCTTCGCGCACTACTTACTGTGCTATTTGTTTTGCTGCACATATGGTTTGCAACCGCCTTTCGTTGGAGCGGTCCCTTGTTGTGGCTTGGATCAATCTTTTGACAAGCATCTACAAACTTTGCTCGATCTCCACTCTAGAGCTATGGTATTGTAGACACTTTATATCCGTTGTTTGGGTTCTATATGTCTTTTTGTTTATCTATGGTTGGCTTGGGAGAACTGTTGCCACCAAACTTGTTTTTATGCAGGTTTTGGACAAATTTTGTCTCCTCAAGTTATGTATCCCCTTATCTAATCCTGTACTCTCTAATTTGATATAATTCTCTTATTTTTTTTGGTTAAACAAAATATTTCAAAAGAATATTTGAATACAAGGGTATATGTAATTTTTCAAGTTGATCACCAATAAACGATGTACTGTCCAATGACTCTGATCCCGTACAAGACATTTTTCATATAAGCATCATTAATACTCTCACGAAGTATTTTCATTAATAAAAATTCTATCTTGGGACGTTAGTACAAAAATCCCTCAATTAAATTAAGAGATTTTTGCATATTAGTCTCTATAAACTTACGTAATTATAGATTAATCTCTAAAATATAATTATTTTCTATTAGTCTCTCAAAATTTCTAACATTTACAACAAAACTCATATGGTTCAACGATGTAAAAAAATGTATATTAACTGAAATATTCTTTCATTCCGTTAACGGCACTTGTAAAGTTACTGAAATACCCTTGTCACTCTCACTCCTACCATTAAATGCATTTGGGAAACCACTCTACCCTCCACCTACCACCGTCGTGGGCTTTTGCCATAGACTCACTTGCCAGATGTCGTCATCCCTTCAGGTCGCAGGTTCGCCGTTATTTGTCCCCACTGGTGTCGCTCACCTTGCTACTGAGAGAGAGAGAGTGAGCAAGGGGCGATGCCAGCTGTGTAGAGAGAGATAGTAGAGGATTGTTCCTTCCTCGCCATTGAGGGGGCCTCCGACGGCTGGGTTTTTGTATCTAGTAGTCATAACAGAGCAAAGAGGGCCTGGTCATCACGAGCAAGAGTGCATGCTTGCTGTGCTCGTGGCGGCCTACCCCTTGTCATCGGGGGAAAGAGCCATGGTCATCATGGTACGACACCCCATTTGTCGGCCCCTCTTCCCCTCTCTACTGATGGTGCTGCTGCAAGTTCTTGTTGTCAAAGGCATCATCTTCGGCATCGTGAACATTGCTTAGCTGTGAACCAGCCACAACATACACCTCAGTCTTTTCTTCAGTTAGCTCCCTCGGATCCCTCATCAGCCGTGTGGTCTCATCTCGCATCATTGCCTTCTTCCTCTCAATCTTCGCCAGGACCCCCATCCACCTCGACCCCATCTCTGCCAGACACTCTTCCATCACCCCTTGCTACCTCCCTCCATGCCACGTCTGCCCTTCTTGTCATGACCCTTCTTTGTGAGTGTCGATGGGGGATGGCCAAGATCTCGTTAAGGGTCCTTAGATGCTGGACCTTCTCTACGAGTGCTAGCGGGGGATGGCCCCCGTTCGACGCCAGCTTCATCGTCGACACCTCCTTCCCCTCGCTTGCAGTAGTCTTATGGGGAATGGCACCAAGTGTTCTCTCTGGGGGGGGGGGGGGGGGGGGGGTCATGGCGGGTGGGGTGCGATGCAAGACTTGACTTACCTCATCGTCCCAACCTCATCATCCTTCACTCCAACTCTGTCATCGGGGTTGTCCCCGACCTCTTTCCAGATCTACGCCACCGTGCAAGGAGGATGCCCTGCAGGTGGCAACAAGGGCGTGGCGCCATCACCACCGTGCAAGGAGAATGGACACCGATTAGAGGAAGCAAGAGAAAAACAACTAGTCGACTAACAAGATTTATAGATTAAATAATATCAAGTGATATTCTGGTCTTTTCTTGTGACGGCCCTGGATATTTATGCCCATTAAGACTCCATATCTAGATCCGCCTCCCGCGAACGGACCGAAGTCTCGCAAGGGATATCTCACACAAGTGTCCAGTAAGAATATAAAAGACAACTACACAGTATAAGACACAAGAAAGTACATGTGCTCATACCTGCATATAACAATTTACAAATGTCACATTACATTATTACATGTTCAATTAAAAAGTACAACTACCTGGAGCATACCCCGAGGGAGCACAAGCTCACACAACACTAACTAACTACAACTCAACTGCTGGTGGTATAAGTCTGCCACAACACTGCTGCAAGCCAAACACACGGCAAGCCCTGAAAAGAACTGTAGGGGAGTGAGACTCAACAAGTCACAGGCTCAGTAGGGGCCACCCAAGAACCACAACAACTAAACAGAAGAGACCTCAACCTCAAAGGGTCTCACTGGCCACACATATAGTCAGACCACATTCAACTTACTTTGACCAAGATTAATCAACAATTAATATAAACATATCAATTAACGTAAACTACAAAAAGTAAAAGAGAACAACTGGACTAGCACTACACTACTAGTCCGCCCAACTACTGGGAACACCTCAACCTTAAGCCTCACTTGCAGACCACTGCCCAGGCTCCAAGTTTCACAGGCAAACCATTGCCTCGGCTACAAGCCTCACATGCAAATTACCCACGTCGGATAACCGAACTGGCATTGACTTGCCAAGTCCAGCACATATTGGAACCACAACGGGAAACGTACTTCAAACAAAGTATACAGCACGTGTGGAAGGTCACCTCACGACCTTCACGCACCTATACACAAATACCGGTTCATTACAACACTTGGAGAGTTGGTACACAATGTACCACAATACAAAGCCAACCCTTAAGGGGTACATAGAAAACACAAGCGCAGGGGTAACAGGACTACTAACCAGAAGCTAGTCCGCCATACCTTAAAATCATAATACAACGGAAATCTACCTTTACGAGGATATATTACAATAAGTGGAAGGTCCTACAACACGACCTCCACAGAGCACAGTTTCTCTTCAACACCTGAAAAGACTGGTACACAGTGTACCAAGAGAAACAAATACCCACAAAGGGTACATGTACCTACTACCACGAGGTACCACCACAAAGTCTCAGAACAACGGTGCTAACGACGGAGCACACCACAACCAGTGAGTCTCCGCTCACCAACCACAACTACAACCGTGTCAACACCAGGGCACACCTTAGTGAGGAAGCCCTCAACAACGAGTAACAACACAAAGCCACAATCGGAAGTAAAGCACGAGTCGGAAAGGAACGACGCCACCACACGGGAACGGACTACTGGCTGATCAGGCCAGTATCCAACCCGGACAACACAACACAAGAACAACCTCTCAGTCTCGTAGCCACGGACCCTCAATCCAGCTACGGCTCCACAAACTCATAAGTCAAGCAACTAACTGTGGAGACTAACAAACACCACCACTACCTGCAGTCTCACACACTGCAGGCCCATGCCTGGCACCTTTAGGGACTCAGGCCTGAGCTCCCTAAAGTGAGGCACTGGAATAGGACTAGCTGGGGCCCAGTACTTTTACTGGTGTTCGTACCCCCAACCACGAGCGCGCTACACGCGACTGCACACCCACAAACACAAGCCGCTGCCCTACTGTCGTCTTTCCCTCAGTCGGACGTACAACTCAAACACAGGAGTGAGGGTGTCCAGGAAGACAACACAGACCTCGACGGTACCACACTGTACCGGGACAAACCCCGAGCACAACAAACACAACGTGCCTGGCTCACAAAGAACCTGGGGTACCCGACTAGAGAGGCATTCCAGAATAGGCGTCAGATCACCACACTCGGCAATACGCAAACCACAACACTTACACATTTATTACAAACCACGGTACACGTGTGAGGAGTAGCTTGTTGTAACGTAGCGCGTTTTCGGATCTTCGTGGATCGTGGATTAGTGGTAGTTCGGATCTGTGTTTATTGGTTTTGGTGTGGTGCTCATGGCCAATATGGGGTCATTGGGCCTTGGTTGTGGTTTCCGCGCGTTGTGTGGAGCTTAGTGGGCCGGTAGGTTAGACCCGTAGTGCCCGTTGGTTCACTGAGTGTGAACGCGATGGTGGTGTAGGCCGCGTTCTGAACGCGTCGGTAGCGGGGGTCGCGTTCAGGTTGCCGCTGTTTGGAGCCGACGTCTGCATGTGCGCCGCGTGTCGCGCATGGAGTGGGGCTGCTGACGTCTGGAGTGTTAAGGCGACGCCTGAAGCTGTCGCGATCAGGTTGCGACGGTTAGGTGTGTCGCGTTAGTAACCGCTGTGTGGTTTTTAAAAAGGTTTGGCCGAACAGAGCTTCTGCAAACTCTGCTCGACCTAGCTAGGGGAGGAGCTGCTGCGGCTCTATTGGGTGATTTGGCATTTCGGCGAGGTTCTCGACGCGCTCTCGACGCGGGGACGTCGCGAGGAGTGGGGGCAACGCCGCGCCATGCTTAGATTGCGTGTTCTTCATGAAGGTAGGGAGATCTACCTTGATTTGTTATGTAGATTGCATGATGGTGTATTTATTGCTTTAAAAACAGTAGATATCATGCCTAGGAGGTGAACTGAGCATGAAAATCGGGTTGAAACGGGATTTAGGGTGGTTTGCATGGAGATCTGGAGATGATTCCCGGATTAGGGTTTTTACCTGCTAAGGCGACGGTCTGTGGTGTCGCGACATGGTCGCGACAGCCCGATCTGTCGCATTAGAGTTTCTGTCGCGGTGTATATGTGGGTCGCGATCTGATGACGGCCCAGGTTCCTATCGCGGTTTGTCGGGGCGTTGCGACCAGGTCGCGGTAGGCCGCTCTGCCGCGACATCATTTCTTGTCGCTCCATATCGTAGTGTCGCGATCAGAAGGCGGTCCTGTCATCTGTCGCGATAGCAGCCGAAAGTTCTGCTTTGCATGCTGTTGGTGTTCTGGTTATTCGAGTATTGTTTTATTATTGTGCTTGGCAATGCTAATGATGCCTTGTCACTTGTAGCGCTCAGTGAGTGTGGTTAGTGTGTCGTTTGTGTGTGGTTTAAGTGTTAAGGGTGGAACTCACGAAGTGAGCATACTTTTACGTAATGTTTATATAATTTGAGTGTTGTGCATGTGTATGCATGGCTAGTGGTCGATATTGTGATTATTGAAGTATAGCTGGTATAGCTAGTGTGTGGTGACGGGGCAATGAAGGTCGAGTATGAACCTAGCCCTAGTATGTGATTGTCTTTTAAAGAATATTACAATGTTATACGTGTTAAGTAATGTGTATTGCCATAGAGGTCACAGCGTGACCAATGACAGGCAAGGTTGTGTTATACTGTTGTGGTATACGTGTGTATTAGTGTGAGATGGTTTGGAGGTCACATGGTGACCGATGATAGGCGAGATTATGAATGGCTATTGTGGTTTGTAATAAAGAATATATAAGTGTATATCGTGGTTTGTGCATTGTTGAGTTTGGTGGTCCGGCGCCTATTCCGGAATGCCTCTTCAGTTGGGTACCCTAGGTTCTGTGTGAGCCAGGCACGTGTGTTTGTTGTGCTCGGGGTTTGTCCTGGTGCAGTGGTACCGTCGAGGTCTTGTCGTCTTCCTGGACACCCTCACTCTTGTGTTGAGTAGTACGTCCGACTGAGGGAAAGACGACAGTGGGACAGCGACTAGAGAGAGAGTTTGTTGTGTTGTCGTTTGTAGCGCGCTCGTAGTTGGGGGAGACGGACACTAGTAGACGTACTGGACCCCAACTAGTCCTGTTTACCAGTGCCTCACTTTAGAGAGCTGGGGCCAGAGTCTCTAAAGATGCCAGGCATGGGCCTGCAGGGTGTGTGACCTGTAGGTTGTGGTGGTTTGGTTGGACTCCACAGTTCTTTGGCTTTACTTATGTTGTGGAGCTGCAGTTGGACCTTTCGTCCGTGACTGCGAGACTGAGAGGTACTTCTTGTGTTGTGTTGTCCGGGTTGGATACTGGCGTCATGAACCAGTAGTCTGTCCCATGTGGTGGCGTCGTGCTTTCCGGCTTGTGCTTTGCTATTGGCTATAGTGTGTGTTAGTTGTGGTTTCACCGGTTGTTGTGTGCCATGGTGTTGGCACAGTTGTTGTTAAGGTTGGTGAGCGGTGACTCACTAGTTGTGGTTTGTCTGGTTGTGGTGTGCCCTAGTGGTGGCACAATTGTGTTTGTGTTTCAGTGGTGGTACCTCGTGGTGGTGGGTACCTGTACCCTTTGTAGGTGTTGGTTTCTCGTGGTACCTTGTGTACCAGTCTTTTCAGGTGTTGAGGTGGAGCTGTGTTCCGTGGGGGTCGTGTGGTGAGACCTTCCACTTGTTGTGTTTTACTCCTTTGTGGGTAAGTTTCCGTTTATGGTTTAGTATGTGATGGATTGGCACCGTGGTAGTCAGTCCTGTTATTTAGATGTGATATTCGATACATCGTGGTTTAAGGGTATAAAGGATTAGCTCTTGGTTAGCAATCCTGATTTCCATATGTGTTGAAGGCTTGACAGTGAAGCTAGTAGCTTAGGCAATGCTTTGCCTGTGTGGTTTACAGCTTAGGCGACCAGTTGTTGAGGTGGTGTGCCTGTGAGGCTTGTGGCCTAGGCTTTATAGTTATTGAGTGGACCAATGATGTTGTTGTCTCTTCGTCTTTCCGAGATTTGCAGCAATTGAGTTAATTATGTTTAGTAACTGTTAATTATGCTTTGTTGTGAGCATGATATGGTTTGGCTTCCGGTGTTGCCAGTGAGACCCGTTGGGGTTGAGGTTCTTCTGCGTTGAGTATGGTTTTGGGTGGTTCCCTACTGAGCCAGTGACTTGTTGATGCTCACTCCCTTACAGTTCTTTTCAGGGTTTACCGTTGGTGTGGCTTGAGGAGGTGTTGTGGCAGACTTGTACCACCAGTAGTAGTGTTAGTAGAGTTGTCTGAGCTTGTGCTCCCTCGGGGGTATGCCCCAGGTAGTTGTACTCTTTTTAATTTGGACATGTAATAATGTAATGGGACAGATGTAAATTGTTTATGCAGATATGAGCACATATCCTTTCTTGTGTCTCTTACTGTTGTGGTTTGTCTTTTATATTCTTCCTGGACACGTGTACGAGCTATCCCTTGCGAGACTTCGGTCCGTTCGCAGGAGACGGATCTGGATATGGACCCTTATTGGTTATAGATATCCAGGGCCGTTACACTTGTCCTAGTCACTCGTGACCTACAAGCTAGCCTACACAAACACATATATGAACCATATTAATAATAACACTATAGCCTAACATCGGCCACCTCGTGACCTCCGTGGCAACGCACACACCATTTAACACATAAATCAGTATAATATTCTTCGAAGGACAACAACAGACTAGGGCTAGGTCCACACATGACCTTCACTGCCCAATCACCTCAAAGTAACTACACAAATTATATTACAATAATCATAAGGACGACCACTAGCCATGCAAACACATGCATGACACACAAATCATAGAAACACCACAATGTCACGGCTAGGTTCACACAGGAACCTCACTGCCCAATTACTATGACAAATCATAAGAATTACATTACGACAATGCGTGTGCCATACACACACCCAAACCACGTAAACTTCACACATATAGCACAAACGACACGCCAACCACGTAAAGCATGCTCATCTAGTGAGCACCGCGCTCTACGAGCACCACATGTGCCAGCGCACCACAAACCGGTGCCATGCACAACATTTAATAAATCATCGAATAAACGTACTTTAAAAACATGCATCAAAAGATCTTTCGGCTGAAGTCGCGACATGAGGATGTGTCGCCTTAAGAACGCGACGCCCCGACCTGTCGCAATAAGAAACCCTATCACAACGGGTCGGCCTGTCGCGACCTTGTCGCGACGGCAAGGTCTTTCGCCTTCACAGGCCCAAACCCTAATCTGGGAGGAACTCCACGGATTACCACTCCAGACCATTCAAA
This sequence comes from Colocasia esculenta, assembly GCA_014218235.1. Taxonomy (NCBI): domain Eukaryota; kingdom Viridiplantae; phylum Streptophyta; class Magnoliopsida; order Alismatales; family Araceae; genus Colocasia; species Colocasia esculenta. Next base: position 8,570,625 of record CM024755.1, on the reverse strand, counting down.
CCACGATTAATTCACGTTTTCCATGCTTTAATGGATACCCTAGCATGATATCTATGGTTTATAAACTGGAAAACACATCAATCACACCATGCACACGATCCAAACATCAAAACAAGGTGGGTTCTCCCTACCTTCGCGAAGAACGCGAAAACCGGAGATCCCTCGGCGTTTCCCCCGCTCCACACAACGTCCTCGCGGCGAGAACACGCCCCACACACTTCCAGAACCTTGAATCGCCCGGAGAAACCCCGCAGCAGCTCCCCCCTGGTCGAGCAGAGCTTGTGGAAGCTCTGTTCGGCCGGGGTTCTTAAAAACAACACAGCGGTTAAGAACGCGACGTAGCCCTACGTCGCTACCTGAACGCGACGTGGGAGGCCGTCGCCTTCCCACTCCTGACGTCAGCAGGCCACCCAGCGCACGACACTTGGCGCGCATGCAGACGTCGACGCTCAACGGCGGCAACAGGAACGCGACCACTAGGGCTGTCGCGTTCAAAACACGACGCACACCCCTGTCGCGTTCACAGGCAGAAAACCTGTGAGCGCTTTGGGCCCAACCCCACCAAGCCTCACAACGCGTGCAAACACCTGAAACACGTATTAATGGGCCACACATTGGCCACCAAACCCACTAAACCTGGATCCACGGGGATCCGAAAAACGCGCGACGTTACATTTCTCAATTTATAAACAATTTAACCATAATTGGGCTTAGTTTTGTTGATCGGAGGTAACGTTAGAGACTAATCTATACTATTATAATATAACTCAGTATTGGAGCAGCCACGTGGCAGCATTAAGACATTCATATTCCCGCCAAAACTCACAAATACCTCTCCTACCTCACTCCTTTAATGCTTCTATTTTAAGAAGACAAACCTCACACCTAAAGTTGTGAAGAAACCTTCTAAAATCGGCATGTTAAATCTTGCTAAATATTGTATATATATATATTTTAAAAAAATTACAATTTTATACCACTAAAAAACGACTACCCGTTGCAATTTTTAAAATCTTGTTAAATCTTCCAAAAAAAGTCTAAAAATACTAATGGTAAAGTTTACTTGTAGTTTTATATCACTAAGAAATGACTATTCGTAACAATTTAATATTACTTTATAATTTTTAAATCTTGTTAATATATATAAAAAGTGTTCCATCGGGCGCATGGGTAGTCATCTAATATGTATAATGGTAAAATTTTGAGAGATTAATATGAAAATAATTAGATTTGAGAAATTATTTAGGACAAATTAATTAGAAGTCCCTATTAGATTTTTGACTTATTTGTTAGTTCCTAACAAAATTGTAACTCATTACAGTAAGTGTTATCACCTGTTACAGTATACGTTAAGTCCTCTTATAGTAAGGACCTCCCTGTTACGATCAGGGACTTCTAATTAATTTACCCAATTATTTATAATAAACTAAGTTTCTAGAGATTGATATGCAAAAATACTTAAATGAAAATTCTACTGTCGAGGCGGCCAAAGGGCGAGGAAGAGACCCGGCTAACCCGCAGCCGCAGGGGGAGAGGGCGGGAAAGAGAGCAGTGGTAGTGTGTGTGTGTTGGGGGGGGGGGTGTTGCAGGAATCGGGGAGCTGCGGAGAAGAAGAAGTCGAAGAGGGAGGGACCGAGGGCCGGCGTCGGGGAGAAATGGCCGTGAAGACGGGGACCTTCAACGGCGCGAACGTCTTCCTGTCGCGGAACCTCGTCCCGCCGGAGATGTTCGACGCCCTCCACGACGCCCTCCGCCTCAATGGAGCGCAGGTCTTCCTCTGCTGCGACCCCTCCCGGAACTCGCCCAGCGATTACCACGTCATCTCATCGCCCGACCACGTGAGAGACCATCCAGAACGGATCTGCTGTTGTCTTATCTTTTTATGTCTGCCAACCGTGCTCAATTCGCCGTGGTTTGCCTCCAGGAGAAGTTTGAGGATCTCAGAGCTAAAGGGTGTAATCTTCTCGGTAATTGCGACCGCACTACATCGTGCATTTATTTTAAATCGGGTTTAGTTTTCTGAAAACCGCGTAAACATCGACAATATTCTGAACTCGTATCTTTGTCAGGACCGCATTGTGTACTTTCTTGTGCCAAAGAGCGAAGATCCTTGCCTAAGCTAGGATACACCTGCTGTCTTGCAATGGATGGTGTTAAAGTACTGGCTTCCGGCTTTGAAAAAGATGAAAAGGTGATTATGACACGGCAACACCGAAGGAAAAACCCAACCACAGTCAAAGGCCCATGTTGTGTGCTAAAAAGTATTATTACCTCCAAAATAAAAATGGAAAGGAACTTCTGTAAAGTTGTAAACTGCTCCTTACAATTGAGTACATTAATTTTAGTGTTATTTTCTTCTAGCTCTTATGTTTCTAGTAACTTTGCACCACTTATTAGAGCTAGATGACTCTAATCCACGTACGCTGATTTTATCAATGTCATGCACTAATCCATATACACTAACACTTTGAAGGACGATGACTCTAAATTGCGTGATGTGGTATCAGGTACGAATCCAGTTGAAGATTTCAAAAAGCTCATGGATTGTCATGATCTTGTGAGGTCCAGGGAGATTGTGATAAATTTGATATCCAATTCCTTCTTACAATCCTTTAAATGAAACTAGTAGTGACGATAATGCTTGTAGTTAAGCTTTTCCATAAACAGTGGCTCTTATTACATGTCGGTAAGATCTAGTGAAGAATTGAAGGTTCAAAAAATTTACCAGTTTTTGTAGCCGACTGCCCTGCCTAGATCAACCTTTACAAGGCGGTGTTAATTACTCGGTCATGATAAGTAGTTGGTAGTTAGCAACCTATTAAATGAACCGACAAGGAAATGTTTGCATACGATCAATCCATGCCTAATAAACGGAACTATTGTGACTGGAAAATTACATACTGTACAACAAATGTAGAAAATGCACTTTTAAGAATGAAGCTTAACATTCAATGCTGGCAGGAAGGTTTATGAGGTCAGACTTCATATATCACGATCTTCCGATATGTGTATCCACCTGTCCCTTTTCGTTGTTTTTGATAACTGACCACTCTTTCGCATGTTAACTGGCTTAGTCTCAATCTCCCTTGTACCAGGTAAGATCGAAACTAATGCTTTATGACCCTTAAGTGATGTCATGTTGGTCTGGCACTGTTTGTTTAATGATCTGGCCATCAGTTTGCTATCATGGTTACAATAATTTTTGTTCCTAGTCCTGTACACAAAGATCAGTCTTTTCATGGATGACTTCTGTGTGGATTTTCTCTTATCTTCCTTCTTGGATCTTTGTACTAATCTTATTTCTGAATTTACAGGTCAAGATTGAAGAGTTAGTGACTGCAATGGGTGGAGCTCTGGTTACAAAAGCTGCATTGGATGTTAGCTTTGTGATTGCAAAACATGTGCTAACTGCTAAGTATAAGGTGTATGCTCTTGGATGCTCATGAAGATCAATTTTTTGTTGAAATTAATTTTCTTTATGAAGATTATCTGTATCAAATTGCACTATTTTTGAAGGTCTTCTCTGTGGACCAATTTATAATCGATTCTAGAATATTGGTCTAATGCATTGGACATTTGATGAGCTTTTTTGTTGCTATTTCTTAATAGAATTCTAATTCAACATTAAAATACTTCTGTTTCATAGGTTTTGATTTCGCAATAAGCATTCATGTTGCCTAAATACATCCTCTTCAGTGATATGTTTTCTCTGTTCTTTTCTTTCGTCTTATTAACAAAAGAGAACTGCAATGCCTAATGATAGGATGTTTAAGTGTATGTGGTTTCAGTGCACAGGTTAAAGGTCCTCAAATTCTAAGTACTTATTCAAAGATTCAAGATTCCAAATCCTGTACAACTTGTGTTTATCTATGTATATGCATATATTATGAACCACATTTGATTATTGCACAGGGTGCTATAGTTAATCATGTAGATTTATGCAGGTCCATTCCCACTGGATGGTTTCTTTAAAGCATGCAAACCTGCATCATGCACAAACATTGTCAGATTCTCTTAACTGGGCTACAAGCCTACACCAGCAAAGATGGGTCATTGAAGTATCTGAAGGCACAGGTCAAGGTTTTACAATTGAATTCTGAAATTGAACATGCATTAGCTTAGCTTTGGTTCTGATCTAGGCTTGGAACTCAAAGGCTCTGGCTATTTACACCAGTTCTAGCTAGTTTCCAGCTAGGGAATGGGAGGTCTCTAGAACAGTAGAACTAGGATGAGCATAGAAGTAGAATGAGAAAATGCATGCTGGCGGGGGCACAGGATGATAAGTACGAGAGAAATGAGCTGGACATCCATGATGGCAATGAAAGGAGCACTACATGATGTTAATGTCGATAGGATCACTTGGGGTCAGAAGAATGTTAACTCTAGATGTTGTGATGGTTTAGATGTAGGTCTACCAAGATAACTTACTCAAGAAGACAAATTCTTTGTATAATATACATAATTCAATGATTAAAGGAGATTTTCAAATGCATGGATATTCAACCATTAAAGGAGTTTTTAAAAATGTATAGATCCTTTATGGAATTCCAATTCAATCATATGATTTGTTTCCTTTCACTGACTCATTGCTTTCAGTCAATTTTTCATTTTTAAGATGTTACTTCTCAGAAACAGTGTCCAGTTAGAAGCACCTCCCTTGGCTGTTAAACATTCTTAATCAGATTAAGGTGTCTTCAGAGAAGCCATGATCTCAAGTCTACAGAGTTGGAACCTTAAAATGGAAAATTTCGCAAATTATTTGGCCAAATACATGATAGCATGCCTGAGGTGATCCCGAGTGTTCACCTCATCTCAGATTTCTTTGGTTAAAAAAAAGAATCCCTTTTTTGTGCCTTTTGTTCAGTTCTAAGGAAGTGCAGATAAGATTCTTCTTTCTATTATCTAACATGAGTTGCCGTTGAGAGGACTTTATCAGAAATTTAACACCCTCCCTTTCTCTCTCTAGAGTTTTCCAGTGGGAGAAACTCTGGGTATGGGAGGGCCGATGGGGGCAAATCGAGTCCCTTTGGGAGGAGGTGGTTCTCATCTGTAAGGTCCTCCCACCGGTTTTGGGAGGCTTTCGACCCACTTTCGGTGTGGCAGGAGGGGGCCGTTGCCTGCCCAAGGTGGGAGGAGAGTCTGGGGTTGGTCCTTCGCAGAGGTAGTGAGGGGTATTCTAACGAAGAAGCCCCCCGTGGGAAGCAAAAGGTGGGTGGATGCAGGGGTCTTCCCTACAGACCGTTTGGTTAAGAAGTGTCATTGGCTTAGGCGTAGCCTTTGTGTATCCACCGTAGAAGGCAAAGTCTAGGCGGAGGATGTGAGCCGGAAGCTACTTGCCCTGTTAGGGGTCAACTGGGAGGTCTCGATGGTGTCTCCCACCTCCTTTATGGTGGTTGGCCTCTAGGAACGGGTGGTGGCAGAGATGGTGGAGGTAGGGGTGTTAGCGGTGGACCGTGCACTCCTTAGAATAAGGTGGTTGAAGCACCAAGGCACTTTCCCTAGCTCTGAGGTGGTTTCCTATCATGTGATCCTAGAGGGGGTGCCTCTCCTGCTATGTGACGTGGATGACATCTCTTTTGTCGTTCGCTCGTTGGGAGGAATGGTTAGGGGGACCCTGGAGTTCACCCCCTTTAGTTCTAGGATCCCTATTGCAGTGGATGTTTCGGTGCCTTCGCGGTCATTGATCCCGGCCGTGGTTACCTTTGTCGTGGAGGGGGAGCAAGTCATCATTCGCCTCTGGCTGAAGGAACAATGTTCTGTCCCTCTCCAGGCACTGGAGGATATAGGGCATCATGGACCAGAGAGGGAGGTTGGGGGTGTACGGACAGGTGGGTGCACGGGCGTTCGAATTTCGAACGTTGGCCCAGCTTCAAAACTGCCTGTCGATCGCCCGTTCTTCTCTCTTGGAGGTCAAGCTGGCCCGGTGCTTCAGTCTCAACCTACCTTGGGGCTACACGAGCTTGTCAGTTTGATTGAGGGTCAAGGATTGAGGGCGGGTCTCCCTTTGGTTCCATTCGGGACTACTATGAGACCCAGAACTTACTCGACTTCGATGCCACCATCATTAGCTGGTTTCTTAAACCCAACAAGGGTCTTCTTCCCTGTCTGACTCCTCCTTCTCGGAAGCAGGGCAACACGATGGTCTTATGCCTTGGGCAGGAGGTGTTGACCGCCGGAGAATGTTGCCGATAACCTGGGGATCTTCCAATCCTCTTTTCGTCCTATGTAAGGTGACCCTTATCTCCAACTCATCCTCATGACGATCTGTTGGCTTGAGTGGATTGTCTACTTGCTTCTCCGGGTAGCCTATTCGCCGCTCCCTTGTTTGGGGAGGTGGAGGGTCGAGACGTAGTAGGGGATCTTGTCTTGCTCACAGGAGGCAGGCCTACTCGCCCTAGGTGACTCCTGGGAGGTATGACTAAGGAAGATGGAGGGCATGTCAACCCCTCGCCCGACCAGCCATTTGTAAGGCAGATGGTGCTGCAGGTCATGCTGTGGGAGAAGCTTCATTGTCAACCCCTTCTTTTGCGGGTTTCACTTTCGAGGTCGAGACAGAGGTTGGGGGCATCTTGGGGAAAGATGAAGGAAGGGAGCTCCTAACAATGGTGGATAGAATTTTATAAGATCACCTGAGGCAGTTGGTGGGCAAATTGGGAGTTTCTTATTAAAGGATATAGAAAGGATTAAGGGGATATCTGAACCTCATTCAAAAGAGATGGTTAATCGCCCTAACCATGTTTGCTAAGAAGAGAAAGACCATCAAGAAGCCTGAGGGGGACGGCACAGGGGGGGGGGGAAGAGTGAGGGGGTGGTGACGGAGACATGGAGAGAGTTGAGGGGATTACCCACCCATCCTAATGAGGATCATCTCATGGAATGTTAGGGGCATTATTCCGGCGGGGGGGGGGGGGGGGGGGAGGATGGTCAACACTCAAGAGTTGGTGAGGAGATGCAGGGTATACATTCTACGTCTACCATTGTTCGCAGAATCAACTGATTCGGATCGGGATCAATCGATTCTGGATCGGATTGACTATGGTCGATCTAGTCGATCCGATACTCGATCCAAGCCCATGGGCCGATCCAATCTTTTTCTCCATGATGTCTGTAGAAGACAAAATGGGATGGGGACAATGGGGCCTTGATGAGGGAGGTAGGGGGAGGTAGATTGTCTTAGGACGTATCTTTTCCAACAGTGGGGAGGGTAGGTGGGATCATGATACTATGGAACCCTTTTAAGGTGGAGGAGGTGATGGTGGACGGAAAATTTAGGAGGTGGGCTATCTCCATCCACTTTCGCTACTTGTCTAATGGTTTTTGTTGGGACTTTTTTTGGAGTTTATGGTCCCTAATTTCGAGAAGGGAAAAGAGATCTATGGGAGCATCTTCTTGGACTTCATATTGCCTCTGGTCGTCCCTGATGTGTGGTTGGAGATTTTAATGCAATTAACAACTTCTTTAGAGAAGACGGGAGTTCAGTTGTGTTCATGTGAATCTAAAGATTTCCGTGAGTTTATTCATCAAACTACCCTCATTGATGTTGAACTGGTGAATTCTCAGTTCAATTGGCCTAACTTGAGGGATGGCTCGTCTTGTTCAAGATTGGATATATTTTTGGTTTCAACAGATTAGGAGGAGCATTTTCCTCATGTCTAGGTGTTGAACCCAAAAAAATTCCCTCACGAATTATACAACCCCAAGAAATGTGAAAACAACCACTCCAAGACAAATCGGAGCAGAAATCGATATGTTCCCGGCATTTTTCGGATTAAAATCCTTCCCGGGTGAACAATTTTAATGCCCCAGAATATATTTCGGTGGAAGTCGTCCCATACGGCGCACAATTTTAAATATGTGTAAAGGTCTGTCCAATACCCATGGCGATGAAAAATGACGTGGCACGGACGTGAATCTTCACACAACAAACAGACAAAAGGATTCCCACCCTTGGAGCAACCCACATGGTGGAAACAATGGCCACGTGACTTAATTTATAGAAAAATGAGACTACAAGGGGATACCATCGGTGCGCTTCCCCCATTGGGACTCCCAATCGAGACCGCACCCCGTTGGAAGTCCCAACGGAGCACGGGGCTCGCAGGGGGGGAGGGGTCCCGATGGGAGCCCCATCAGGGCTGCTCACCCCGGCGGCCAGTGGGACCCCCCCCACCGGTCCCCACCGCCATGGTGGGGAGCTCTCGGTGGGACTCCCACTGGTCCCCACCACCGCAGTGTGGAGCTCTCGGTGGGACTCCCACCGAATCCCTCCTCTCTCTAAAAAAAAGAACAGAATGGGGAAAAGAAAGAATAGAAAATGAAAGGTCATACGTTAATGGGAGAGCTCTGTTGGGGCGCCTAGCAGTCCTCCGGTGGGGCGCAAAAGGGTGCTCCATTGGAACACCCAACCAAGGTTCAAGAACCCGGGGATCGGTCCCGGATCGGCCGGCCCCAAACCGATCGGGCCGGCCGATCCCGATCCCGGTTCGGCCGATCCGGGTGAGCCCGACCGAGTCTGGCCGAGCTAAAGGGGGCTGGAGGCCCCCCCTAAAAAAAATAGAAAAAATATGAAAAATAGGAAAAACATAAACATTGTATTTATGAGCTGAAATACATGAAAAAATAGGACATGATACATCATTGGTGCCGAGGAAAAGTAATAAAATTATATTTATTGGAATCGCACATTATATTGTCTGGACATAAGGTTTTCATAATCTGTCCAAGACATATAATGTTGGTAATATGCCTCATATTGAGTCAAATATTGACTATATGCATCCGTGTTCGCATATATGATAGTAATTGGTGTGTATCCAGGTATTTCAGGCACTTGATATGAGCCATATGACTCATATGAGTCATGTGAATGCGAATCGGACTCCGTGGATTGTGCATAAGCTCCGCCTCTGGTGTAATACGATGCATCCGGGTATTGAGGATATGCCAAGTAGTCTCCCTGTCCTTGGTAGTATCCTTCAGTGGAAGCATAAGATGATGTATCTGAGACTTGCTCCATGGTCTCAAACTCCATCCGTAGCTTTTCTTGACGCTCCCACTCCTCTTGCATCTTCTTCTTCTTCATTGAAGATTGGGGAGCCGGAGCAGCACCACCTTCGGCGGCCATGACTTAGAACACAAAAAATAAGTTAAATAATAAACAAATAAAAAATAAATAATTTTTTTTGTGGCTGAGAGAGAGGGAGAGCAATCGCAGCTAAGAGTTCGGGCCGAGAGTGTGTGTGAGAGACCCCGAAGACGAAGAGCAAAAGAGTGAAAGATGAGATCGCCTCGCAATAGTGTAAAAGAGCGCCCGAGTGAGAGAGAGAGAATGCCCAAAAATTGGTAGGAGGGGAGGAGAACTCAACAATTGAGTTTGGAACATAATGGGGGCCTTTGGGGGGTTTATATAGACCCCCAAGGCCTCCAAGGGCCAAAACTAGCCGTTTCTGGCCATTGGGGAGCGCCCCCCAACGGCTAGTTCAAAAACTAGCCGTTTGAACCGGATCGGCCCGATCCGAGCTGATCCGCGGTGGATCGGGCCGGGCTCGGCGATCTGGCCAAGCCCAGCCAAGCCGGTCCGATCCGCTTGCAGGGACCGGTTGGGTTATCCTGGATCGGATCGGCCGGGCTCAAACCGACTCGACTCGGCTGATCCGATCCCGATCCGGCCGAGTTTTTGAACCTTGCACCCAACTTCCCACTCAAACTCCTATAAAAGGAGGGCAGCACCAAAGAAGAAAGAGGAAGATCGCCCAAGTCTTGGAGGTTTCTGAAAATCGCCCCAAGTGTTGGAGTGTTGGAGTTGTTCTGTGTCTTGTCACTTGTGCTTCAGGCAAGGCCATACATAAAGCCTTGTACTTTTGTAAATAAGTCCTCATGGGTTTATAACTTACCCCAATGGACTATTCTTTACCAATCGCATGTTTATATGAATAGAGAATGAAAGAAACCGTTGAAAACATCTACACTTGATGTATATGTGTCTCCCAAATATTGTTTTCTGCATGAAGAGCAAAGAAATTACAAAGAAACCCCTGCCTTTCGTTTATTTGTGTAAATGACCAAGGAATATGAAAAATATCCAAACTTAACATTTCTCATGTTAAGGTTTGTTCTAAAAAAAAGTATCAGAAAAATGATTTTTGGATGTTGTTCAAAGAAAGAATTGCAAAATAGCCCTCACTCTAAGGAAAAATTGTGAAATAGTCCCCAATCGAAGAAGAAATTACAAAACAGTTCCTGTTCTATGGGAAATTTGTAAAACAGTCCCTATTCTAAGGGAGATTTCACAAATCAGTCCTCATTTTGGAGGAAATGTGTGAATCAGTCCTTGTTCTAAGGGAGATTTCACAAATCAGTCCTCACTTTGGAGGAAATATGCAAATCAGTCCCTATTCTAAGGGAGATTTATAGATAAGTCCCGCTCTAAGGGAAGTACACAAACCAATTCCCATTCTCCTTTTCTTTAAGAATAAAAAAGGGAGGGGGATGTTCATATCCTCTCGATAGAGTTCCACATCTATCTAGGGAGAAGATAATCAAGCCATTCTGCATTTTCTAACCAAACGGTGTTTTCATAAATTGCTTGTTCGCAACTAAAGGGTCTAGACATGTATTAAAGGTATTTGAGTTCATCTTGATGTAAACGAAGCATCAATTTCGATCGATGGGGAATGGTCCAGCGCATGAACTCGAAATCGCATGAAGAAAATCATGCGTGGAAAATGATAACGAATCTGAACAATGCATTTCTTCCTATGCATGAGGGTTTTAAATCTATATATTCCATCCATTGATACAAATAAAAGAACTACGAAGATTATGTTTTTTTAAACACCATACCTCCTCCCTTCCTAGGCCAACATAAGATCGTAAACCTATCCTTTTGCGGACTTTTGACACCTAATGAGGACCAAGTAGTTTAGGATGGAGAAGTATTGGCTAAGGGAGACAGATTTCTTAGATACTGTCAAGTCTGTCTGGAATAGCTACGAGCAGCAGGAAAATGCAATGGCAACCTTGGTTACTAAGTTGAAACATCTGGCTCAAGTTTTGATGGGGTGGGATCACAGCAACAGGATACTAGGTAGACAGGAGGACACAATTTTGCTCCAATTATAGGGGCTTGATCAACTGGAGGAGGTTGGATTGATGGATGATCTTGATAGACAAAGTAGGACCATGCTGCAGGCACAGTTTGATGAGATCCTCTTTAGGGAGGAGGTCTATTGGAAACAGGGGTTTAGAGAGAAATGGGTCAAAGAAGGTGATAGCAACACCTGATATTTTCACAGGATTACTTCAAGAAGAAAAAAGGCTAACTACATTGCTACCATTAGGGAGAGTTATACTTTACTGTAGAGGGAAGAAGATATAAGGCATGCTGCTCAGGAGTTTTTTGCTAATCTATTTTTAGAAGAGCAGGCAATCAGACCGGATTTTGGAAAAGACTTGCTTCCTCGCCTTTCTCAGCCTCAGAATAATGCTCTAGTGACTCCGTTCCTCGAGGAAGAGATTAGATGTGCGGTTTTCTCTCTTGCAGGTGATAAGGTTCCAGGTCATGATGGCTTCCTTATGTTCTTCTTCCAACATTGCTGGGAGATAATTAAAGGGGGCCTTTCTGCTGTGTTATCAGATTTTCAGGAGGGCAGGGCACATTTGAGGGGGGTCAATAGAACTCTCTTGGTCCTCATTCCTAAGAAGCAAGGGGCTATTCATCTAGCAGACTTCCGTCCAATCAATTTGTTGAATAGTATATATAATCTAGAAGCTTTTGACCAATAGGCTTGAAAGAGTGATGGATGGGTTGATTGATGATTTCCAAGAGGCTTTCATTAAGGAGACACATTCATGATAATTTTTTGGTGGCACACGAATGTCTTTTTGCATGGAAACAATAGAGGAAGAGGCGTTTGATGCTCAACCTGGATTTTGAGAAAACTTACGACAAAGTGAGTTGGATTTGCCTCCTTCAAGTGCTTACTAAAATGGGTTTTCACACACTCTTGGATTGCTTGGATTAGAGAGTGTATTTCTTCTGTTTCTTTTGCAATGTTTGTTAATGGCCACCCTTCCCCCATTTCTCTTGTGGGAGAGGTCTTTGGCCGGATCCCCTCTCTCCTTTATTGTTCGTACTGGTGGCATAAATTCTTAGTAGGTTGTAGATCAGAGTTGAGATAGCGGGGATCATCACTAGCTTCCATACAGGGTAGTCCTCTTATAATATTGCTCATCTCCAATATGCGGATGATACTATTCTCTTTCTTTCTGATGAGGAGTAGCAATTAGTGGATATCAAATTGATGTTGGAGGTGGTGCAGGATATCACTGGGCTTAAGGTTCATTATAGCAAGTGCCTCGTGGTGGGATCAACTTGGGCGAGATGTTAATTAGGAGAGCAGCCGACCTCTTCGGTTGTCAGGTAGATCTGTTCCCTTTCTCTTATCTGGGTCTCCCCCTCTAACCAAGTCCGTTATGATGTAGTGACTGGAAGGGGATTGTACAAAGATTTGAAATTAGGTTGGTTGGTTGGAAGGCAATGACCTTTTCCTTTGGTGGTTGACTGGTCCTTTGCAGATCTGTGTTGGATAGTTTTCTCATCTATTTTTTGTCCATCTTTAGAATCTCAAATACGGTTGCAAAAAATTGGAATCCATTCAAGCTAGATTCTTTTGGCATGACAACAGTAGTATTGACAGAGGATGACATGACATCCCTTGGGCCAGAGTGTGTCAATCTAAGGTGATAGACGACCTTAGAATCGGGAACATCAGGTCTTTCAATTTGGCTCTTTTGTGCAAATGGTTGTGGAGACTTGGTACACAAGAAGGAGGTTGTGGCAGCAGCTAGTTAGGCTGAAATACTATTGCTCTTTCAGAATTTGGGACTTGCTTCCCCCTCACCAGTATTGAATCTCCCGATCTGGAAGGGCATCCTACAATGTGTAGACATCCTTAGAGCTAGTATCAGGGTCTCCTTAGGAGATGGTCATAATTGTTTGTTTTGACAGGATAGGTGGTGCGGTGATTTCTTTATGGCAGAGTCCTTCTCCGCTTTATTTTCCATATCTGGCCTCCCTAGAGCCTCTTTGTCACATAGTTTTGAGGCTCATTTGTCTGGTGGGACCTAGGCGCCGACTTTTTAGAGGAACCTTTCTAGTGAAGAGACTTGCCAACTTGCTTAGCTCATTTGTTCCCTTCTAGACTTTAGGCCGGTTGCCAGTAGGGTGGACTCATGGCTTTGGAGATGGGAGAGGACATGGCGATTCTCTGTTAGGTCGACCTACCTTATTCTCGCTGACGGAGGAGTTCGGCACGTCGCCTCAGGCCAAATTTGAGCTCCTAAGAGCCCTCTCAAGGTGAAAGTTTTCATTTGGAGTGTCTCACATGGAAGGTTACCGACTTGTGATAAGCTTGCTCAATTTCTACCAAACATTTCTTCATTATGTTGTTTTTGCGAGGATGAAGAGGAGAATTTGGATCAACTTTTCACAGTCTGTTCCTATGTTAAGGGGCTTTGGTCCTTGATTGGGCAGTGTATGTAGCCACCTCTACCTCATTTTGTGAGTGCTCATCATCTTATCATGGGGTGCACAGGTAGTGGTCTCTCAAGGGAGATCATGTGATGTGGTGGCTCATCTTGCATGCTATGTTCAAGGCCTTAACTCGTTTGTGTGTGTGTGTGTGTGTGTTTTTTTTGTGTTTGGGGAGTTGAGTGGGTTTTTCTCACTGTTTGATATCTCTACATTTGTACGTCCTTCTCTTTTTATCAACATATTTTTGGGTACTATCCACATTTAAAAAAAAAAGACATGATAACAAATGGAGAAATCATAGAGCACATATTTCTCTAATATGTTGAACAATTGTCATTAGATTTCCTGATATTACTTAATCCAATTAAGCTTATGTGTCATACTATGAAATTTTGGGAAAGAGTAATCAAGAAACGTATTCGATGCATGACTACGATATCAGAGAATCAATTTAGTTTTATGCTGAGTAGATCCACTATAGAAGCTATTTTCTTATTACGACAGTTAATAGAGAAGTATAGAGAGATGAGAAGAGATATATATATGATTTTTCTTGATTTGGAGAAGGCGTATGATCGAGTACCGAGGTAATTGATCTGTTGGACATTAATAAAGAAGAGTCTCTCAAGGATGTTGACTTGGTTTAGGATATGTATGAAGGTGTTACCACTAGTGTGAGAATTATTGTTGGAGAGGTGAATTTCCGGTCACTCTAGGTTTGCATCAAGGTTCTGCACTAAGTTGTATCTCTTTGCTCTGACTATGGATGAAGTAACAAAACCCATTGTGGGATGACATTCCTTGGTGTATGTTATTTGTAGATGGTATTGTCTTAATTGATGAGAATATTGATGGTTTAAATGCTAAGTTAGAAGGTTGGAGGCAATCCCTTATAGTCTAAAGATTTTAAAATCAGTAGGAGCAAATTAGAGTTTATGCATTGTAATTTTAGTGAGAAGAGGGTACTACAGGAAGATATGGTTCTAATCGATGGACAAAACATTTCTAAGATTAGTAGCTTTCGGTATTTAGGGTCTATCATCTAAGAGAATGGGGAGATTTATGACGATGTTGCACTTATGATTAAGGCAGACTGGATAAAATGGAGAAATGCATCAAGGGTCTTCTGTGATTGTCATATACCCAGGAAACTTAAAAGGAAGTTTTATAGAATGGTTGTGAGGCTTACTTTGTTATATGATACCAAGTGTTAGGTAGTACAAAAAGAACATATTAACAAAATGTGTGTTGCAGAGATGAGGATGTTGAGATAGATGTATGGTAAGATTAAGAAAGATAAAATTAGGAATGAGCGCTTCTGTGAGGACTTAGGGATATCTCCAATTTATAGTAAAATGAGATAAAATAGACTCAGATGATTTGGACATGTGCATTGTTGTTCCAACTTAGCGTCGGTTAAAAAATGTAATCAAATCTTAGTGGATGCTAGTAAGAGAGCTCGAGGAAGACCTAAAATGAGATAATGCGATGTTATTAGGAAGGACATTAGTTGTTTGGGTTTAAACACAAATATAGCACTTTATATAAATCTTTGGCGGAACATGATTCATGTAGCCGACCCCATATAATGGGATAAGACTTTGATGATGATGATGATTGTAACTCCCCCTTCCCATGTCACACATAATACATAACTTCCATATGGAAGAGGGGTTACGTTAACAAAATTCGTCATGAGTAGACAAATCTATGTCATGCACAAAACTGACAAACCATTCCACAAACTTATCATTAAAAGTATTATATAACAACAATGTTCCTTTGTTCTATCATCCATAATTAACTTATACACGAATACTTCCTCTAGCATTTAAATACTACAACAAAATCTCTAGAGAGTGGCTAAGACTATGCTCTTCTTCTGGATTTTCAGCGGTAGTGAAAGTAGTTTGTAGCTGAAATTTTATTCATTTCAGTCCGAAAAGGTTTGGGAAAAACAAAGGCATGAGTGGGGAGACTCAGTAGGTAGAAATAATCATAAGTTTTTCAATCAAGCCATGAATGACATCTTCATTTCCAAATGTTCAGAATTCAAGAGTTTGGATGTATAGAAGCATTATAAAGCATGGATTTAGATCCGATTTCAGAACAAAAGTCATAAGTCAAATTTCCGAACCTAATCCGATAAAACTTGAGCAATTAAGAACATGAATTCAAATTATTCAGAACTAAACAAATATTTAGAAGGTGTGCTTATGGATCAATGACATACTTGCTTTTGAATTTCCAGATTCAACATAAACAAATAGCCCAACTTAGTTTCATATCGGGCCCAAATGAATTTCAGAACAAAAGTCACATTTATCTTTCAAAATTCAGAACATAACCAAAAATTGAGTTCGACAGACATCATATTGTTCTCAAGAGGTTACTAAATAACGTAAACAAAATAGTATCCTTAGTGCCTAGGCGATTATAATACCTTGGAGCTTGTCCACTGCGCAAGAACGGGGTTTATTACCCACCATCATCAGACAAACTGATTTGGATTCACATATAAACTATCGCCCATAACTGACCACAGGTGACTCGTGCCATCACAAATGGTCCTAATTCCCTCTTTGAAGAGAGCATTGTCTTATGATCATAAATCATATTTCATGAGCATAATAGAAATAGAGAATCTAACAAAATTGGTGAAAAGCTTAGAATCTCAGATTTGTGAAGGGGACCCAACTCATGGTTTCAAACCAAAAATATACTCATTTCAGCTCTTAAACGAAGACTTATAAGAGTTAACTGAATTCAGGAAGAATCACACTAAGTTTAGGTGTTGGAGTTTACTTGAAACATTTTAAATAAGGTCATAACGGTGCTTCAATTTGTAACATGGGTTGAGTGCCAATTGTCTTAATAATAAGGGCGGAATTGGTCAGCCCAAACAAGGAATCGGTCGACCAAACTCTGTGTTTTGGTCGACCTATTCTCCTAGTGTAGCCAAAAGTCTTCAGGTATGAGGGATTGGTCGACCGAAGGGGAAAGATCGATCAACCGACAAGGTGTATTTGGTCGACTGGATATCAGGAATCGGTCTATTCTTCCTAGCGTGCTTAGTACCTGATGGGAGAGGGAGTCGGTCAACTAATTCTCAGAGTTTGGTCGACCGATTCTAATGATGCAAACACCCTCAGAGTGGCTTGCACTACCTGTGGAGGGTTAAGTCCATGGTTTCTAGTTCTAATACAGTCTTACACTTGGGATTTACTATTCAGAAGATGCAAAGTGGTTGTCCAATAAGAATACATGCTCAATCTATCCTGGGTCGTTCAAAACAAGAAGAAGGACAAGAAGAAGAAGGTGAAAGAAAATCCTACTTGACGTTGGGGATTGGAGTTCCCTTTCCTTCTTCTAGTCTCCTTCCAAGAACAACTTTCCCTTCCTCCTTTAGCAGCAGCAGGAGCAGCGGCAACAACACGAAAGGATAGCCAAAAGTGTCTTGCAGGAGAGCTTTAAGGGTTTAAATAGGCTTCAAAGTTTTTACGTGCAAAGCACGTAAAGTGGGGAGCAAGCCATTCCTATGCTTATCCCAATGCCTTATCCACGTTAGGAGAGGCTTCTTTTTTAGAGTTAAGCAACTTACGTAACCATGATTACGTAAGGTAAAATTGTTACATACATGGTTACATAAATAGATTTAGACTCTTTGGGTCCCTAATTTAGTATCCAAACGATGTCCAGAAGGTGCTACAAATTATTGTGATTTTAGTTGAATTTCTCAAATTAATATTTCCTCATGTGAAAATTGCCCTCAAAATCAATAAATCGAGTAAATCTCGACATTTGGGCCTTAGTAAATCTTAATATTCATACTTTTGGAATCTGCACATTTTTCTAGTAATTATTGTGGTTTCAGACTTGATCTTGATACCGGGGTCCGGTGACGCCCTGTTGGGGTACACACGACCGGAAATGACACCGGCATGTGACATAATTCGTCACACATATCCCTTTGGAGTCTGAATTTCTAGATTTAAAGTTGGTTATTATGCATAAACAGAAATTACTTGGTAAATCATGTTGTCTGGAATTTGAGGAAATTACAATGATGATATTACTTAATCCAAACTCAAAAGTAACAATCTGGCTGTAGCAATTTTCGAGGACCTATGACCACAAAGTGAAAGTGTGACAGAAGCACTAGGAAAATTACAAAGGAAAAACCACTTAAATAGGAAAGTAAACACCTGAGGAATCCTTGTAATTTCTTCTCTCTTTCCTGTTTGCTGCTTTTCTCTTTTCCCTTTTTATTCACTCTTTTCTTATTTTCATTCTTTCCCTACTCTATCCTCTATCATACCTTTTCACAGAGGAGAGTGAGAAGAGACAACTGACCTACATCAGTCACTTTTGCACAATTGTACTTACACACCTAATCTAGAAAGAGTAATAGGTCAATCTTGACGAAGACATGTCCCTTTTCATAGGTCCATGTCCAGTGATTCCCTGTATGATGGTTTGGTCTGGGGATGCACATATGATGTTAAGAAAACTAGGAAATCTGTCCTTAGTGTAAAATAGCTCTGAAAAGAATTAAAAAACTATGAATTTATTTTATTACTAGCTTCCCTAATGTTTTTGGAAGCTGGAATAGCTTCCCTAATGTTGGTAGAACCATGGTTTTCCGAATCGGGGCGAATCGGCCCGATCCCCCCGAATCGGTGCGAATCAGGGGAACCCGATCCCTGATTCGCCTGATTTGCCCCGATTCCCTTTATATATATATAATATTATATCATATTTGTAATATATATTATACATTATAAATATGATATACAGTACATATATGTATTTAATCAATATAAATATGTCTGAAATATGATATATGTAATATATATAATATATATGTAATATATATATCATATATATAATATACCCATGCGAATCGGTCTGATTCGGACCGATTCTGGGGGAATCGGGGCGAATCAGGAGAAACCCGATTCGCCTTCCGATTCTGATTCCGATTTGGCAAACCATGGGAAGAACTATGCCTCCTTTGGCTGGTCTGAAAGCAGGACCAGCATGCAATGGTCAAAATTGTCTGGGCTTTAACCTCATGAACACATTGACCAGAGTGTAAAGGGACTGACAATAGAAATTCAATGGAAGATGTGAAATGAAGAGATTTGAGGGCAAGAAATTGCAGTAGCCATTCTCCCTCTTTTTACGACGAATAACAATGAATGTGTAGCTAGACTAAGTTGAAATGACAAACAAAAACTGGTTTAACTTTCCAGAATTCATATGCTGGTCCTATGAGGATTCTAATATCTTGTTTTCCCTGTTCCAGATCCAAATTTGGTTTTTTTAGGATGGTAACCTGATTGCTAATTGAGCCATATATTTATTTATCTCTGATGTTGCATGAGATGGAATAATTTATGATATGAGGTTGGCAAGTTGTTCCACTTGATAAGAATGTATAATACTTATTCAATATCAATCTTCATTCAATAAGTATTCTAGCTTTCAGAGTGCTCCTCTGAGTTCTGTATTTTTTTACAGTTTATTTTGCTTATGTTAATGTTATTATGTTATCCTAGCCTCTAGCTTTACTTCAACATGGTTTTGGTACTTTTTTGCATTGATTGATTAATGCTGCTGTACTTTTACTTTTGCTTCATGCCGCTTATAATAGATAGTTCCATTGCAGTGGGCCCTCTATGTTCTGAAAAAGCCTGTTGTTGGCCTTAGCTGGTTGCACCAATGCTGGGCTGAGCATCGTCTGGTTCCACAGGAACCTTACAGGATACCCCCTTTTACTGGTTTGACCATTTGTGTGACTAGAGTTCCTGCAGGTCGTTCATCCACCCACAAACTATTTTTCTCACACACCTTCCAATAATTTGTGCTTCTTTTGATAATATTTTGATTTAGCATGATATGTTTCTCATTTTCTCAGATGAAAGGGAAAAGATGCAAAAATTGATCATCCAGAATGGTGGCAAATATTCTGCTGATCTTACGAAGAAGTGTACACATTTGATTTCAGATATATCCTTCCACTATGCCTATATCTGTTATTGGTTTACTACTTCTCTTGGCATACAGGTCTTCAGTTTGTTCATCCAATATTCCATGACATCAATGAACTTTTAAATGGGATTTTCTGGATATCTCATGATGATTCTGCAAGAGTTAGTTATTTGTATAATATATCTGTATAATATATCTTTAGATTATGAACTTTTGAAGGTTTTCTTGGTAAAGGTACTATGAGCATTGAAGGGGAGGAAGCACGGAAGATTTCCCACCCTTGAATATGGTAGTTCATTTAACTTTGCATCTTGAGATGAAGATTTCGGTTGAAATGAAACAGTGAATTTAAACCTTCTTGATTGAGCATGACTTCAGACATGCTTGTACTAAGCTCATCATATGATATGACGCTATGTTCACAGGTTATTTCCAAATATCCTATTATTAGTTGTAATAAGGGGGAATTTTTATGTCAGGAATGTGTAGAATATTGTATAATGACATCACTGGTGAAACTAGTTTTGTATGTTTTCCTTGACTACCATAACCCCAACATTTTTCATACATTATTGTTCACCATCTTCAGAAAGTTCATCACTTTATTATTGCACTGCAATAACCTTTTCAGAAGACAATTTATGTTATCCTTGACATTTCCCACGCTCCAGAAGGTGACAAGTACACAGTTGCAAAAAAGTGGGGTAATATTCATATTGTTAGCCGGAAATGGTTTGACCAATCGACAGTTAGAAAAGGTAAACCTTCAATCAATTTTTTTTTCAATTAGGTATATCATTTTCTATTCTATTGCTAAAGTACCAGATTAGACTTAATTTTGAACTTCATCTAAATGAGCAGTTCGTTTAGATGAGGGACGCTATCCAGTTCATCGAGGTTCCATTCCATGTAACAGCATACAGAACAGCATGAAAGAACAATATAGCCAAAGTCAAAGTAACAAGACATCACAACCTATGCCACCAGCAGATTGTCCTGACATTGACATTACAATGTCTCAGAATTTGTCTTCCACCTTTTCTGATGGAAATAATCTTAGAAGTCAGGACAGTGATGTGCCTGTTATGCCAAGTAAAGGTGAACCAAAAGTTGATGGCAATGTTGCTGAAGATTCCGAAGAAGAAGACAATGACCTGTACCTGTCAAGTTGCAGGATACTGCTAGTTGGCTTCGTGGAAAAAGAATTGCGAAGACTAGTCAGCATGATTCGGAGAGGTGGGGGCTCTCGCCATATGTCATTGAGTGAAAAGTTGACACACATTATTTTAGGTACACCATCAGACAAGTAAGTTTATTTTACTTCTTAATCCCATGTCTCCTGTTCATATTCTAGGATTCTTTCTTTCCGTCTTTTATTTTCATCTAAGTCAAATGATTTCTAGGAACTAATATGCCTATCCACATTTTGCACATTACAGTGAGAAAAAAGAGGTAAGACGATTAGCTGCTTGGGGTGTTATTAATGTGGTCAAAACTGCTTGGTTGGAAGATTGTGAACAGATGAAGAAAGAAGTTCCTGTGAGCCAGAGGCACGTGGCTTGTGATCTACTTCTTCCAAAAGGTCCACTGCTTATCTCTATGACCTTGTTTTCACCTTCTGTCAGGTTATTTGCTATCTTGACTAGTTCAGTTTCACCTTCATTTAAGAATTCTCATTTTATCTCGTTTTTTATTTCTGAACTTTCCTGTCATTATTTTCCTTTGATTATCTATTGGAATGCATTAGTATGTGATTTATGGATGTTGACATAATTATCTCTTGCCTTCATTGTGTAGATACCACATCTTTTAATAAATCGGGACCTGCTGGGACATCTGAGATCAAGAATGTGAAAAACTCGACTGCACTTCCCAGCATGCCAACAAGTGAAATACATTTTGACAAGAGTGATGGGGAATTGTCGCTACTGGGTAGAAGCATGGGGACAGAAACGTGTCAAGTGATTCCTAAGGAAACTAATGTTTCATATATAACAACTAAATCAAGTCTTGGAAGCAAACTCAACAGTGTAAATGCTGAAGATAATGTTAAGTGCAGATTGTTGTCCAATGCTAACAGTTCAGGCACTCAGAGGCAGGCTACAAATGTTTTCAAGGGACTATCTTTCTGCTTCTCAGGGTCTTTCCCAAAGGACAAGGTTAGATTGGGCAGTTTCTTTGTTTTATCATTATAAGTATATTGATGTAGGTAGATTGAATATATGATTCTGTAGGATACTGTTAATGCATCTTACATGTAGGTGGCTGTATATCACAGACTGCAGCATGAGCTTTTACCGTCATTTTTTTACTTTAATTATTTAGACCCACTGTTCAGATGGTTTTACCGTGTGAGAAGAAGATTGGGAACTGAAGGTCTGTTGTTGAATTATATATGGCTTATATTTATCTGGTCTCTCTATGAACTAATATGTGCTTATAAACTCTCATATTCCTTTTCTTTGATTTCCAAAATGGATCCATTTTTCTCTTGTTACCATGCTTTTCCTTTCTTAATCTTGGTGGTATAAAATTTCTTGCAGAGAGCAGAAATCGAAGAGTGGGTCATCCAAGGTGGTGGATCAATGACAACAAATCATGGCAATGTGAATTTCATCATTGAATGTCATGGTTTAATACAGAAGCTTCCTGATCCATGTCCAGCAACTATGGTTTCCAGTCATTGGGTTCGTTTCTGTCTAGAGGTATAGATGATACTGATTTTTCATTTCACCATGCCAAACTATGTGATACTGTTTTTTTATTTAACTCTTACTCAAGTATGCACGATTGTTTTACAATAACATAGATGTCTAATTTTTACTCAAGTAACAATTGAAGGATTATACGAGCAGTTGTCTATGTACATTGTCAGAACATTCTAAAAAACTTTTAAGTCCACTCATTCTGGATGGAATCTTATGGAGACAGCTCAGGACAAATCAATTACAACTTCACTTGACCAGTTTTGGGCCAGCACCCAACTGAGGAAGGAATCACTTGGAAGGTCTGAAACAAACTTTAAGCCACCTGATTCCTCACTGGAATGTATACAATGCATATAGTTGGCTGGTGATTTCTAGTGTGTCTAGGTTCATGCAGGTGAATCTCAATATAAACTGAGTATGGTTTTTGGAAGCAACTGGTTTGTGTGGAATAGAGTCTTTCGAACTTCTGTCTGCTTTGAGCAGTATTTTGATAATGTTGCTGCTGATAGGCTCCATACTTGTAACTTGACTAGTGTTAATTAAAAAAAAAAGTAGTAAGTGGGGGGAGACGGAAAAGGTGGCCTACTAGGTGGTGATGCCTTGAAATGAAAACAAAGTTTTTTTATCACAAAATTTAACAATTGCTAGGGGGAAAACTAGACACTTGATTAGATGAGATCGATCAAAGATTCAAAGTGCTGTCAGAAATCTGAAGCTGGTTGCCCCCAACAACAAAATCTTTGGATGTTCATGGTTGCTCCCAACAACAAAAATTTTGGATGTTCATGGTTGCTCCCAACAACAATTTTTTTGGATGTTCATGGTTGCTCCCAACAACAAAAATTTTGGATGTTCAAGGTATCATGAGAATTATGCTCTCCTAATTCTTTACATGCTGGATTATTTGAGATTTCATGATGCATAAGTGTATACAGATTATTTTCTCGATGTTATTTTTTTTTACAACATTTTAGTTTAGTTAGTCTGTATCCTTCTTGGCTTCTTGCTTGTATTGGTTGATAATCTAATGATGTATATGGTATGCTGCACATTGTTGTAAAAGGAAGGATGCTTGCTAGACGTTGGAAGTCACATTCTTTTCTCTCCATTGCGTTGCCATATCCCTTTGTCTGGGTACCAAGGCATTCGTTTTTGTATCTCTCAGTATGAAGACAAAGAAAGGGTTCTATTGAAAAACTTATGCTTTACCTTAGGAGGCAAATTCACGGAAAAGCTAACTAAAAGAGTCACACATTTGCTCTGTAAGTTTGCCTTTGGCCCAAAGTATGAAGCTGCTTGTAACTGGGGGATAGAATCAGTTACTGCTGAGTGGATTAATGAATGCATCAGACAGGTATTTCCCATTTACTTTATATGCCGCTCTCACTACTATGATTTTGCACGTTGTACAGTCTCTGAAGTCACTTAATTTCATTATCCTTTGTTTTCAGGACATGATGGTTGCAATGGATCAGTTTCGTCCAAAAGTTGTTTCGGCACTTGATAGAGAAACTGGTTTATGCATAACTAGTCAATATCCTACACAGGCAGCTTGTATGACTTCAGTTGATGCTTCATCACAATTGTTGAATGAATCTATATTATGTGCAACAAAACAGACTATTGGTAAGGTTTTAAGTTTTCTTTCTCATATTTATACTTGTGCTTCAGCACTTTTTATGACTAAACGTTTCATGCACAGGCATTAGAAGTGACAGATATTCTGAAGTACCGGACTTTTCAGGAACGTTAAATAAAAGACAGAAATATTCAGAAAATGACAATATTTATGATGGTTCCCCAAAAACCAATATAGTGGAAGACATGAAAAGAGGTTCTAATACTGTTTCTGATGTGGCTGACGTCATTGAAGACCTTTTAGCACAGTCAAATAAGGTAATATCAATTGTCATGCTCCGTTATTCTGCTTTGTTAGACCAGACCCTTCTAAAATGGTCCTTTCTGCTTCATTAAGGACACGAGGACAGCTGAAGAGAATGGTTGCCACCAAATTGTATCCTTTGTTAAGAACCCTTATGTAAAATCGCTGCTGTTATTCAGACACGATGTTGTGGAATTGTGCATCCTTAACTAGAGAATAAAGATTTATTCACCGGGACATTTTATTATTGGTCAAGATCATACAAATCCCAGCTCCTCCTTTCAAATATCCGACCACCGGCCAAACAGGTAGGTGGCATCTGTATTCCTGCACATAAGTTATCTACTGAAGTACTTGTTTTCTGGTACAGTAGTTAAATAAAGAATGGCTTTGTCTGACATAGATGTTATGTAATAAATAGTCTAAAGCAGTTCTCTGATTAAGAAAAGAATTCCTAATCTGCACTGCAGAACCCTTATTTAGAGATACTGAATGGCTTTGGGCAAATCTCTGCTGCTATATGCATTTCTCTTCTTTTCTTTTATTTTTGAAGTTTTGTTTGTCTGGAGACCATTTGACTTAGCTGATGACTTTTTGGAAAATCTTAGAGAAGCACTAACTAAGATGATCACCGTTGCCAAATACTTCAATGCACAAGTTGGATATAACTTCACGTTAATGAGCTTGTAGAATATGTCAATATGCTTGCAATGCGTAGAATACGTTTGTGTACTTTTGTTTTATCTTTCTTTAGCCTTGTATCTAACACCTTCCTGCTGTCGAACTTTGGCCCTACTTTTCATTCCCTGCAGATTTGACAAGCAATTCAGTACTAGCTCCCCTGCTTCTGAGAAAAACCCGACCACTTTTGATGCTTTTAGTGAGACACAGACGGAATCACAGGTGACAAAGTCTCAACATTTTTTTCATCATTGAATACATTTAACTAAGGATGTAATCGCTCACCTGTAGGAACATGAACTTACCTTCTGCAAGATGCAGGTCGTCTGGTATGAAGAGGATCTTTCTGGCAGGCAAAAGATTATCGAGCGAGTTCGATCACAAAGCATGACCTTGACGCCCGAACCAAAGTGAAGAATGCAGCATTCCCATCAAGAGACCATCTAAGCGAATGGAGAAGGATGCGAAAATGCAAGTCTTTTGATATCCTCACCACCACGGGGCATAATCTTATAATATTTTGGTTGTTCCATTACATTCTCTTTCAGAGCGTAGCCTCTGCAATGGGCCTGGTACACATGTGGGTGCTCTAAAGGCTTCACTCAAACGGCCACCTCAAATTTGCAGCAGAGCATGTCCAATCCTGCTCTCTCAGGTATCCAAGCGCAGCTGCGAGCCTGCAATCGGCTGTGTTTATGGTTGTATCTTAGACATCTGCGTTGTAAGTATTGTTAGGAAATTTTGGAACATTTCTGCAGTGGGTAATGGAAGGCATGCTGCACGAATAGTTTCTTGGAAATCGAGTCATCGCTAGAAAACGTGGACGGCGTTTTAAAAAATTGTCCAAAATTGGGCTCAGAAAGGGGCATCGAATGCTTTCCATCCCCCACTACCGCCAGATTTCATGCACCCGTGGACTTGCCTGACCTTGTAGATCTGGTCTTCGATTGGGATTGGACAATGTGGACGATGATAATTGTGCTCAATGAAAGAGATGGCAATTAAACGCGTATTCTACGAAGTTGCGGAAATAAGCATCTTTTCTGAAGAGTAATGTTAGCTTTGCTTGGTGGTGTTAACACCCCCACCCCCGGTAAAAGAATTTTGTTAATGCACATTAGTAATATACCGGTCAAATGAAGCTTCATCCGTGCTCCTCATGCGGTTAAAAAAAAAAAGAACTGGCTTTTCTTGACAAAATGTCTTCAGGCCATATCTCATGTCAATTATTATTCTATAGTTCAAACTGTTAATTTTTTTTTCTGGAAAGCGATATAATCAAAATGCCAATCGGATCACCAATCTCACTGACACAAGCAAAGCACACATCCCCAACAAGAAGACTCGCCAAACTTTCATGTCGGTCATGCTGGATTGGAATCGGCTATGTTTTTCTGCCAACAGGAACTATGCGGTTTCTCGCTAAGCCACCTACGAATTTCCTGCCGTCACAATCCTTATCAGACATTGGTGAACTTAGGGTTTTAAGTTAGAACTACAGTTTTGGTCGGATAAGAACCAGTTGTGTTGAAGCATTATTGACGATCGCCCAAGACCATGATGCATATGCACGACCCTCCATATCACTGCCCCATTTGCAATATTCTGTTTTTCATCTTTTATACACAAATTCGTATCCTCTTTTATAAGAACCATCTGCTCTCTGGGGGATCATCATCTCGAAAGTGGTGGTGCTGTGGTTAAAAAGGTGTGACCATCTTTCACGTCCATTCGGTCAAAACCCGACAGAAAAATAACCAGCTTTCTCTTACCAGCGACATCCTAAAGACTGCAGCATTCAAGTGCAATCCACATCCTCCACACAGCAGATAACGCAAAAAAATCGACCCTTTTCGGGAAAGGACACAAGCTTTAACTTTTACTATGATGGGAATTTAAAGAACTGAAACAAAGATAGATATTGCTGTCAACACCCAAATGCAAACTCTTCGCTTAGGTTGCAGGATGTGGTTGAAGGCTAGACTTCAGGTAATGACTCGTTAGTAATTGGCACTATGCTTCTGACGCATGCATTCTTTTCTATGCCTTTGAAGCATGTATTTTCTCCTTGCCATGGTAAGAAGGGGGCTTTACCGGATATACATAATTCTCCCCACTTTCTGTTTCTGACTTCCTCTTCAACTTCTTGAGTTTTGCGCTCTCATCCATACCGGTGCCTCGAACCTTGTCATGATTCTTTGAGCTGAGGAGGTGGCCGGAGCCATTCGACGATGTTATTTGTTCAAACATCCGTCCGGATGGAGGCAAAGGCTGACTGGATACAGCAGACGTAATAACTTGGTCATTGGAATCTAATATATCCTGCATAGCTGGTGCTTGCAAACCCAGGGTAACACTATCCTCCATTCTAACAGCTGAACATAATTTTTTTCTCTTGAACCTCTCATTCAGATCCTGGAATTCAAAGCCAAGAAGATTCATAAAACTTTAGATTCCAAATGCAATCAATATGAGTTCTCAGATGACCAAAATCACAAAAACATCATAATGAACACCAAAGTAGACAACTTGGGCAAACTCCGATCGATGGCTGGTATTAAACCGGTTAAAAAAAATTGCAAAGCACACCCAAAGTTTATTACAAATGTTTTCAAACACAGACCAACATCAAAAGCACTTTCCCATAGAAAATAACTCGTATTTGTACAAATATCAGAAGCAATCAAAGTGGTTTTCTCCTGGACAGATGCAAAGGGGAGGAAGACCAGAAGCTTGAAATGAATATTATATTTAAAACATTTAATCAAGAAATTTCTTGAAATAAATATTATATTTTAAGAAATAAATACCTGTTGCCTATGAAGTAACTTCTTTCGCTCCTTTGCTCTAAGAATTGCATCCTTGATCCCCACATTATCCATGTAACCAGATGGCCACAGCTCCGTAAGCTGTGTAGATATAGCAACATGAGCATAAAAATCAGAGCGACGTCTATTGAAAAGATACAAGGTAAATTTCATTGATTTCAACATAAATAACAGCTGAAGACTCCAAAAGATTTAGTAGTGCAATTCAATTCAGAGAATATACGGGAAGGTGGAGACAATTTCATAGGTTAGAAGAAAAAATGAAAGTAAAAGATAAGAGACTACAGAAGACAACTTTTCCAATTTCTCAAGCAATGGCCAAGTATGAAACTATGGGAGGTAATAACATAGTCATATGATATAAATGAACAATAAATGATGGGTCAACATTACCTCTACGTATAACTTTCTCATTTGGGGGCCCTTGTCCTCGTCCATTCCCTATCACAAAGTGAATATAAGTCGTCAATGTTACCATCCAATAAAACAGTGAGTCAGGTTGCAAAGGCAACTCCTCTAGAAACATTTAATGACAGATTCATACTGAAAAAAACTGTTCTCTGTGATCATATCCTACGTACAACAGAAGGGTACCCTTCAAGGCTTATTTATTTTCTCTCTTTCACTGTTCACTTGTTCAAAAATAGTATCTTTAAAGTATGAGAAAACATTTGTGCCTGCACTGGGGCAGTTGGGTACTGCCCACCCTAAGCACATGCACTTGGTTGTGGGGTCCAGCAAGTTTACAAAGTATTACTCCTAAAATATAGACCCAAAAAAAAATATGGAGCACGGAGGCACTTATACCTCAACATACAAATCATAGAGATCATAGATCTTATCCTCGATTGCATCATCCATGCTATATTTTGCTTTAAGTGCTCTTCTTTCCTCGTTAGTGACCTGAAAATCATCAGATGAACCATCTTGTTGCCCAGCAACCTGTTGCAAAGAGCATTTTGGTTATTAATACGTAGAAGCTAAAGAATTTTCAAAATTAAAGGTCACATAAAATCCAGAAAGTCCTCCAAAAAATGAAATGATCAAAGCAAGAGCACTTTGGTTTCTAACTCCCAGAAGCCCAAAGAGGGTTTCCAAAGTAAAATATTGCATACAATCCAAAAATCATCCAGCAAAGTAACTAATCAATGAGTCTCAATCTATGTTACAGACCAACTATGCTTCTCAGTTGTTCCTTTAGTTATAGAAAAGTTGAAGATAAGTGTTATCACAAATCACCAACATGTACGCTTTAGTATGTGTGGGACATAGCATTCAGGATATCTAATGTACCTATGTCCACACACTAATGAAAATTTAATTGATGCTTTTAACAAAACACTTTTTTAAAGTGAAAGTACCTTGATTAGAAAGAAAATTTGATGTTGGCATACACTTCCAATGTCCCAATACTGAAAGTACAAGCTACATAGATGAGGAGGAACTCTAACTTCCCAAAATACTGGGATGGAGGATTGTTAACATCCATAAGAAAGAAGATCCGGACCATAGAAGCATTTGACCCACAATAGAACAGATCAGATTTTCTAGTGAAATACTCGGCACAATTTATGAGCCAGCTGTCTTTTCCAGCTGACAAGAATCTTGCATGCAAACCAGCCGCCAAACTTTATGATCCCCTTCAAGTACACAATTCCAGTACAAGAGTATGATTAATCTCTCCACTTTAACTGGAAGGTGACATACCATCTCCACTTATAAAATATATGTTACCACTTGGCCTTACAGAAGCATCATTCTCAATAGCACATAAACATCATGTTAACAAAATTTCTGCCATAACCTATGCAAACCAGTCAAAAGTTGGATCTGCCACTCTATTTCAAAAGAGAAAGACTTACTGCACTTGCGCAAGTGCAGTTACTGCACCTGTGCAATGACATGGTGCGCAGGAGGTGGCAACCGGCGATAGGCAGCTACTCCTAATCCAAAGTCACCATTTTTGAGTCCAAAATAACTATTAAAAACCGAATCGATAGTTTTTAAACCCTAAGGGAAGTATCTGAGTCCAAGGGTAGTATTTATGAGCCTAAATTATAACCATAAAGCCCAGTCAATAATTGTTAAACCAAGGGGCAAGGGTTACATTTTGGAGACCAAAATATATATTTTTGAGCCTAAGTTACAGTGTATTTTTAAACTCGGTAATATTTTAAAGTCTAAAGTTTCTATTTCTGAGCCCAAGCTTTTAATTTCTAAGCCCACAGCAACTTGTCACCAGTCCGCTGTCCGCTGCCACCTGCCGCCGTCCGCCAGTCGCCGCCTGCGCACTGCCCTGCATATCGAGCCCACATGGTGCCCAGCATAGCACCACACATGCTGCCATGTCACTGCACAAGTGCACTTGCACAAGTGCATTAAGTATTTCTCATTTCAAAACTTTCAAGTTCCCACGGCATTGGCTGTGATACATGTGACATCATTGGATACTACGTTCCTCTGTCTGCAAAACTAAACAGAATATAAATAAATGTACCATTACTTCCCCATCTCCAACTTCCAAGGACCAAACCTTAAAAGACTAGGTGACCACCCCTCCAATAGAAGCAATAAATCGTCAAGCTGTATTCCCATTAAGTTGCATTTTATTTTCTTGAAACTCTATATATATCCATCAACCCCAATTGCCCCAAGGTCAATTGGTCAAAAAGCCTCAGCTCTCATGGCCAAAGGATCTTTGCAGCATTGAGGAGGAAAGGAAAACACCTCAACAAAAGGTCTGACACCGAAAAACCTTTTTTCTTCCAAAAACTTCTGATTGTCATAAGAATAGCCCCCATGAACCACATTCTTACTTGGAAATAGTGTTCCCAGGACTGAACTTCATTTTATTTTTTGAGGGCCTCCACCAGTGGTAGAGAGTTTACAGAAATAGCAGAAAACTCGGCCAGGTCCATCATGGGCAGTTCCTTTCCCAACTCTCAGGTAGACTGGAAAAATCACTAGGAATAGATAGCCAAATGTCCCACAATCTTGCCACCATCCCTTCAGCAATTGTTGACTTAATGATACCAAGTTCTTTGTATTTCTAATGCTATCCTCTGCGTCCGCCCTTACTGCCACACACCAACTTCTGTGCAACCAAGTTCAGAATTCCAAGAAAGAGAAATGGTAAATAGGCAAGCTAGACAAGACTATCTTGCATAGCCTTGGCTGTCACAGCGCCACACCGACAGGTAAAGACTGCAAGATAGGTTCTTCCTTTACATTTTTCTCTTCTCCTCTTCCTCTTTGCAAATTACAGTGAAGTGATGCTGCACCATGGGGGACCAAGCTGAACACACAAGTCAGATTTTTAACAGGAATCAAAGATTACAGAAAGCTTTATAATGGGAATTTTGGCACAAAACGTCCTGTAAGTACAGATTTTCTAATTTTGGACAAGTTCCAGAAAACACAATTTTTTCTTTTTCTTCAGCTTTTGGGGGACCATATTTCCTCAGAAACAGATAAAAAATAATAATTCCATCCAAATAAGCTGTTTCTGCAATCCATTACCACTTTTGCCTTTTTGTTTCATGTCTTCTTCCCCATTGTATGATTCATTTTCCTCTCACATGTTTCTTGTCCAAATAAATGTAGTGCACTCAACATGTTAACAAGTATGTCAATCCCTATAGCCGAGAGCCAAAATAAGTGCGGTTAAAATGTTTATAAATTCTTTGTTGCCTATAGTTTTAAGGATATAGGGGGCACCTGCCAAAATCACCTGCATAAGTTGATTCAAGGTTCATCTTTTACAGATTTCTCGTCTTGATCTAAAAATGAGCGGTAAACTATGTCTATCTGTACAGTCATGACGAGTTTTGGTTTTTATGTATCCACAAACAAGTGAAAGATACCGATTCTGACACCAACCTTGGGCTTTCTTAAGACAAATTTTGGTAGCCCGTGGAGCTGTTTCCAATGACTTTATAGCTTCTAATAGTAAATGTATTCATGTACCCCAAGCACAAGAAAGATCCTTCATTCCAAGAAATATAAAATCAAAGTTGGTAATTTTTTCCTCAACTGTTTTAATCCAATTGTATTGCCACATCGTAATCAATAAAAAATTTGCAAGAAAATCAGTTTTATTGGGTCTTGCTCACAAGTTCCAAGAAAAGGCACATTAGATTTGTAAATGAGATATTACCTTGGTTTTTGAATTCGAGACCCGCATCTTTATCATTTCAACAATCTCTTTTTTAATTTGCTGAAACCTATCAGCTTTTATTTGTTTTGCTGATAATCCCAGTTCAACCATCTCCTTCAAATTTCTCTGTTGGAAGAAGAACGTGGGTTAGTGTTAATTATCCCATCAAGTTCATGAAACAAAATTACCAATAGGCATTCAAATGTTCAAAGTCAATAATCCCACAAATTCTAACGATAGACATTGCAAGCATTTCATTAAATAATAAGCATCATGAAAAGTTTTTCAACCCAGCAAGGCAAAAAATTTGTGACAATGGATAAAATCTGGATAACCTATAATGCAATCCATTACCTTCAATGTTTTGCGTGACACTAGATGACCAAGGATACCCATAAGGCGGTCCAGTAGATCTTCTTCTTTGACTTTTCCCTGACTTGCCTGCAGCAATTAAGCACTATAGCTGAGTTCTTTCTGGCAGGAGTTGCCTTCCAAGTTAAACCATATATTAAACATAGTAAGGGCTTGATCTGTAACTAACAAAATAAACATCTCAAGTAATTTTCCATATGGAATATTTTCTCTTGTTACCAGCTAGCAAGCAACTGGTGTCTTAAGATCCAGCACATGAGATTGGCATTTTACTCTATCCTGGTTTTGCTCCTCACAAAGCATTAGTTTTTTTTTTTTGGTACTACAGCCTAGTGGTAAAGACCACTGGCTGGCCAACGTATAACCCACGCGCCCAGGGAGCCCAGGGATCGACCCTGGGTGCATCCCACCCAAACCCCACGGATGTCCACTGCACTAGGCGCAGGGACCTCACAAAGCATTAGTTGTAATATTGGTCATGTTCACCTGACCCGAGGATTATGCATCTAGTTCACACAATATACCAGATATCCCTATTCCCAGGTATTCCTGCCTGGGAATGGGATGTTTTACTACAGAGCCATGGGAAACTCAATCACATGGCGATTAGGATTTCATCTGAAAAATTATGAACTGTCATTAGAGACAGGATAGAAGCTTACTAGACTAGATAAGAGCATAACTACTTGCTTTTCTTATGATCAGAGTGATTTTTATGGAAAAGAAAGCATTATGTAGCATTATGTGACTTTAGTCCTTCATTTGCACCCATTTACAAGTGTTGGACACCATCCTGTGCAACTAAGCAAACAGAGCAATTCCCTGGTGTCAGACTGGAATATTTTGACAACATCCAGGATTTGTCTTGTCTACACTGGCAATACACAGCCAAATGACTCGATCGGAGAGGGGGGGGAGGGAATCCACCACAATATCTCCCTTGTTATCAATTTATCTATAACCACCAAAAACCCTACATAGAAACTCTCTGTAAATGAAATAACCTTCATTAAATTGGAAAGAGAAATATGAAGTGAGAAAAATGGTAGCAAGTGTCTTATGAAAAAAGATTAGTTAGACCAATATGTGAATCTATTGGCATCAGCATCATAAAAAACACAATCTGGTCAAACACAAAAATCCTATCTTATAAAAACGACTTCACAATACTGCCAACATAGTTATAAATTTATAACATGCCCCCAACCAACATACAACACAACAACAGCAACTTCAAAGCATCTTTTTGCAAGTTAATCGCAACACCACATCTATAAACAGACAGAAAGCTTAGTCGTCCATTTGTTTGGTTAGCACAAACCAAGACTTTCTCAACAAGACGTTGACAAAAAGGGAGGAACTAAAGCCTCTGTTTCACAAGGTCAACTTGGAAAGTGTTTTTTTAAATGAAAGTGGATAATACCACTAGTATACTAATGAAAATGGAATGTAGAAGTATGAGCACAAATGCACCAAAAGACAACTCCCCAACACCTGCCACACTGAGGCCATGTGGAGCAAACCAACTCCCCACTGAACCAAAAAGAGAAGTGGAAGAATCAGCATTCCAAATAATAGCAACCCATTCCTCATTCTTTAAGACAAATAGCAGCAAAAACAGCTTCCTCATCACACAAAACTCTTCTAAAGATCCGATTGTTCTGCTCCCCCCCCCCACAGCATCCAAAGGGTGGCCTGAAGGATGAGCCACCAGACCATCTTCTCGCGTCTGAAGGGCCACTGCCTATGCCACCACACAAGTAACTTCCGGACGTCCTTATGCTGATGGATGCCTCAGTGAGTCCTCCTAGCAACCTCCCTTCAAACTCCTTGTGAGTATGAGCAACCTACAAACAGGTGGTCAAGAGTCTCGTCCTACTCCCCACATGAGATACAGCTGGGCTAAATATCTGGAATAAAACAGTGCAAGCTGTCCTGCATCGGTAGTCTCCCATTTGAGACTCTCCAGATCAAAACCTTCACCTTCAAGGGACTCTTAGGGATCCAAACTTGATCATGCAAGCTGTGTCCCCCTCCATTAAAGATGATGTGATATGTTGGTCTGATCGTGAAGAAACATCCCTTCTCCCACCTCCAAATCCACCCATCCTCTCTGTCGGCTAGACTGAAGGGGAGGAAAGAGAGAAGATCCTGGAGCTGCATCATCTCATCCTGCCTGAGGTCCTTCCTAAAGGTTGGTGTCTAAATCCCCTCAGACAAGAGACGGTCACATGCCTGGGCCAGAGTTATTCTCATAGTTGTCAAGGCGTCAAGGCGACCAAAGCGTAGTTGGGGTCTCGGATCGCTGTGAGAATTATTTTTTAACATTTTAAAATTTTAAATTTTATCTTTGGATTTGATTTATTTAGATTTTTTATTTATTTACAAGGACATAGTCTTATTTAATTCGTTGGACCTCCCCCACTAACTGCGGTTAGTGTTAATTATATCAGCACAAAGACTGAATACCCTTGATTAGCCATCAGACAAACCCGTTGAAATAAAAGAACGTGACTCACATTTGAATGAAATGAATTACACATGGAAAGAAACACAGTTGCAAACACCCAGTTCATTTTTTGGAATTTTCTGATATTTATTTCATTTTTATTGATTTTTAAATTCATTTTCTCATTTTTTAGTATTTTAGAATTATTGATTTCATTTATTTAAACATTTTCGTCATTTATTTATTTAAATTAGGATTATGTAAATTAAATTAATATTTTCATTTATTTAATTGATTTATAAGGAAATTAACTTAAGGTGGATCAAAAATGACATGAGACATAACTTGTTTGTTGATTTTATGTTATTGAAAATTAAATAATAATGTTTGTGAGCTATTTTGTTAAGGTTAGTTGAAAATTAGTTGATTTTGATTAAGAGACCAAGTAGTGAAGCGTTTTAAATAAACGTGACGCTACTTATGATTATTCATACAAAATGTAATTAAATGAACAAAATTAGCTCAATAGGCCCATTAAATATCGTGAACAAGATGGTCATTCATTAAGTCATATCGTACAAGTCCGGCCCAATAAACAATTCAGACTCAATAAGGAGTCTAGGCCCAATAAGGAATTTGAGGCCCAATAAGAAATTTGAGGCCCAATAAGGAAGCCCAATAGACCTTTAATGCTTGAGAAAATTCTAATTGTGCCTTGCACAATATTCTTTAGGGTTGCCTTGCAAACCCTCTTCTCAGACCGCCTTGCAGACCCTCTTCCCAGACCGCCTTGCAGTCTTTCTCAGAGCCTTGCTCTGTGTCCCAACCTCAAAAAATCCTCATCTTGGCCTGGGGCGCCCCCCTTGCTTTTATAGTGGGTGGAGAAGACACCGTCCCGGTCATTTGAAGTCTCGTCCCGGTCATTTGAAGACCCGTCTCGGTCATTTGCATCGTACTTGCCATAAGCGCCGTCCCGGTCATTTACAGACCCTTCCCGGTCATTTAGCTTTGGATTTTTTCACATTTGCCCTTATTTTCGTTTCACCCCTCTTCTTTTTCTTTTTTGCGATTATGTCCTTTAGGGCATCGGGAGAGAGACAGAGAAAGCGCGAGAGAGAGGCGATCGGGAGGGAGGAGGTGCGCGACCTCCTCCTCCTCTCTTCTTCCTTGCTTGACCGGCGGCGACGGGGCTTCCTCCTGCGGCGGCGGCGGGGGCACACGGTGGCGGCGTCTTCCTCCTGCGGCGACAGCTTCCTCCTGCGGTGACGACGAGCAGAGCAGCGGCGGTGGGGTAGCACGGTGGCGGCGACAGCAGCAGCGGTAGCCGGGGAGGCCCTCCCTTCCGGCGATGGCAGGAGGGGCAGGGGGACTGATGGCGAGGCCAACAGGGGAACTCCCCTACGTCGGCAGCCCCTGCTGGGAGAAGTTGCAGTAGCGGTGGCAGAGGAAGCCACCAACGGTGGCGGTGGCCTGACAGAGGTAAGGTTTTCCCTTTTTTTTTTCTCTTACTTTTTCCTCTTATGTTTTCTTTTCTTCTTCTTTTCTTTAGGCAAAGACCGGTGCAACAAATGCCCCCCACGAGACTGGCGTCCGAGAGCGAAACATAGGACGATTGTCTCGTGTGAACCTTTTCAACCGTATTTTAGCACAGGTTGCCCTTCAGAGGATCCATTTCTTTTATTCTGCCAATGCATTTCAACCATTTTGACTTTGTTGAATTCCATGATGGAGGTGTTATACTTGTGGATTTGATATGTCAACTTTTGCAATAAACTTCTCATTTCTTTTAGACTTGTAGTGCCATTGACCATTATCTCGTACATATATTTGATATGAAAACAATGCCAAAGTTTTGCTTTATGTATCGAGAATTGTGACTTTGCTGTAATATTTCTTTTGATAAGCTGCTTTATCATTTTATGTTCTCGTTCCTCTGTGGCAAAATTTGATCTCCTGTTGTCTTGATCTTGCAGAGTTGGATCAGGTACATGACACATTGACATTGAAGGAGATTACTTGGAGCCGAAAATCATGGGGACCCAACTGGCTGTTTTGCAGGCAAAGGCTGCTATAACTTTTACAAGAATCGTGCAAGCCATGAATTGGCGTGAGATGGCGACCTCGCTTATGCATAACAGAGTTGTTCATGCCATTCTTTTGTACATGTTGATCTTTTGAGGGCAGGCGACACTGGAGCTTAGCGTGGCTTGAGGGATGTTGTTTTTAGCATCAACACATGCTATCCATTTATTTTGACTTCTCCTTTTTGGGCTATCCCAAGGGCCAGTCTTGGGACGATGACTTTTATTTGATATATACATCATGCTTCTATGTTCCACCATCAACATGTGATCTTTATTGATAACAGGGGTTTTAAGGCTTCCCCAAAAGTCATGAGCTATTTCATTTAGAGGATTAAGGCTCATCTGAGGCCATACCATACTTGTGTTAGAGAATCAAGACTTCTCTAGGGCCATAATGTTGATGAGGAGATTTGAGGCTCTCTCGGGCACGTAATTTGGGTGAGAAGATTGAGGCTCTCTCGGGCACATATTTCGGTGAAAGGATTGAAGCTCCCTCGGGCACATGTTTTGGGCGGGAGGATTGAGGCTCCCTCGGGCACGTTTTTTGGTTGAGAGGATTGAGGCTCCTTTGGGCACGTATTTTAGTTGAGAAGATTGAGGCTCTCTCGGGCACGTGATTTAGGTGAAAGGATTGAGGCTCCCTCAGGCACATGATTTGGGTGAGAAGATTGAGGCTCCCTCAGGCACGTGATTTTGGGTGAGAGGATTGAGGCTCCCTCGGACACGTAATTTGGGTGAAAAGATTGAGACTCCCTCGGGCACGTGATTTGGGTGAGAGAATTGGGGCTCTCTCGGGCACGTGATTTGGGTGAAAGGATTGAGGCTCCCTCGGGCACGTGGTTTGGGTGAGAGGATTGAGGCTCTCTCGGGCACGTAATTTGGGTGAGAGGTGAGAGGATTGAGGCTCCCTCGGGCACGTAATTTGGGTGAAAGGATTGAGGCTCCCTCGGGCACGTAATTTGACTTTTGACTGGTCTTGACGACTTGTTAGCCAAAAGATGTAAATTTTGACTTGGTCGGCCATCATGGATAGAGAATGTCCATAACAATGTGGCTGACAGATTTTGCTTTTCTCTTCTTCTTTTTTTTTGTTCACATTACCAACCTCAGCGCCCTTTCGGGTTTTCGCCAAGATTGGCCCCCTCTAACTTTTTCCAACACGCCTTTGCGGGTTTTCGCGTTGAGGGGTTTACTTATTTTTGCCTGAGACGCCTTTTCGGGTTTTCACCTCAGCCGGGTTTTAGACATTTTTGCCCTTGATCTATGATGAAGTGATAGACCAAGTCCGTCGGGGCACCTCCTTTTTAAGCCCCTATTTATTTTTATTTTTTTTCTTCTCTTTTTTCTTTTTTTTTAAAGGCTTCCCTGAGAGCCGTAAGAATTTGAATTTGTGTATGGTAGGGAATTAAAGGCTTCCCTGAGAGCCGTGAGGATTTGGATTTGGATTTTGGCTGACTTGGCCGACCTTGATGGTGTGTTGGCCAAGGGTTTAGATTTATGTGCGGTAGGGAATTAAAGGCTTCCCTGAGAGCCATGAATCGAGAGTTTGAATTTATGTATGGTAGGGAATTAGAGGCTTCCCTGAGAGCCATGAATTGAGGGTTTGGATTTATGTATGGTAGGGAATTAGAGGCTTCCCTGAGAGCCATGAATTGAGAGTTTGAATTTATGTATGGTAGGGAATTAGAGGCTTCCCTGAGAGCCGTAAATATGTTTAGAGGATTGAGGCTCCTCTAGGGCTCGTGATTTGACTTTTGACTGGTCCTGTTGACTTGTTAGCCAAAAGACGTAAGTTTTAACTTTTGACTGGTCTTGACGGTTTGTTAGCCAAAAGACATGGATTTCGACATTTGACTGGCCTTGACGGCTTGTTAGCCAAGAGGTCTGGATTTTGAGCTTTTTGACTGGCCTTAATGGCTTATTAGCCAAAGAAGCTCGGGATTTGACTTTTGACTGGCCTTGACGGCTTGTTAGCCAAAAGACATGGGTTTCGACCTTTGATTGGCCTTGACGACTTGTTAGCCAAGAGGTCTAGATCTTGAGCTTTTTGACTGGCCTTGATGGCTTGTTAGCCAAAGAAGCTCGGGTCTTGACTTTTGACTGGCCTTGACGGCTTGTTAGCCAAAAGACATGGATTTTGACCTTTGACTGGCCTTGACGGCTTGTTAGCCAAGAGGTCTGGATTTTAAGCTTTTTGACCGACCATGACGGCTTGTTAGCCAAAGAAGCTCGGGATTTGACTTTTGACTGGCCTTGACGACTTGTTAGTCAAAAGACGTGGATTTTGACCTTTGACTGGCCTTGACGGCTTGTTAGCCAAGAGGTCTGGATTTGACTTTTGACTGGCCTTGACAGCTTATTAGTCAAAAGACGTGGATTTTGGCCTTTGACTAGCCTTGACGGCTTGTTAGCCAAGAGGCCTGGATTTTGAGTTTTTTGACTAACCAGGACGGCTTGTTCGCCAAAGAAGCTCGGGATTTGACTTTTAACTGGCCTTGACGGCTTGTTAGCCAAAAAAGCTCAGAATTTGACTCCTTTCTTTTTTTGAATAAAGACTTTTTCTTTTGCTTGGGTTCTCCTACTCTCTCTTTCTTTGAGCAGAGTTCGAGTTCCCCACACTTCTTATAAGGGCGAAAAGACACCATCATCGTTGTCTCGGTTGTAGCCCCTGAATTTGATTATTCATTTGAATGAACTTAGGGGTTGTTTCGTCATTGACAACTCTTGTGTCTTTCCTTTTATAAGAAGTTCGGGATAACTCAATCTCGCCCTAATAAAGGTCGAGAGAGTACACCCTCTTTTTTTTTGATATACCAATCGTGATGCCTTTTTTGAGTTTTCACCACAATTAGCCCCTTCTTTCTTTTGCCTGCATGCCCTTTCGAGTTTTCATGCAGCAGGGTTTCTTATTTTTACCTGAGGCACCCTTTCGGGTTTTCACCTCAGCTGGGTTTTAGGCCTTTTTGCCCTTGATCTATTTTAAAAGAGTAATGGATCAAGTCTGTCGGGGCACCTCGTTTTTAAGCCCCTTTTTTCTTTTCTTTCTTTTTTTTATTTGGAGGATCTTGCAGTGAGATCACTTCTATATTTTCAGTGTGTACCAAAGTCGGATCCACCTGTTGTATTGTGTAGACGTACTCACACTCGGGAGTATAGTACAATTTCATGTGTCTGCCATTTAAAGGCGGGAACATAACATTTCCCTTTTGGTCGACTACTGTGTAGGCGCCGCCTTCAAACACTTTGTCGACCACAAATGGGCCAAGCCAATTGGCTATGAATGTACTTTTGGGTTGGGAGGCCACGACGTCCTTTTACTTGACCATGACAAGATCTCCCCTTTTAAAAGTTATTTTTCTTTACTATCTTGTCAAAAGCGCGGGACATCCGTGCTTGATACTCTTAAAGACGTTGGTACGCCACCAAACGCTTTTCTTTCAGATTTGACAACTCTTCAAGCTGTCTTTCAATTTAGCTTTCCTCTTCATTAAGGAGCCTGTAGTGGAGAGCTACCCTATAAGATGAGAGCTCAATTTTCAGCAAGAATAACTGCTTCGGTCTCATAGACCAGGGAAAAGGAGAACATTCTGTAGGAGTTTTGTAGTTGCCTCAAAATAGGCTTTCAATTCTTTCTTCTTCTTCTTTTTTTTTTTTTTTTTTAGACTTCAAAAATATTCAACATTTGTCTAACGACTAGCAACGAGTTGCCAAATACTTCAGTACATCTTATGCCCATTTCTAAGACGATTTCTAAGCCAACTATGAGGGCTTCATATTCTGCTTCATTATTTGTGAGGGATTCTATTAGAGCACATGAATAATGTAATATCCCTTTTTTCTGGGGTCACGAAGATAATTCCTGCCCCTGCCATATTTGTTGATGTGCCATCAGCCTTCAAAGAAGCCCGTGCGGCCTCATCAAAATATAATTGTCAATATTCAAGGTGAGTTTTTTGTACTTCATAAATTTCTTAAGCAGGGAGCACCTCCTCATCAATCAATTTTGTATTCAGAGGGGAGTCTTCTGACACTGAATGGGTTGTTAAGCACTCAGCCATGCGCTGCCCTTTTTTTTCTTTTTCTTTTTATCTTCTTTTCCTTTTTTTTTCCTTTTCTTTCTTGTCACTTTTTTTCCTTTTTTTTTCATTTTTAAAGCTAGTAATACCCCTAATGATGCACACATGGCCGCAATTAAAGGCTTGCCCTTGATAGGTGCCCCCAGCATAGGAAGATTGAGCAGATTTTGTCAAAGACTTTCTGATATTCGTTGTCCCATATCGATAGGGCTTCTTTCTTTGTCAGTTTATGTAAGGGTTGATACCTTTCATTCTTGCTCTCGGAAGGATAAGCATTTTCTTAAATTTTCTTTGGGATTTTGAACAACCCTTATTTCATTTGTGGAGAAATCCTCGTCCATCTGGGCGTCATTCTCACCCATCTTTGTTTCAATTATTGGAAACTTTATGTTGACCATATTTACAACATAGTGAGTTGCGGGACCTTCCTGTGTCTCCTATCCGAGACCTCTTTTGTCGTTGTGGGGGAATGGTGGTTGCCCCCTGACATTGGTAGGGTACCACATTGCTTGATATAGCTTGGCTTTCATTTGATTTTGAACTTGAATATTTTGCTTCTGAGATTTTGCCTTTATATGCTCTGGCATGTCTTTCAGATCTTCGACCATTTCCATCAACTTAGTGGCATCTTTTAGCCAAGATCATTTGGAGGCTGTTTGAGTACAGACTTCCCTTTATAGAACACTATTGGCTGTCCTTCAGCATGGTAGGCCACAAAAGAATTTTAGAGGCTCCAGTGTGTGGACCTCCTGTGGATTGTCGTTTGTATATGATTTAATGACAGTGGTATGCCAACTTCTATTACTTGGCTGATGGTCTTAGTTCCAAGCTTGACAATGGGCCAATGCAACTGTAATGGCCTTTGCTCAGGATCCTCCAACTGCATGCTGAGCTTTAATGTCGTTGTTGTTTCTTTGTTGACGGTGATTTTTTCTTTTCTTTTTGGAGATGCCCCCATTATTTCTTTGCCTTTGTTTGTCTTGTTAAGGGGGCATCATTTTGCTAAACCCTTGCATGGCTGTGGTGGAGGGAGGATTGCGGCATTGTCGCCCATTTCCTACTCTCATTCATCATTTTTTTTTCCTAGAGGAAGTTGTTCCGCTCCGAGGGTACCAAACCTTTTGC
Organism: Colocasia esculenta; assembly: GCA_014218235.1. NCBI lineage: Eukaryota > Viridiplantae > Streptophyta > Magnoliopsida > Alismatales > Araceae > Colocasia > Colocasia esculenta. Next base: position 8,528,736 of record CM024755.1, on the reverse strand, counting down.
CCCCTCCTTAATTGGTGTTTGAGATGGTTTCTCATTTATTGCCACTGCGGGCATTGGCTTATTTATTTCAACAGCAGATTCTTCCTCTTCTCATTCTTCTTTTGATTTTTTTGATTTTCCTTCTCAAGACTGCCAATTCTTGGAGGATTGCTTCTTCTGCTATTTCTTTAGGAGGGGCGACGCCACCGAGGTATGACTTTCTAGGTTGTTCTTTCTTTTGGAGTTTCTTAGGGGCTGACCTCTTGTTTGTATTCATCAGGGTCCAGCTAGCTTCTTCTTGCTCATGGTGGAATGTTGCCCGAATAGCACTTTCCACTACCTCCCTCGGGAGTGATATGCAGCGACTCTGGACAGCTAATCTAGCTATCTAGCCTGCGCCATTTGTGCTTGGCCTTCATTGGGACCGAGTTTGGGCCATAACATGGATCACGTTAGCAGAAAATGTGAGTTTTGATTGTTGGTGTGGCTTTGGTGGATTTACCAAGTGCTCAGCCATGTCAATAATTCCTACTTGAATTAGCTTTTCTGCCCGATTTTTGAACAAATAGCAATTTTATAGAGCGTGATCCAGCACGCGATGATATAGGCAATAATTGGGCTTGTCCACCATTGCTGCTTCTTCTGGACGCTTGGGCTCTGGGAGTGTCATGAGATTCTCTTGGAAACATATGTCCAACAATTCTCTTGTATGCTCCCTGGTAAATGAGTAAGGGGTGTTGAGCCTCTCACCTAGGGTGGGGGTTGATCTCCTTTCTTCTTTCTTTGAATTTAAAGAGGCGGGGGTATCTCCCTTGCCCTCAGCTTTCTTCAGGGCTGCCGGAAAGTCCACGGTATTTACTTCTCGTGACCCGGTGTTTTTGTCTTTAGGAGATTTACCCCTTCCATATGAAGAAGTGGGATTTTCGGCAAAGAAGATTTCTATCTCTGCCACTGTGCTGTTGAGATGTTCAAATGTCCGGATATTGGCCCCTAAGAGCTTTTCCTTGATTTTTAGCTTCAGACTTCTTTGGCATAGTTTCACCGTGTCTTCATGTGCCGGTGGTTGTTCACATTTCATACTCATGTCACGCCATCTTTTGATGAAGTCCAGAGCAGTCTCATTTTTATTTTGCTTTAAGGATATGAGTTCTGCTAAAGTGACTCTTCTTTCTGTCACTCTGAAGCGTTTAAAGAATTTCCTTTGCATATCTTCCCAACCAATTATTGAGTTGGGCTTCAATCGGGCATACCATTGAAAGGCTGACCCTGTAAGTGATGTTGAAAAGTACCTCAAAAGGTATGACTCTTTAGTTGCCAGCTCTGCCATGCTGCTCATGTAATGAGCTATATGTTCATGAGGTGACCCATCCCCATTGAATTTTGAAAATTTAGGGACCTTTGGGTGTTCCGTTGGGAGCTTTTTGAAGAGATGGTGTACAGGGTATGGTACCCTATATAGGTCATAGGTGGCAGGCCCCTCATTCTGCTCAGCTATCTTTGCTTCAATTATTTGTTCAATCATGGCCCTCTGAGAGACCATTGTTCTTTCAAATGTAGTATTCAATTGCGGCGCATCATGCCTTTGTTCTGCAACATGCACTTCTTGAGTTTCTTCATGGCATGAATTTGGATTCTCCATTGGTTGCCTAAACATGAATTCAGCACGGAGTATACTTGGTAGCACATTCCCAGGCTGGGGTGTCACTGTAGGCAATGCTGGTTGGCTTGCTTGTTGAAGTTGTTGAGGTTGCAATTTCTGTTGTGCCTGTTGCAGAGGCTGTAGTGGTGGCAGTGGCGCTGCCATTTCCAATTGTTGCATAAGGATTTCCAACATAGCCTTTAGCTTTTGATTTTCTTGCATTACTATTTCTAAATTTGGCAATGAGGGTACCCTGATGTTAGGGCTTTCAACAGATCGACCCTGATCCGAAGGGTGGTTTGATGTGGTGGCAATGTCAGCAGCCCCCATACCTCCTTCATTTTGGTGTGGCGAGTCCACCTCCGCATTTACTCGGTCAAGCCAGGCTCGAGCTTGCTCTCTTCTACGACTAGACATCGAGGGATGCTGCTCCATATTTGAAGTTTCTGCCTTGTCAGCTATTGCAGGTAGGTTGATGTTGGAGGCATAGCAAGTGTATATCTGCATGCCTTCTTCAGTGATTTGCACTGTTCTTCTTTTCTTTTGCCTAGGGCGTACAGGGGCGCCCAGGCGTTGGAAAACTGATATTCTAGGGATATCATCATCCCTCTTGTGTTTTTCTGACTTGAAATTTTGCCCTGTCTCCGGGCTTGCTTGTCTTCTTTCTTGATATACCCATTTTCTTTTAGATCCTCTTTGCAGATCAGCTGGTAAATGAGGGGTGCTTCTTTTAGTCCGAGACTCTTGGGAAGGCTCCCTTTGTCTTTCTTGGACCTTTCTTCTCCCGAAGGTTTGCCAGTTTGTCGGGTCATGCTCCATGACCATTCTTGCATTGTTTCGCCCTACTAGAGACTCTAGGGCCCTTGTCCTTCGAAGTACTTGAGCTTCTTCTTTGGTGACCCACACCTGTCTGACACTAGGTGGGCTATATATTTCATTCTTTTCAACATTGGCTTTGTATTTCTTGAAGCCAAATTTGTCATGTTGATTATTCTTGGTTTCAACTTTCATCCATTGCTTCTTCACATCTTTCACTTTGAAACTTGGCTTGTCCTGCCGTACTTTAGGTAGTATGCCGAAATTGTTCTTTACCGGTACGGTAGCTACATGCCGCTCCGGTATCATTAGGGTTTCACTGCCGTCCAGGAGGATCCAGAGATCGCCAACTCGGACAGTCTTGCCAGAACTTGAAATGCCACGTGTTGTGGGCTTCTTGCTAGACTTGCGTCTTCTGTTCTTTCCAACAGTTGGAGTGTTGGTGAAGTTGATAGCATAGGTTGTAAACATTTCTATCAGATTAGCCTCCTGAGCTTGAGGCTCTTCCTTTGCTTTGTTTGCTTCATGGGCCATGGAATTGGCAGGTAGTACAGCCGGTATTACGCCCAAGAAGTATGGAGACTCCACCACTGGGGGAAAGGCTCCAAATCTGGTTGGTGCTGTGAGGTAGCCATTTCTTATGTGGTCCTGGACCACAAGTGGGCCAAAGACCACACATGGAGTGTGAGTTGCAGCCGCCATTGCAGAGTTATGACCTGCACAAAAATTGGAATGTGAGTACATCTTATTGTTAGGGTGTTGTCTGATGGAGAGATGAAGAGAAGGGAGGTCCCCAGTAGAGTCGCCATCTTTGTGAGAATTATTTTTTAAATTATTTTTTAACATTTTAAAATTTTAAATTTTATCTTTGGATTTGATTTATTTAGATTTTTTATTTATTTACAAGGACATGGTCTTATTTAATTCGTTGGACCTCCCCCACTAACTGCGGTTAGTGTTAATTATATCAGCACAAAGACTGAATACCCTTGATTAGCCATCAGACAAACCCGTTGAAATAAAAGAACGTGACTCACATTTGAATGAAATGAATTACACATGGAAAGAAACACAGTTGCAAACACCCAGTTCATTTTTTGGAATTTTCTGATATTTATTTCATTTTTATTGATTTTTAAATTCATTTTCTCATTTTTTTAGTATTTTAGAATTATTGATTTCATTTATTTAAACATTTTCGTCATTTATTTATTTAAATTAGGATTATGTAAATTAAATTAATATTTTCATTTATTTAATTGATTTATAAGGAAATTAACTTAAGGTGGATCAAAAATGACATGAGACATAACTTGTTTGTTGATTTTATGTTATTGAAAATTAAATAATAATGTTTGTGAGCTATTTTGTTAAGGTTAGTTGAAAAATTAGTTGATTTTGATTAAGAGATCAAGTAGTGAAGCGTTTTAAATAAACGTGACGCTACTTATGATTATTCATACAAAATGTAATTAAATGAACAAAATTAGCTCAATAGGCCCATTAAATATCGTGAACAAGATGGTCATTCATTAAGTCATATCGTACAAGTCCGGCCCAATAAACAATTCATGCTCAATAAGGAGTCTAGGCCCAATAAGGAATTTGAGGCCCAATAAGAAATTTGAGGCCCAATAAGGAAGCCCAATAAACCTTTAATGCTTGAGAAAATTCTAATTGTGCCTTGCACAATATTCTTTAGGGTTGCCTTGCAGACCCTCTTCTCAGACCGCCTTGCAGACCCTCTTCCCAGACCGCCTTGCAGTCTTTCTCAGAGCCTTGCTCTGTGTCCCAACCTCAAAAAATCCTCCTCTTGGCTTGGGGCGCCCCCCTTGCTTTTATAGTGGGTGGAGAAGACACCGTCCCGGTCATTTGAAGTCTCGTCCCGGTCATTTGAAGACCCGTCTCGGTCATTTGCATCGTACTTGCCATAAGCGCCGTCCCGGTCATTTACAGACCCTTCCCGGTCATTTAGCTTTGGATTTTTTCACATTTGCCCTTATTTTCGTTTCACCCCTCTTCTTTTTCTTTTTTGCGATTATGTCCTTTAGGGCATCGGGAGAGAGACAGAGAAAGCGCGAGAGAGAGGCGATCGGGAGGGAGGAGGTGCGCGACCTCCTCCTCTCTTCTTCCTTGCTTGACCGGCGGCGACGGGGCTTCCTCCTGCGGCGGCGGCGGGGGCACACGGTGGCGGCGTCTTCCTCCTGCGGCGACAGCTTCCTCCTGCGGTGACGACGGGCAGAGCAGCGGCGGTGGGGTAGCACGGCCGCGGCGACAGCAGTAGCGGTAGCCGGGGAGGCCCTCCCTTCCGGCGATGGCAGGAGGGGCAGGGGGACTGATGGCGAGGCCAACAGGGGAACTCCTCTACGTCGGCAGCCCCTGCTGGGAGAAGTTACAGTAGCGGTGGCAGAGGAAGCCACCAACGGTGGCGGTGGCCTGACAGAGGTAAGGTTTTCCCTTTTTTTTTCTCTTACTTTTTCCTCTTATGTTTTCTTTTCTTCTTCTTTTCTTTAGGCAAAGACCGGTGCAACAATCGCCTAAGAGCTTAGACGCCCGCCTACGCGGTGGCTAGGCATTTAGGACGGAACCAAGTATGAGTTGTTTTCAAGTGTCCCTCTTACATGATATTTATGTATTTATAAATATATATAATGATAAAAATTCAATAAAAAATATCATAATATGACAAACATAAAGACAATGATATATCATAATATGGCAGATATATTATTAAAATAATACATAAATTTGAGAAATATATATAATAGCTATGTATCACACAAAAAATACTTGCAAAAAAATAAAATGTCACAACAAAAAGGTCAAAATTATATGAAAGCAACAAAAATTAAACTACTAAGTAAACAAAGTCACATTATATATCATAAAGTCATAAAAAATCTAAATTGACATCTTCAAATAAATAAGCACACTAAATAAAAACAAGAAGTGCAAATACCATTCTATCATCAGAAAACTAATTTCCATCTTTTAAAACAAACCAGTAAATACACATACATGTAAATATGTTAAATAAAAATAAGAAGTGCAATATCTTAACACACTTAAAACAAGTAAAAACTAAATGAGTCCATTACATAATCCCACAATATGTCTAAAAATTGAAAAGAAACTAGAAAATGACAAGTCTCATGTGTTTGAGTGATGATAGCATGGTAAGCAATCTCGCGAGATCTCGCGAGATTCTCAGTCTCGGCCCCTTCTCGAGATACGAGAAGGCCGAGATGAGTATATCTTATTCAGGCAGGGTTGTCAAAATCCCCTTATTTATCCGAATATCATTTAAGTAAATATTAGTATTTATAGTTTCATTTACTTAAGATATTACATGTAAATAAGAAAGTACCCCCCATTTGAATCCAATAAAAATATCAAAAAAAATCATCTCTCTTACCAATAAAAAGTCAACTCTCCCATCGAAGAAGAAAATCGTGATTTTGATGATTTTGGCGAAATGCTAACTTTCTAATCTCTCATAATTTAGTCTATCTAAAAATTTGATAATTCAAATAAACCACATAGAACACTAAAAATTCAAAGTCCGGTAAAAAAAGTCAAATGTGTATGTGACTTCTCTAAGGGAGCCACTCTCCTACCGACAACACTTAGTCTGCTTGAGACCTCTCAAGATTTGGTCAAACCTAAACTATCATCACCCAAACTCATGAGAATTCACTTTCTAGTTTCTTTATTTATTTACCTGTGTTTTTTTTTGAAATGTGGATAGTACCACAAAGTATATTGAATAAGGAAGAATGAACAAGAGTAGAGGCCAAATAACAAAAAGACCTCCAAAGAAAAGTCCTCTCACCAATAAGACACCCCGACACAAACAACCTCATCTCCCTAAGAACAAAAGGAGAGAAGACGGAGGACTCTCAAAATGACCTAAAATTTTAGCCCAAGCCAAAACATTCCTCTTAATCCCTTGTAACACAGTTTCTTCAGTCCTAGCTTCTTTCCTGAAAATTCTGTTGTTTCTTTCAATCCATAAGGCCCAGACAGTGGCATGCAAAATGATCCACCACACTACCCCATCAGCCTTCAAATGAAAATTCTTGTTCCAACCCAAAAATAACTCCTTCGCACCAGAGAAAGGTGGGATGACATTCTGAATACATTGCCCAATTTCAGTCCAAATCATATTAGTGAAAGAGCAGGCTGTTAAAAGATGATCCAAGCTCTCCTCCTCAACCCCACAAAGACTGCATAAAGTTGGAATATTAGGGAACACCCTGGATAACTTATCACAGGTTGGCAACCTACCATGGGAAACCCTCCAAGAGAAAATCTTGACCTTGAGGGGGCTCCTGGTGGCCCAGATCTGGTTCAAACCATCATGTCTCAGACCCCCATCAATAAGCATGCGATAAGCTGATTTGACAGAAAAATATCCAGATTTTTCCCATCTCCAAGTCAACCGGTCCGCCATGTTAGCTGTCAACCTGAACTGGGTTAATAAGCCAAGCATTTCCTGGAGATGATCAGTCTCCACCAAGGAAAGATTTCTTCTAAAGGTTGGCACCCAGATCCCCCCAACTTGAGAATTCTCATAACATTCAGCAACAGTGGCCTTCGGAGCAGAAGAAATAGCAAATAAATCAGGGAATAGATGAGCTAGAGACAAATTCCCACACCATCTGTCAAACCAGAAAAAGCTCCTCTGCCCATCCCCCAATGCAATAGAAACGCTCGCCTTGAAGAAAGCCAAACTAAACAGCAGACCCTTCCACACTGGTCACTGGTGAGCATCTGTAATGCGGAATGGACTCTAAATCTTCCCATCCACTGGAGGCCCCTAAATATCTATTTTGAATTATTTCATGCCACAATCCCCCTTCGTCCACTCCAATTCTCCACCACCATTTACATAGCAGCGCCATATTGAAAGTTGTCATGTCTCTGATTGCAAGGCCACCTGCCTCCTTGGGAAGGCAAATCCTTCCCCAAGGGATGTCATGCCAACCTCTCTCTCTCCCATTACCATGCCAAAAGAACCTGGCCTGAATAGATTGCAATCTGAGAGCCACTGTCTTTGGAATTCTGAAAATGGATAGGAAGTATGTAGGTAAGCTATCCAAGACTGCTTTGCAAAGTATTAATCTACCACCCATTGACAGTGCCTTAGCTTTCCAGCCTGCTAGCCTATTCTGAAATCCATTCACAATGACTTTCCAGTCAGCACAGCGATGCGGTCCCGGAGAGAGTGGGAGGCCCAAGTACGAAAAAGGAAATGAACCGGTCTGACAACCGAAAACTGATGCTGCTCCCCCTGTTTCCTCGTCACTCATGTTGATACTTGCCGTCAGACATTTACTGAAATTAATCTTTAAGCCTGTGATATCCTGAATCACTTCCAACATCAATTTAATGTCAACAATCTGATCTCGCTCTCCTGCTATAAACACAATAGTATCATCAGCGTATTGGAGATGGGTGACTGCGGTTTCGGAATTTCCCACTTGGAAACCAGATATGATGCCTGCCCTCTCAACTCTGCACCAAAGTTTGCCAAAGATCTGACCCACCAACACAAAGAGAAGAGGAGAAAGGGGATCTCCCTGACGGAGACCTCTCCCACTAGAGAGAGAGGGAGAGGGTTGCCCATTAATCAACACTTTAAAGGAAGCTGAAGATATGCAATCCCGAATCCAGCCAATCCACTTATGATGGAAGCCCATTTTGCTAGGGATTTTAAGGATACATCCCCAACTAACTCTATCAAAAGCTTTCTCAAAGTCAAGCTTCAGAATGAAACCCCTTCTCCTCATCCTTTTCCATTCAAAAATGCTCTCATGAGCAACCAGAAAATTGTCTTGAATATGCCTACCCTTGATAAAAGCCCCTTGATAGACATCCACCACACTATCCATCACTTTCACAAGCCTAGAAGCCAGCACCTTAGAGATAATTTTGTACACACTATTCAGCAAGGAGATTGGCCGAAAATCAGAAAAAATATTGGCTCCCTGCTTTTTGGGAATAAGAACCAAGTAGGTTTTATTAATGCCTCTCAAATGAGCCTTGCCTTCCATAAAATCTACTACTACCTTAATAGGGTGTTTGGTTGCAATTTTTTATCTCTTTTTTCTCTAAAATTAAAAAAAAAAAAAAAAAAAAAAAAAACGTTCATTAACACATGTTTGGTAAGACAATTTTTTTTTTTAGAGAAAATTTTCACCTATGTAAAACTCTCTAAAAAACAAAACAGCTTTTGACCAGTTTTTTTTTCAAAAGTCTCGACCCTGCCCCCTCCTCCTCCACCCCCCCCCTTCGGGCGGCGCCCCCCTGCGCCTCCCTCCTCCTCCACCCCCCTCCCCCCCGACCGGCGCCCCCTTGCCCCGGCCCCCAGCCCCCCCGCCGCCCTCCCTGCGCCCTCCCCTCCGCCCTCCTCCCTGCCCTGGCCCCTCCTCCCCGGCCCCCAACCCCCCCGCCGCCGCCCGCTGTCCTCTCTGCGCCCCCCCCCCCTCCGCCCTCCTCCTTGCCCTGGCCCCTCCTCCCCGGCCCCAGCCCCCCCCCCCCCCGCCGGCGCCCCCCCCCCCCCCCCCCGGCCCGCCCACAGCCCCACCCCCCTTCGCCCCAGCGCCCCCTCCTCCCCGCGCCGGCGCCCCCCTCCCTTCTCTGCTGCCACCACCCCCCTCCCTCCCCGCGCCCTCCTCCTCCCCCTCCCTCGCCCCCGGCCGCCGGTGCCCTCGCCCCCAACCCCGGCGCCCTCCCCCCTCCGACCCCCGGCGCCCTCCTCCTCCCCCTCCCTCGCCCCACCCCCCTTCGCCCCAGCGCGCCCTCCTCCCCGCGCCGGCACCCCCCTCACCGACACCACCCTCCTCCTCCTCCTCCCCCTCCCTCGCCCCCAGCCACCAGCGCCCTCCCCCCCTCCGGCCCCCAGCACCCTCCTCCTCCCCCTCTCTTGCCTCCGGCGCCCTCCCCCTCCTTCGCCCCTGCCCCGGGCGCCCTCCCCCCCTCCGGCCCCCAGCGTCCTCCTCCTCCCCCTCCTTGGCCCCTGCCAAACATGGTAGAACACTTTTTCTTAATTTTAAAATTTAGATAGAAAGAGAACACGTTATAATTTTTTAGATAGAAATAACCTTTTAAAAAAAGTTGCTCCCAAACACCCTATAAGAAGATCACCCTTAATGATTTCCCAACAATGATGGAAAAAGAACATGGGAAATCCGTCTGGACCTGGAGCCTTATCACCAGGTAAAGAGAACACTGCTTGACGGAGCTCTTCCATGTTGAGAGGGATCACCAGATCATTTCTATGAATTTCAGAAAGTTTCGGCAATAACTCCTCGTCAAAGTCCGGCCTGATTTGCTGATCTTCAGAAAAGAGAGCAGCAAAGAAATTCTTTGCTGCCATCCTGATGTCCTCCTCGTTCTGCACTACATTGTCCCCCAAAGAAATACTGTGAATGTGGTTTTTGCGCCTTCTACCTGAAGCAATTCTGTGGAAAAACTTGGTATTATTGTCCCCCTCATTGATCCATCTCTCTCTCGATCTTTGCTTCCAATAAATTTCCTCTCTGATTAAAATCTCATCAAACTTGTCCCTTAATTCAGATCTGAGTAGCCTATCTTGATCATCTAAGAGACCAGCTTCCTCTAACTGTTACAGCCCCTGAATCTGCCCCAAAATAGCTTCGTTTTCCTGCTTTGTAGGTAACCTCCTCTTCTGCCCCCAATCCTCCAGAGCTTGAGCAGTCTTGGTCAACTTATTGATGAATATAATCACCGCATTATCCTGGTGACCCTGATAAACCCAAGCTTGATTCACTATATCCAAGAACTCAGGATCTCTCAGCCAAAACTTCTCCATCTTGAATCTCCTTTTGTACCCCCTTTGGCAACTTGTTTTGAGAAGGATAGGTTTATGATCTGACACTACCCGAGGGAGGGTAAAAGCCTTTGCAAAGGGGAACAATTCCTCCCAATCCGCAGTACAGAGGAACCTGTCAAGTCTGGAACAAGACACCTCCCCCCTCATATTAAACCAGGTGAATTGAGAGTTAGCCAGCCCAACATCAATAAGAGCAACCTGATGGATAAATTCGCAGAAGTCCTCAGTCTCACCAACTTGATTCTGACTACCAGTCCTTTCATCCGCATGAAGAACAGCATTAAAGTCTCCCGCCACACACCAAGGTCGTCCCGACGCTAGGTGATTGACCAACAGCTGATCCCAAACCTCCTTCTTTCCTTCCCTCGATTGGAGCCCATAGACAGAGGTAAAATCCCAAGAAAAGCCCTGGTTCACTGATCGGAAATGAATAGAGATCGCCCACCTTCCAATTATTCTATCTTCCACCACTTCCTCCACTTCAAAAGGATTCCACAGAATCATGATCCCCCCTGCCCTTCCTACTGCTGGAGACCAAACCCCCTGGGACAATCTTCCTCCCCCTATCTCCCGAAGGACAGTCTCCCCATCCGCCTCCAGTTTAGTCTCCTGTAAACACAGGATATCAACCTTCCCATACCTAACCATTTCTTTAATTATCCTCCTCTTCTCCCCTCCCCCAATACCCCTAACATTCCATGAGATGATTCTCAGAACAACATCCTCCTCCCTCGTCCCCATATTCCTTTCCCCTTCATTCTCATTCTCCTGCACTGTCTCCTCTACTTCTCTTCTTGACTTTTTCTGTGATTTATCTTTTTTTGCCTCCCTTACTAATGCTGCCAGCCACCTCTTCTGGATCATAAAAACAGCCCCTCTAATTCCCTTCTCCACTCCATCATAGGAGACCCCCAATTTTTCAGTCAGACCCTTGAAATGCTCCTCTGTAATCCTCTGCACTTCCCCCATCAGCTCCTTCCCCTCCTTGTCAAGACAAGCGTGAAATTCCAGCATCTCCTTGTCCGGAGAAAACACCCCAGGACACAGAGTGGAATGAAATCGGGTCCCTTCAGAAGACTTGTAGATTTGTCCAGCTTCAACCTCTTCATCTTCCACACCTCCAAAGAAAGGAATAACACTGTCGTTTGTCTTGGCCTGGACCAATGATAGAGTGGCCCCTTCCGGCACCTGGTCAAGTGCCCTTTGAGAGGCAACAAGATCAAGAGAGAGATTCTGGATTGGCCTTCCTTCCCGCAACGATGAAGCATCCTTGTCATTTTGGAGGGCTCTGCATCCCTCCCTGTCAATGGGCATCCCCCCCCCTTCCGGATCAACATGTGAGCTGACTGGACTGCAGGCCCCCATCAAAGAGGAACGCGCCGCTGAGAAAGTCGGGGCAGTTGCAGCTTCGTTAAGCAGTTCCGGCACCTCTCCGAGCATCTTTCCCTTCTTCCCTGTGACGAGGGGCTCTAACGCTGCCGTCGGACTCTTGTCCCCGTCCCCGCGAGGCTTCAGAGCTATCGGGTGAGGAAGAAGACCCTTATCGGTTCCTGCTGGACCAATAGGATCTCCGCTGGCGGATTCGGGTAAGCCGCGGGTCGCCCGCGCATACCTGTGTTATAATAAATATATGTGAATTGAACTGATTCCATGCGAATCGGATCGAATCAAGGCGAACCCGATTCGATCCAAATCGCCGCTCCAGCAAACCATGATGTGAACCTATGTCACCCATGGTTGAAACTTGGGAATGTATGCAATTATCTATGTTCCTTAAGGAATTATCTATGTGAACCTATGTGATCCACACTTTTATGTTATCCTGATCTCCCGAGATCTTACTGAGATCTCTTCGAGATCTCTTCTCTTTGACCCTCCCGAGACGAAGCCGAGATCCGATATGGCAAACCTTGGATGATAGTTTAAGTTTGACCACATCCTGAGAGATCTCAAGCAGACTAAGTACTATCAGTAGGAGAGTGGATCCCTTGGAGAAGTCACATGCACGTTTGATTTTTTTTACCGGACTTTGAACTTTTAGTGTTTCATATGATTTATTTGAATTATCAAATTTTTAGATAGGTCAAATTATGAGAAATTAAAAAGTTAACATTTCGCTAAAATCACCGAAATCGTGATTTTCTTCTTCGATGGGAGAGTTGACTTTTTTTTGTAAGAGATATGATTTTTTTGATATTTTTATTGGATTCAAATGGGGGTACTTCCTTATTTAAATGTAATATCTTAAGTAAATGAAACAACAAATTATAACATTTACTTAAATGATATTCAGGTAAATAAGATGTTTCCTGAAATCGGGCTGGACTCAGCCCTGGAAACCGACCTGAATTCGCTGTCTAAGCGGGATATTACGGACCCCTAACGGGTCTAGGCGCGCCCAAGCGCCCCTGGAGTGCGCCTTGGCCGCCTTAGCGGCGCCTTGAGGCGCCTTTTCTACTCTTAAAAAAGCGGGGTGTTTTAAAGCGGCGAAGAAAGCGCCGCCTAGGCGTCCGCCTTGACAACTATGGTTATTCTATTGTTTCGCTCGGTCCAGAGTGCCCAAAGAGTGGCGTGAAGGACAAGCCACCATAGCATGTTGTTCCCCTTTTGATTCCACCTCCTGCACCAAGTGGAGAATAGTTAGTTCACCCCTTGGAAATGTCCTAGTGGCTGCTAGAGTTTTTGCCGAATCTTCTCCCACACCTCCCTCACAAACATGCAACTTGTAAACAGGTGGTTTAGGTCCTTCTCTTCCTCTCCACACAAACAACAGGAAGTAGAAATGTTGTGAAGAAAAAGAGTCACCCTATCATGAGTGGGAAACCACCCATGCGATATTGTAGTAACCCAGAAATCATAAACAAGTATAAATACAATTAGAAGAGTTTCAGAGGACATAATTACAATTCCCAGAATTAAGGTTAGAAAATTCAAATAAAGATTAAAAAGAGGACTAAAGGTAAACATGCCAAGTCACTTAACACATAAGCCATATGCTATGGCGGTAACTAACCTAGACCCATAACTCTTAGTTAATGGTTTGGCTAATTTAACCTTTGGTAAATAGAACTACCACATGTCTTTACGCTTGTCCTTCGTCTAGAAATTGAGCTAGCTATTGAGTGACTCTTTAAGCCGATCTTTAACCGACTTTAAAAGTTTAGTGAGCGTCTATATATATACATGTACTTATGGACTATCTTTCTTTTCTCCCTACGTGCATGGGTGCAACCCTTCGAGCAACAGAGCGAGAAAAGGAGGAGATCTTCTAGTTTTAAAACTCTTGAGAATTTTATATTAAGGTAGGTACATTTATGCAAGCTGAATTATGAAATCATCGTGCTCTTTAGTCATACTACTTACTCTTTGGTTCATACTACTTGCGTTACTCCATGAACGCTTGGTTTTCTTCTTGATAGATATGGTTTCTAATACTGTTCTATTGATATTCTGAGCATGAGGCCATGTTCATGTGTTTTCATTGAGTTATAGTTCACAGTTTTCCATGGACTCCAATATCATGTTTCATCCTTAAGTCTTGTTCTTGAAGTCATGTATAAGTCTTTAAAGTTACAAGTAAAGAGGTTAAGGTTTTTTTCCATAAGATCCAACCTTACTCTTCACTACTAGATGATTTCTAAACTTTTGCCCGCATGTTAGATACCCATAATAGTTAATCCTGGCCTATTCATGTCAAATTACTGACATAAAATCAACCCACAATCTCATTAGGAATCGAGCCTCACTAAGAATCAAGTCTTAGTAAGCATCGAATCTCAGTGTTATGAGAATCGAGTCTCATTAAGAATCGAGTCTTAATAAGCATCGAATCTCATGTATCGAGTCTCAGTATTAAGAGAATCGAGTCTCAACAAGCATCGAGCCTCGGTGTTATGAGAATCGAGTCTCATGTAGAATCAAGCCTCATGTTAATAAGCCAAGAATCAAGTCTCATGTAGAATCGAGTCTCATGTTAATAAGCCAAGAATCGAGTCTTAGACAGAATCAAATCTCACTAATAGTAAATTCAAAAATCGACTTTCATACTCATTAAAGAATCGACTCCCATATAAGAATTGCCTTCCAGTTAAGGAATCAACTCCCAGCCTTAATAAAATCAACTCCTAGTGTTAGAAAATCAACTCCTGGTGTCAGAATCAACTCTCTCAAAGCCTTAAGAACCGATTCTCAGACTCTTAATCAGTTTACCCAGACTTTTGACTGATTTGCCTAAGTATTTTAAAGACCTTTAATATTGTTCTTTCAGATTAAGCTTCAACATCCATAATTTCCCTTTCATTATGAATTCAATTTCTACTTGTTCAAGCTTCATTCATTGGCTTTGCTTATTGAAACTCTGAACTATTCCTTAAAATTCTTGGTCATTTATATGCATGAATTGTTAAAAGAGTATACACGGGATCTTGGATCTCTCTTGGACTAATGCCTGTGCAAAGGGCCCAACCTGGTCCCGAAAAGAACACCCAAAAACTCTTAATGGCCAGTTGGAGAGTGAATGATCAGGTGTTTTGGCATGACACCACTACATGCTTGCTTGATTACTTGATTGACAATTCTACTGAACTGTCTGCTTGTTACATGAAATGAATTCTTGGAACTACTTGCTAATAGCCAATCTACTAAATTGATGCTTGCACTTGATTACTATATAGTTACTTGCTCACACTCGCTTAGAATCTCAGTTCTGAAAGGGATTCATTCTTGATTGAATATTCATGATTACAATAATTATCCCTCTTTCTATCCATAATTAACTTATACCGTGATTATCTAATTTGACTTGCTTAAGAGTGTAAACCCTACTGGGCATTTTATCCTCATTCTGGTTTTCTCAATGTTTTTAGATAATTTCCAGGACCAGGAACCGGCTGGGGCTGGGGATAGGGATGAGTGACGTGAAGTTAGCCCATCATCATGTTACCAAAAACTTTAATCAATCCTTTTGTTTTAATGTTGTTGGTCTTCCCTCCACTATGAAGAATGTAATCTTTTGTAACTGGCTTGTATTAAACTTAGTTGATGTAAGTTTTGCTTAAGTACTTGTAAATAAAATGTACAATTTTCTTAAACTCCCTCTTGATCGGGACATGACAGATATCCTCCAAACCAATAGTTTCAACTTCAATGGGCTCTTGGGGAACCAAATCTACAGTGTCCAACAGTCCAAGAGTGACGCACTCCACCCTCCAAGTGGGAGTGTAAGCAGAGCTGATTGGGAAACCTCTCTCCCCGCCCCATCTCCATACCAAGAATCTGCCCTGTCGACTGTCAGAGAAAAATCTTGAAGGAGAGACAGGAGTTGTCCCAATTGATACATCTCCTGGGGATGGAGATTCCTCCTATAAGGGGGAGCCCAAATACCCCCGGCTAGATGTGCATCGAAAGACTGCGACAGAGTGACTGAAGGCTCCCCTGCGATAGTGAACAAAGACAGAAAAACCTCGTTAGTGAGAGGTCCCCACACCATCTGTCCTGCCAAAAAAGACATCTCTGAACATCACTCAAGGTGACTCGAACACTGGCCCTAGTAAAATCAACACCCTGCAGAATTCCCCTCCAAATCGGAGAAACATTATAAGTTGTTGTCGGAATAAGGTCCCATACTCTGGATGCAGAATAGTATTTCTCTCTAATCAGCTGCAACCCAAGGCCTCCCGCTTCTATCCCCAACCTCCAGAGCCACTTACATAGGAGCGCCAGATTGAATCTCTAATGTCCTTGATTCCTAGCCCACCAGCTTCCTTACTCTTATAGACTCTACACCACAAGATGTCATGCCAACCTCCATGTCTATCCCCACTGCCATGTCAAAAAGAATCTAGCCTGGATTGGATGGACTCCAAGTTTTTCGCCATTGTCTTAAGGACCATGAGGATAGATAAGAAGTAGGTAGGCAAGTTATCCAACACCCATCTGGACAAAACCAAGTGCCCTCCATAAGAGAGAAGCATGGCCTTCCAACCTGCCAACCTCGACTCATATCTTTGCACCACCCATGGTTGTTAAGGCAACCAAAGCGACTAAGGCATTGGACCATTACTGCTTAGGCAACAAGGCGAGGTCAGAGCCTAGTTTATGTAATAAAGTACTCATAACTCTATATTTTATACCATGTATGTTCTCTATTGATTAACACAAATGTGCTACCTACACATATTTAGCACATATGTGTGTAAGAAGGTGATATAATAGAAGAAATAACAATTGTTAATAAAATAATTAATAATAATAAGGCAATCAATAGGAATCTGACTATATACCTATTAAGTGTCAACAAGTCAAAAAGTTTTATTTAACCTGAAATATTGCTAGGCAAATAATAAATGAAGAGAGAGAGAGAGATAAAATGACTAAACTATATGCATAGGTAAGGCATTTAGATATAGAAAACACAACAGGGGTTGCTGCTGTTCATGAATCATGCAACTGTTTAGTCTTATAGGGCTGCTCGCCTACACAACCGCTCGCCTTGGCAGTTGGCCAGCACCTTGTTGCCTTCTAGGCATCGCCTAGGCACCATCACCTGCCAATCTCTGCAGTGAAGAACTCCTGAGGTTAAATGGAGGCCCAGGTAGGATAGGGAACTCCCCAATCCGGCATCCAAAAATATCAGCTACTCAACTAATAGCAGACTCCTCCATATTGATCCCTACGACCTGGCTTTTCGAATAATTGACCTTCAGACTGCTTAAATCATGCACACAGCTAGAGCATCAACTTGGTGTCATACAACTGTTGCACCTCATTAAAAAGAAAGAGAATAGTGTCATTTGCATATTGAAGATGAGAAATACTGAAAGTAGTATGGCTTGCCTGAAAACCCTTGATCACTCCCAGTGCCTCGGCTTTCAACCACAAACAGCTTAAAATGTGGGCCACTAATACAAAAATAAGAAGGGACAAAGGGTCCCCCTGCCGAAGCCCTCTCCCACTCTGAAAATAAGCCGAGGGTTGTCCATTGATGATCACCGAAAATGAGGCAGAAGAAAAACACTCCCATATCCACCGAGTCCAAGTCCGATGGAATCACATCTTCTACAAAAGCTTAATAAAGCACTCTCTTAGTCTTGCTTGCACCTGTTGAAGATTCTCCCATTACTCCCTCTCCACATTGCCCACAGGGTCAATACACCAAATCAGCTGCCACATTTTGTAATCATCCTTGAGGGTCTACATATCATGTCAGGCAATGCATCCATGAAAACATTAAATATATAGGGTTGAGTACATATACTAGTATTACTATATAAATGGACTTTCAGCCTAAATTTCACCTAATCTTTAAAATCCCTAAAGTTGATATTTAGCAGTAAATATCAAACATATGATCATATAGATACAAAAAAAGAAAATAGGTTTTCAGATAATGTCATCCCTAAACTTTGAAGCACGTAAGTTCAGCAAGCTAGCAAGCCAAACATGGGATAAGCACATTCCAAATTCCAACACAAGAAGCAATTGCAGACTGTCAGCCACCTTCCAAACTGAATGCAATAAGTGGATGAGGGTGACATATCCAAGGAGCTCTGATGATCAAAGGGCATGTTCTGGGATTATCCCTGAATGATGGCTGGTAATGGAGAGGTGGGGGAGAGGGGGGGTGGATGTAGCATAATATGACTACAAGAAACCATGTAAGAGGCAAGTTTACATAGAATGAGAACTCCAATGATCAATAGCACCAAATAATCATATGACAAAGATACTGAATAAGTTTCACATTTCACAACATACCGCTAATCTGGCAACTTTAGCAAGCTTTGGTTTTACTTCTTGAGGTAACCTTTTCTTCACTACTTGTGATGAAGCATCAGATTCTTGAACATCCACATTTGATGGTCTACCTGAATGAAATTATCTCATTATTAAGAATCAAACTAACTATCAAAGAATATGCACTCCATAGAGTGCCAGTAACACAATGTAAACTCATGATACTTACATGCAGCAACTATCTTCTCCAAGTCACGAATGGCACGCTCTAGTGTTGTGCCCTTTGGCCTGATAATGCCAGAACCTTCCTTCACCCTTGATGATTTCTGCAGCATTGTAAAGAACTAAACAACCAGAAATGCTGTGTTTGGAATGACAAATGAGAAACAATCATTTTTTCCATTGTATATCTTTTGTTCAAGTAAGAGCTCTAAATTTTTCATCCAAGAAAGAGTATGATTCATACCATTTCTTGAAAAGAATACATGTTCCCTGGAGAATTCAAATCAGGCAAATCAACAATTCCATTTTTCTCCATGCGTCGAGATTTGCTGAATAACTCATTATTTTCCTTATTCAACATGCACTGAGGTTCAGCTTGAAGAGAAACACCCTTTTCACGAGATGATAAATTTATAGCATCAAGTGATTCACTTTTTCTCAATTTATTGGCCAAATCACTAGATTGAATGGCTACAGACTTCTGATTCTGGACGTGCTTATTTTCTGATGCCAAAACATCCTTGTTTTGCATGTTCGCAGATGGAAGACTATTCGATTTTATGGCAGGATCAGAAGATTTCCTTCTGTACATTTCTACAGAAGTGCTCAACTTCTTCTTCAACATCTTACTTTCCAGACTTTGTTCAGCAAAAGAGTTTGAGACTTTATTGGGACTTGATGATTTTTTGCCCAAAGGAGCATTCCTTGCAGCTGCTTTCATCCGCACACTACCCACATTCATAAGTTCATTTGCCATATGCTCGCCACCTTTCGTAATTGGAATTTTTTCTGAATCTTTTCGTCTCCTCTTCTTTGATGCCAAATTGGGTGCCGATGAACTGGGTTCACTTCAATGATTAAACCCAAAAAAAAAAAGTAAAGAACTCAGTACTCATTAATCTCAATCATTCCCACATGATATTCAAGTAAAGGAGATTCTTGATTACTACAAGAAACAAAGAATGGAATGGTCCATTTGAGAGACAAGGAAACAGAGTATTGGTCAAACACTTACACTCGTTCCAGGGTCCCTCTATTGACAAAGAAACCATTGTGTTTTGTTGCCGACTTCTCAACTTCAAAATATTCATTCTGTGACATAAAATTCAAATTCAGGAACAAATTGGATTGACAGATAAATCCACATAGCATAGTTCAGACAAATTATTAAAGAAGTGATGAAGGACAAGGTCCTGCATCGGTAGTATGTACTGATTATATTATAATTAAACACCTTAGATTTGCACTCTTTTTTTTTTTTTGAGAAGTGGATAGTACCACAGATGTCTTAATAGAAGAAAGGAGTATACATGTGAGCCCCAAGACCTATTACAAAAGAAAACACCACATCAAGATGAAGTGCCCCGTCCCCACATGTGAAAAGCCTGGACCCAAAAAAACAGCCCCTTAACAATGAAATCCACACATCCACCCTTAATTCCTCAAAAGGAAAAGGAGGGAGGAGTTAAACACTCTTTAGACACTTCAATTGCTAGATGTTTCCCTGTCTCTTATGAAAAGGTAGAATAGATGAGATCCGCATGTAATTGACAGT
This sequence comes from Colocasia esculenta, assembly GCA_014218235.1. Classification (NCBI taxonomy): domain Eukaryota; kingdom Viridiplantae; phylum Streptophyta; class Magnoliopsida; order Alismatales; family Araceae; genus Colocasia; species Colocasia esculenta. Next base: position 8,508,933 of record CM024755.1, on the reverse strand, counting down.
TAAATACAGCAACCATGTCAATGTTAGCAAAAGGTTTGTTTACAAGATTTCTTGCAAACATCCAACAATATGGACTATTTTCCTTCGATAAAAGAAAGCATTGTATACATTGGAAAACACTCATATGGATGATTATGACCGTCGCAGGCCCACAAAGTTCCAAGCAAGAACAAAGACTTGGGTATCAGGCTCGGATCGGGGGCCCAAAAACCTGATCCTTATCAGCTGGATCGGCCAGTCAGACTCTGATCCAAACCAATCTGCAGGATATAACTTTTAGTGTTCAAAGTTTATCATTTTATAAAATGTAGGTGGTTATGCAAAATTTCACACCATAAATTTCCTACCAAGAAGGTTTTTGGCCTTTGTCCTCCCTTTTTCACAGATGGAGCTGCAAGAGGAGGAGGAGGTGGTGGCAGCAGGGACTGCAATGGCAGGCAAAATTGGCCGATTCCCAGAGTGCATCAGCTGATCTGCACAACCACCAGCCCCAATAAGAGTTGGGGTTCAGGGGGTTGGCATTGGGTCCTTTTGGGCAGGATCTGATAAGTGCAGCAGGTCAGAGATGATCCAAACCAATTCTCTTTCCTTGGTTCCAAGTCCACCCACTGTAAAAGCTAAGGTTGTCTTCTGCTTCTTTGAGTTATCATCCAACCCAATGTCCCAAGCCTAAAACCCAAGGTACCACCAGGCAACAACTCCAATAGCCGCTCTTCCCAAATACATAGCCCACCAGCAGCTACTTTGACTATCAGTCCTCCCACAATACAGTGTGGGACCACTCTTGCAAGCATTCATCGATGGCCACTATAGCTCCTTTCAAGGCAAGGCAAGGCAAGAGAAAGTGACAACTCCTTAAAGACAAAATGCAGCTACAACATCCAGTCAATTTCATAAGGGCACATTGATCAGAAACTTTTTCTGCCCCAAAGATACTTGTAGTTTAGCATCCCCAATGCTACATGGTGAAGGGATTCTATGAAGATGAAAGGCTTCCTTATCTTTTTCACCAAACCACTGTCAAAAATTCAAAATACACTCGACCAATTTCCCATTCTAGTGTCATCCTTCACCCACTTGATGGACTTCCCTTACCGAGCAAACTGCCAATCTGGCATCCATCCCTCTGCCATAGCATTACCAGAGGCACAAGATTCCGAAGGCTTGAGACAATTAGGGTTTGAGTCAGGGCTAGAGGTGATGCTCGGGTTACATGGCCCAAGATGGTTGTGGATATGTCATCGCAGGCTGATATACAATTCAAACATGCAGGTTCAAGCTTTGGTTGACTTGGGTTAGTCAGATTTGACTCCAATCCAACTTAATCCCACCTAATTTGTGGCTCTACTTCCTAATATGAGACATTGTTTTCCCCTCACAATGTGCATGCTCTCCTACTGTTGGAGGATATTTGCAGGTTGTGTCTTTGTATTACAGTGCACCTTTCTCCCACATTCCTCATATTTAAGGACTTAGTAGGCCTTTCACTCCTCAAAATTGTCTCCTATCTGAATCATAGCCTTAGACCCTTAACCAAACGGTGTTGACATTTTGAAAACCTCTGCTCGAAAATGGAATCTGTAGCTTTCATTAGCAGATTCATTGTCAGTGGTTTCCCTGATCAAACTAGAAGTTGTCAAAGAACCATGAGTAGCACTAAATAGAGAGCCGCCAAATACACCAGCTACACCTGAATGTTTCACCTTTTATGGCTTTTTATAGTTTCTTAGGACAATTTGACATTTTTATGAAATTTAATATTCTAGAGACCTACTAGGTAAATTTGCAAAATAACATTTTTATATTAACAATTACATAATTGTCACTCTTATATAACCTAGATGCATAAAGATATGTGCAAAAAGTACCCTTATAATTAGGCACCTTAACCTGCCATCAGATAAATGAAACTAACTAAAGTTAAAACCTAACTATAGTTAAAATACATATATTCCTAATATCTTGGTTTATTAGGGCAAAAATAACTTTTTGCATAAACATAAGTATAAAAATACCCTTCTGTTGATGTGTTGTCATTTGTTTCTTACAGCAGTTAACCTCGAGGTTATTTTTCCCATTGTGTTTATGTGACAAAGTTTTTTTACTTAATATGTATATAAGAGTGGCAACTTTGGAATTTTTCATATAAGAGGATTATTTTTTAAAATTTTCATAACTTTTAAGAATATGCCATGTTCCAGGGATTCTTTTCTAATCCTCAAAATATTGATTACAGCGTAAAATTATTACATCTCAGGACACCCATTTCCTTAGATTCATTTTGTTACATATAGTCCTATACCTTTGCTCCCAGGAAACCAGGTCATGCATTGCTCTATTTTAGTTGAAGGCCAAACTTCATCCAATAGCTTGAGAAGTCATGGAAAGTACTCAATGCCGTAGACTATGAGTATTATATATAAAAGGATAAGGTATAAAATGATCGGGCACACAACCAACCAGTTCAGAATCGTCTATAAAAGAATCCTCTGTATCATACTGATCATCGTCATGGACATCGTCATGTTCTTCATCACTGCTCTCTCTACCCTGCATAAAAGTGTTTTTTTTTTAGGTTCAGATTAATAAATAAATAAATATGATTTAAACAGATTCCAATGTGTGAGACAACAAGGTAAAACCGTCTCTAGCGAGGGGGTGGCAGAGACGTTTCACTGAAAAGTAAGTGTACAGTTAAGACTCCGACAAGGAACAAAAACATAATTCTCTATACCATGTAGAGACGTTCAATCTTCTCAATAACGGCACTAAATCGATTGGACGGTGGCTGATCATCCTTGTTTCCGCTTTCCATAGGTTGTGTCTGCAAAATAAAGTGAGCTAAAATATGCACAAAATAAACAAAAAATAAACAAGTGATGATTTCATAGTATTGTAAGTTTGTAACTAGGAAAAATATTCCCATGAATATACATACACTGTCGTAAAGCTAACCAAAATCTCTCTTTTCACAGCATTGTTTAAGTCATGTCTTTAAAAAATAAAGAAACAATTCAAAGTGATATGCTCGAAGTTTATTTTTCACCCACTCCACCACTTCTCCCACTATCACTCCCTACTCACTCAGTCACTCCTCACTTCCTCTGTCCCCCCACGTGAGGCTAGAAACACAGGAAAAAAAACTTTCAATGACTTTCGTACAGAAACAAGTGTTTCTCTCCTCGGTGAATTATTTCCTGTGATGTTTCATTTACCAAGAAAATATTTCGGGAGATTCCTTACACCAACAACAACAATACTTGCTAGTGGAGCCATGTGGCCTTCCTAAGCTTATTGCAATTAAAGATGTGCCAGTTTTGCAACAACTTGCTTGCAAGAATGGTGGCTTCAACATAAAGTTGGGGACTTCAATTTCTCTTCTTCCATAAAATCAGAGAAAGAGCTAGCCAAGGTTTCTAAACATTGATCATGAAATTATCATTTTAATTGTGTGGTATGGTATCCAATCTGATGTGCTTGTGATGCTATCTCCCTAATGCCCCCACAACGTCAAAGGGGTTGTTTGGGGCACACTATAAAGTATAAACACATTTAGATTTATGACAAACTCATTCTATATTATAACCTTAGTTTGGAGAATTAAAATTGAGTTTTTCACAAACTCACTTGAGTTTATCATAAAATCATAATCTCCACAAAAACATGTTTCCATAAACCTACTCTGAGTTGATTTATGTCGAATGACTGTCTGTAAATAGAATTTGGCATAAACTCATTCATTTATGGGAAACTCCAAAGTAAGTTAAGGCACATTTACGATAAACACTTTTGTTGTTTGATAATATTTGACAAATTGCGTCCAAACAGGCCCTAAGATCATAGCACGTAATTTAATGCAGTCGATAGCGCACAATGGACCATGGAAAGAACCTACTCAAACACATTATCCAGCACAGTAATTACATTGTTGTTTTCTCCCGTTCAATAACTTGCAAAAATCATGAGACTCTTATCGGCAAAGATAATGCGGCACACGACACGAATTCCATGAGTCATCAATAAGAACTGAAAAAAAAAAATTGAGAGAGAGGGAGAGGGAGACGAAATAGGAAGACAAGACCGGGACCAAGTTTCGCGCAGACGAAAGTAGCAGCCGGGAGGCAGTATAACAAAAGCAGCAGCAACAACGGCGAAAAGGACGAACATACCGCTGCAGCCGGGGCTATTCTGGACTCGAGGACCGGATGCGCTCCCGAGGGCGCAGGAGTCTCCGCATTCGCCCTGTTGGCGTCCCTAACAAGCCTCTTCCACGACACGATAGTCGTCTCCCCCGGCCTCAGCTCCACTGAGAACCTCTGCCTGTGGCCCGCCGATGCGCTGGCCGCGGCCTCTGCGGGGGCATGAGCGGAAGAAGAAGCAACGGGAGGGGGTCCGGAAGGGGGGAAAGAGGACGATCCCCGGGCAGAGCTCGGGACGGCCGCCTTCTCCTCCTCCATCCGCGGAGTCGAGAGGGGAACCAGCGAAGGGGAGGGCAAAGGGCCTCGCTAGGACATGGCGCCTCCGGGGAAGGAGGAGAGAGGCGGAAGCGGGCGTCACCGGGAAGGGGTCGCCGGGGGGAGGAGGGTCCCGGCGCGATCTGAGCGGTGGTGGGGAGGGGGAATTGGGGAATCGTGGAGTCTACAGGGGCGAGACTGCAGGCTTCGGGGGGGGTGACCTATCGTGCAGCCAGTTGTGACGCTCGCCTCTGTGCCCTCCGCTGTTGGTTTCTCTCAGCGGATGCGCCGATGAGCGAGCCGCCCTTTTGTTTTCCTTTGGCGACGGGGCCGGGGGCGAGGATTAGGTGACCCTCCGGTGAAGCAAGTGGGTGACCGTGGCTGCTTATTGGGGAAACCGGAGGGAGATGACGCTGGAGAGTAGGTCCCGGCTGGTTATTCACCAATAGGGAGGGCGGATTCGGGTGCGAGGGAGGGTCGGGTGTTCTTACATGGAGGCGACTCGGATAAGGGAATTTAATGGAAGGGGCTATTTTTCTGCTCTAACTACTTTAGATTTGGTGGATTAGATATTCTTATTCTTTTGTTTTTTATAATATTTTTTTTTAAAAAAATCAAAAAATAGCATGAACTATTTCTGCATCATATCTAATCTTCTCATTATTTTTCTAATTATTAAGTGATTTAGGCGATAATATTTATATATATTATTTAAGTAGAGGATATGTATGTGTTTAAACAAAATTAATAACTTTTAAATTACTATGAAAACATATAGATTCTTGTATTTATGACAATGAACACGAAGATCGGCACGATTGAGTATTGAGATAGAAATTGTTAACTTCAAATATATATACACGTTCTTCCTGATAAAAAAACTCTAATTTAGGTGGAAAAAATGCTAAATGATATGTTAACACGTGACAAAGGGAGATTGTGTTTCATTAGATAGTATAAATTGAGAACTTACTAATAAGATTTGGAGACATGCCTAAAACACATGTATCTTATGACCATGAGTTGTCAAGTATTTTTTTTGTTGGTTGATAATTATTTTTTGACATTCAAATATGATATATAGATAAATTATAGTTTTATACGTATAACAGTATACTGAATCCATATTAATGACTATAGAATATTACACATTGTGTTAATATAGCAAATAAGTGTTGGTGCTTTTGATTTAAAAAATATAATCTTAATTTTGATGGCTTTGCGATCAATATATAAATCTAGAGTAATATTTGTTATCAGATTGTATGAAACTCGTACAAATCTTGTATCTGCCGCAAGGGTAGGAACTATGAGGATAGTAAGTATTTTCCATAAATTTATTACTTTGCTATATAGTCTCACACTTTTTTCTATATATTATTATATAAATAAAGAATAACATATATATTATCTATTTTAATATATTATGAATATAAATACATACTAGTCAAACAAATAGCAAATCATATCAAAGATGTTATCCACTTATGTGCACGACACGTGGGTCCAATCTAACCAAATTATTTATGCCAAATGTTATTATATATGTAACTTATTCATAATCCTTAACCAGTTATTTGTCGTGTTTCATACTAATAATGACAAATAATTTTAACTTTATTATTGCTCTTAAAAATTTCTTCATGTTTATAAAATTAGTTGTCACTTTTACTAGTGGTAAATGACTTTTACATTGAGAATATAATTTACACAAGAGAAAATTATGAGAAAAATGGTGAGACTCGTACGCTAATCATACAAGCCAATATAAATTGGGATGGATAATAAATCTTAAATTCTAAAACTTGTCTTAAATATTTCTCCACGAATGTATCTTTATGTGGTCGTGAAAAAGATTTGAATATATAGATGAATGTTATAATGTCATATAATTATGAAAAAAAATTAAAAGTCATTAACAGTGAGAGACTTATTTTCAGATCTCTATAACAAATAATTGAATCCAAATTCTTGATTTTTTTGTGGGACTTATTTTATAGTCTCTAGTCATGTGAGAAAGTTCTTAATTTTTATGAGACATATTTTATAATCTCCAGTCATGTCAAAAAAATGTCATTTTCAATTTTACCCTCTCCACTCATTTTTGTCTTATTTTTTCTTCTCTCTTCTTTATTGTTTTTAAAGTAAAATACATATGAATTAATTTTAAAAAGTACATTGCTTAAATTGAAAGAGTATATAACTTAAAGTAATGCATGTGTTAAAGTAAAACAATACATGACTTAAAATAACACAATATATGGCTTTAAAGTATGAGAGAATATATGAATATACATGGTATCAAAGTAAATATTCATTTGTTTTGAAGTGAATGTAAAATTCTACTTTATGACATTTGAACATTTACTATAAAACTAATTAACATTTATTTTAATTGATTATTTTATTTTATCATTATTTTAAAACTAATTAGCCAACTTTGATAGTGGTAAAGGTTGGGTCAAGTGGGAAAAAAATAGTCAGTTAAGAGTTTTTTGCACTTTTGGAGAAAATTTACTTAACTGTGGAAGTTGGGTAGCAATGGGGTTGGGGGGTGTTAAAAGGGGGGGGGGGGGGGGGGGGGGGGGGGGGGGGTGTTTAACATATCCAAGTCAAAAGATTTGGATAGTTTAACCAATTTCTTACCAAAGAGCCGACTTTTGGGGGCAAAAGAAAATTAACATATTTTATTAGGTTAAGTAACATCGGGATAAAATAACGAGGGTTAATATTATTTTTAAATTTAAACCAAATAATATTTATTTTAAAATTAATTAACATTGTTTTAAAAGGAATGTCCACTACCATCGATCGGTTGTTGACGTCAATTGCCTATCGATTGTCTGCTTTAAAACATCTAAAGTGAATATTTAGATATTTTAAAATAACATTTTAAATGTTAAAATATTTAAAATATAGTGTTTTGAAGTCCAATGTACAAACGTCTTGAAATATTATTTTATTTTAAAATGTTTAAATATTCACTTTAGAATAAGTAAATATTTATTTTAAGATATGTGAATATTTACATCAAAACACATATTATTTTAAAGAACCACAATTGACTGTGTCATACTATATATGCCAGGGCTATGGCGAGCCCTGACACAATCGATACGTTATGGATAAATATTTTTTAATTTTATTATTGTTATATTTATTTTTTATTATTATCGTTATTTATAATATGATCCACCAGATCTAACGTATAGTGCTAGGGAAAACTCGGTACGGTAGAGTCAACCAACATGGTAAACTTTGCAAAGAACATTAATTACTTAAAGTGATATAATGTTATTTTTTAACCACATATATTTACTTTAAATCATATATACTTTTACTTTAAAACATATAATGTTCTACTTTAAATTTTAACTTAGTTGTCTTAAAGATATATTAAGTATGAGAAAAGAAAGTGATGAAACATGTGTTGTGAAAGAGATAAAGATAAAATAAAAATTATAAAAGTACGACTATGAGAAAGAGGGTATTAAATGTTATTTTCAAAACGTAGATATTACAAAATAGATTCTCTCAAAAGTATATATTGTCCCTTAAAAAGTTGTTTGTTAGAGATGACGAAGAGACCAATTAATTTTTTATATAATTAGATCACAATTTTTTGTCATATTATTTTATCATATTATTGACTATAATTCAATTAATGAATATATTAGTTTAATTTTGATGTTGAGAAAGTAATTAAATTTTTGGCATGTTATATAATTATACAAGTGGACTACATATTTGTGTGTGAAGTAAATTAATAGGATACTAGAATCTTGTATACAAATCTATCATTATTTGTATCATTTTCTTTTATCTTAGCCAAAAATAACTAGTAGTTGATTTTTTTTTTACAATATGCTATATATATCACAAATTTGTTCCATTTTTATGATAACAAGTATGTAACAATGTACGCAGTTTATATGATATGCATATAATATTATATTATTTTTTATATTATTTTTTATTATTATAAAAAAGTATATATGGTCTATCACCGTCATAAAAGTAATATAAATACTACTCTAAAATAGATGTTAACATATCTTTCTAAAAATTATCAATAATTTGACAATAAATTGGGTCATTATTTGGTAAGAAAATTATAATCAATATGCTCAAAATATAAATATATATATATGAGAGGCTTGTCATATTAATGTTCAACCATTTAGAGATGAGTAAGACTATTAATAAAATTACTATAAAAATTGATATTACGTTAGAAAGAGAATTCAATGAAATATATTGTGTTATCGATTTCTATTACACACATAAAAATCATATGTATACTAACTTGAATTTTTCACATCGTAGATTTCATTGAACAAAATGAATCTATTTTTATATATATTTATCTTTTTCATGGTACGTGTTATTGATGATTTAATCTACCCCTCAAATAAATAATATTTTAAATATTTTTCAAAAATATACATATACCAAGATTACCCAAATATTTTATGGACCAACTTGATAATTTAATAAAATAATTCATGATTACTTGGGATGGAATTTTAAAATTTTTAATTTGATAAATTAATTTTCTAAGATAATAATCAAATAAGCAATTTGACTTTTTTAGTCTACATTTTTTATTTGACTAATTAAACAATCCATCTCAATATAAGACTAGCTAGTCAAATTGAACCATTAAACTATTGAATCTCATATCCAATTTATTTTGTTTATCTTTTTTTTGATAATTTATTGGGCACACACAGCCATGCCCCGGGTTCGAGACTTGGGACCCCTCCCACCCAACCCAAAGTCTCTCACAATCCTTCACCTAAAAACATTTAGGAGAGGGCGTCAACCATCCATTTCTTTCACTCTGAAAAAACCACTTAAATGCATTAAAGTGCGCCACGCAGGGCTAGAGCCCTCACCAACAGTGTGCAGCGGGATAGTCCCACCACTGGGCTACCCCTTGAGGCACTCTTATCTAGTTAACTAATAGTAGGTTAACTAACATGAATATGTTATTAAAATATATTTATAATTTTAGCACTTATTTGTCTAATTTACCATCCCATGAAAAAATGATAAACTATCATTTTTAAAAAAATTTATAATATCTTAATTATTTCTCTCATGAGTCTGAGTGTCTTTTTAAGTCAACACTCGTAATTCTATGAATAGTAAACTCTATTTTTTATGAAAACTATAATAAAACAAACAAATAAAATGTGAAAAAAACTAAGTAACACGAGTGTCATACTATTATATTGTGTGTAAATATGAAACATTTATCTAATTATAAATCTCTTATTATATTTAATATATTATGTAAGTGAATATACTATCTGACATAATATGGATACATATTGTCATGAATCAAGTACATAAAAGTGGAAGCATGTGTATGTGTGTTGGGTGATCATGGCGCCAATGCTCAATTGAGATAGGGCGTCTCATCAGCTCATTCAAATCGTTGTTATTTGGGTGGGTCATCTAATATATATCGAATTCAAATTATGTCTGAATCTATAATAATATAAATTGTAAGTAAAAAAAAAAATTCTACCTATTTTTTGAAATTTCACTTAAGATGAGCGACACTCAGTATAGTTGGCAATAAGGGCCTACGACCACCACCCCACTATGATCAAATTGTTGTAATATTTTATTTTACAAATATTTGTTGAGAATGTTATTAAGGATCATTTGCTGGTGGTTTCAGAACTGATTATATATAGTTTAAGAGAAAGGCTTATTGCACTTGCACATTGCACTTTAGGTATAAGGCCCATGTGGCACTCCTCATATGAGGAGTGATAAAGTGGTCATCCAATTGTTGGATGCCACATAGGTCTTATGCCAAGTCACATTGCACTTAAAGTGCAATGTGAATGTGCAATAAGTCTTTCTCATAGTTTAATTCTCTTCGAGACAAGATCTGAACCCTAAATCTAAGTTTATAATATATATATATATATATATATATATATATAGATTTAGCCATGAGATTGATGTAAATTTTTGTTGCAAGTGGTTTGGAATTATTTGCAACAAGTTTTTTCATATATACGTGGTATAGGATGGGTTTGAATAAATATTATTTCTTACAAAAAAAATAGAGATTAATATGTAAAAAAAACTATTTTAAATATTGATTAAAAATATATAAGAGAGAGGAAGGTAGAAGATCACATGTGTATTTCACAATTCAAAATTAAGTAAATCGACAAAAGAAACGTAGTGAAAAAATGTATGTGTATATTAGAGAATTAAGATAAATAAGATTAATTATTAAGTTCCACATAACATTGCGATATCACATAAATAAATTCCAGTTAAGTAATTTGTCTATAAGACGTCATAAATTATATTTATTCAATGTATAACCTCGATAAATTAAAAATAGTTTGTATTATAACCATGGTTTATCATATTGAACTGTATAAATGACATACACCTGAATTGCACGTCAATCCTACTCTCTAAGGCCAAATCAGCCGACCTTTACCTATTCGGTCAGTGTGATATAATTTGATATCAAATCTAGGCGAGCAGCTTCGAAATCATTTAAAAGTGGTGACCATGCCCCGTCAACGAACTGCCATCCACATTGACCTCCCTAGCCGTCATAGACAACTTGATGGATAAGACTACAGAGCATATAGTGTTTGAGGGCATCACATCGACTCTCGTCAACGGTCGAAAAAAATGAGAGCACAAGTTCTAATATTGCTAAGTTGATTGTAGTGATGAAGATAATGACGTCCTCCGTGGGAGCAGGACGAAAGCAACAAATCCTAATGGGAATCTGGAATGTAAGCGAGGAGGCGGTGGCGGTAGAGGGCATGTTGGTGTTCGTACGGCAAATGCGATGGCGATGAAGACACTCAAGATCTAGACAAACGAGGAGGAGCTATTCAACATATTTATATTGGTAGGAAAGGGGACCCAAACTTGTTGATGACATCAGCGGTGACATTAGAGGACTAAGAGAGATAGGAGTCTCACAACGAGAGGCTGACGGTGTTGCCAACGGTGCAGTTGAGAGACCTAATGAGGAGGTACAAGATGATGGGGGGACCAATGGCGGCGCTGGTGCAGACGGTGGGGGGGGGGGGGGAGGAAATGAGGAGATTTAGGGTGGGGAGACTACACATGGGAGGCGTAAGGGTGGCGAGGGGAAGGAGAGGGGGACATGAGAGAGATAGAGATTGACGATGATGTTGTGGATAGTGAAAAACATGATAAGGTGGGGGGAGGAAGAAGTTGACGGGGAAGAGGGTGGGGGATCGGTCAATACTGTACTAGTATAGTGCAAACTAGCGTCATACCGTGCCATGGGTTAGCCAATCGGGTCGACCTTGGTTATAACATATCATGCTTATCTATATTATATATATATGGTTAATACATAATTTTTTATTTTGATATGTATTTTTTTGCACAAAATCTTTGTAAATATATGTTATGTCAAATATACTATCATGTGAGCATATTATAAAAAATATCCTCTATATATCTTTATAGGTTGTAGTGATACCTCTGCATTTACATACCGTTAAGGAGAAGCAAATATTTGAAAAAATATATACGCAATGAAAATCGTTAAATAATTTGAAATACCTAAAATACCCTATAAAGTCATTTGAAAAGATATAGGGAGTCTCGATAGAAGTATAACCTTAATCTATAAAGATATTTAGAGAATATTTTTTATAATATACTCAAACGAGGGTATATTTGACATAACTAATATTTACAAGGGTATTGATGTGAATTTCTCAATTGGGGGTAGGATAGTAATTCACCTACCTAATCGAGGTTCAACTCAAATCAAACATACATGAGTGACAGTAGGGATATAGTCTCAACTAATAAAAATATTTAGAGGATATTTTTTGATAATATACTCAATTGAGGGTTATATTTGACATAATCCATATTTACAATGATATTTATGTAAAACACCCAAATAAAATATAACTCCAAAAACATATATTAAATTATTTTTTGAACACCACTTGGTGCAAACTAAGTTTGCACCAAGTGGTGCAAACTACACCCCCATTACGGTTGTGCTCACCCCCAATGAGGGTGTAGTGACATCACCCCACCCAATGGGGTGGGGAGCTTGTTGCAAACCGCCACATGGTGGTTTGCAACAAGTGTTTTCCTTATTTTTTAATTGAAATCAGATTTTGAGACCCATCTTAGAGATTTCAATAATTATAATTTCTTTCACATTTGTCCTAAGCAATACCTAAACCACGATAGATTCACACAAATTTTTTTAAGAGGGTCATAAAGTAAAGAAAAAAATCCTGGATTTTGCTATTCTTTTAAGAAGTCATTTTTTAACAATTTCCCCATAATATTTATGAAAAGTAAAATATTTATTACATTTTTCAAATATATTTAGAAAGAAAGACTGTAGCATCCCGAAAATTTTAGCTATATAAAGAATTCAAATAAATAGAAATAAATAATTTCCAAGTATGTAAAGCATACACATCATTATCGTACGTGCTATAATAAGTTAGAAAACCGTTAACACGGAAATACGACGCAATCAAGAATTTAAATAAAAAAGGGTTTGAGGGACTTCCAATATTATATATTCATGACCCAAATCATAATTGGGTCAATGGACATCATGTAGCCCAATAATCAAATAAAACTAGAAAATACAGGGAAAATTCGTAATTCTAAATAGGCTGAAATTAGAAAAATACAATTTGAGTGAAATTGGGATGCAATCATGCATTCTTGGCAACCCAAATTTGTGCCTATCTGTGGAAGGAGGTTTCCTAAAGCCTCACACACTCTATGGGAGGAAGAAATCCTCCCTAAGTAGGAAACTAACATGACAAAATCGCAACCTGACTTTCCTAGTCATAATAGGACTCCTAAAACATCATGGTTGCTTAAATACTCTTCACCAAACTTTAGAAACGAGTTTTAGAACTTGCTAGGGTTGTGTGGAGGAGTTCTTGGCAACTGGGGAAGCAGGAGATCCCCACACCAAGCCATTTTTCTTCCCCGTTGTGTCTGCTGCGACCTACACAGACCATCATCTTGAAGTCGACCAAAGATGAGTCAAACCTAAACCAAACCTTGCAAGGCTTATACCCCTTGGAAAGAGGGTCAAATCTACGTTCTAACCCAAGTGGAACGCCCAAATTCCATGCAGTATACACGAAATGGTAAGCGTTCTCCTCCAGGTGGTCTGAACACGGGTTTTTCTGGAAAAACGAGACTTCTTCAACCCAGAAGGTAGGTTTTCTCGGGCTAAATCTTAGCATATCTTATACCAATGTGTAGAGCATCAAGTTAGCTTTCATTTCCCTCTGGTTTCATCGAATTTCATCTAGTAGATTTCGAATTACAAGCTTTTTGCCAAAGTCGCGCACTGTTAGGGTTTTTCCCATACTTCTTATCATGCACATGATTCAATATCAAATTAGACTAAACTTCCTTCACAAAAGTCCTTCTACTTGAAGTTACTATCATCTTTCATGTTGGACATTTTATCTAAAAGTCTTTTGTTATAGAGTTATAAGCGTTTTAAGAGAGTCGTTGCATGATACTGCAATTTCGGGCTACACTTAACTTTTGCTCTTCATATGTTTTCTCGGGATTTGGGACTGAATTAGATCAAACCACCAACATCAAAGTTCTTCTACTAGTTGACCTCGTCATCTTTCGTGTTGAACGTTTTGTCTAAATATCATTCTTTAGAGAGTTATAAGCAGGGTAAGTAAATCCTACATCAAATTTGTTTTCAGGTTGCACATGACCTATAGGTTTTTGTTCTGGAAGGGCACTAGTGTCGACACTACTTGGACTAGTGTCGACACACTTTCCCAGCACAGCCCAGAAGGTGTTCTGGGAAGGTCTCTAGTGTCGACACTACCTGACCAGTTTTGTCCAAAAGGTGTTCTGGAATGCTGCTAGTGTCGACACTACTTGAACTAGTGTCGACACACTATCCCAGATGGGCCAGAAGGTGTTCAGGGAGCTGTCTCTAGTGTCAACACCACCTGAATTAGTGTCGACACTACTTGACCTTTTTGCCTTGTATTTGAAGCACTGTGTCGACACTACCTGGACTAGTGTCGACACTACTTGACAAATTTTCATTGTTTTGCCTTGTCTGGAGCATAGTGTCGACACCAGTAAGGGGTATGTCGACACTACCTTTGCAAAATATTGTCTGTCTTGGGTCAGATCATGGCATGAGGTCTATTTAATGGCTTAAAAGTGTTTAACACATTGAAAAATCCTTAATTACATGAATATTATTCTAATTGCTTTCTTAATGATATGATCATACATGAAGTTTGTGATTTACTCTTATTACCAATCTAGCTTGATTTAAATGATAAATATTATCTTAAAATCTTGTAAACCCATATGTAGTTAAATACATTGATCTTTGCATGCCTTCATGTTAAGTGTTTTTCGAGAGTTTGAGACCGACGGATTGTGAATTGACACGCGTACATCACTACACACTCATACATCAAGGGCGTGCACTTCTTTTCTCTTCTTGTTCTCGTGAGCACGAATTACAATCTAGACTAAAGCCATCAATGTAAATATTGAATTAAATTATAAATTTTACCGTTCAGCTATCAAATTTATCTCTTGACCATTGTTCTCATGAAATCATGTTCAATTGCTTATTACTTGTTTCCCATCGTCATTATGAACATGATATTACACATGCTTATTTATTGAAACTCTCATTGGCCATTATTAATGACTGTGGGTATCTACATTTAAAATTTTACATGAGATGTTGACCGGGCACGGCGTGTGTCCAAGGGCTCCAATCTAGCCCCAATGACGGCGAGTCATAGATATACTGTTAACCATGGGGTATAATGATTACTGGCGTTGCATCTGCGCTGGGAGTACTTTCTTGCTTGTTGAATGTTAGATACATAACCACATACACGTGGCCTGTGTGCACTCTTGGTGGATATTTCCTTGGTGTACATTAGTGTTTACGTGTCTGATTAGTGTTACTTGATCGTGCTTGTGCAATCTTGCTTGCTTGCTTGAGTGATATGGCCATCATGTATTTATTGCAACTAGTGATATCTTGCGTTCTTGTAAACTATTGACATCAAGTGAAATCTTGTGTGCTTGTACAAAGTGATCTATTGCTAGTTCTCTCTTGTTATATCATTCCAGATCTTATTCTATCTTGGTCACTCTATCTAGTTTGTTTCATGCATCATGTTTTAAATCTGTTTTATTCGTACATGCATATCGTGACATTCATCGTGCTTACCTAGTTCTAAAATGTTAATCACTTATATCATTGCTCGCACATTAAGATATAAATCATACTGGGCTAGTTTGCGCATCCCCTACTTTTCCCTAATTTAGGTGACTATGAAGTTCAAGAGGAAGAGCAAGTCGAGGATGGGAATGCATCCGAGTGATGAGCGTTCCAATTATGAGTCTGTCTATAGTTAGATCATTTGAGTGTTAGAACAATGTAGTAGGAAGTGAGGTATTATGTACTTTCCTTTTTATTGAGTCTTAGTCCTGTACTAGTTTCAATTTGAATACAATTTATATCGAGTTCAACATTTGGGCCCTATTATGATGTGGTGTTGATACACATTTAGTGCGTGCTAGCTAGAGGCTTATTTGCCGACTGTCCACGTCTCGAGATATCAACTCGAATTCTTCGAACTAATATCCGCTGCGTAATTCTCGGGACGTGACAGTTTAGTGGTATCAGAGCCTATGGAATACCAAATAGGATATGTCTCAGGAATAGGAGATACCTATGGAACCTAGGTCATGAAAATTAAATATAGTACCTGGTGAGAATGGGTAGAGACTGGGGAAGAGTTAGAAAGAATTAAACACTCCTACCCATTGACTCTTATAATGTATCTAGAGACATTAACTGGTTTCCATCCTTTTTTCAGGAACCTTCATAACACTTACACTCAACTGCAATGGCTCGCAACCAGTGGCAAGCTATGCAAGAAACCGTGGCTGGATTGACCCAGATGAAGCAAAAAACTGGCAGGAAGAAATAGAAAGGATCTTCCAAGTAATGCAATGCACTAATAGGGAGAAGGTGGTACTGGCCACTTTTCAATTTACCAAGGATGCCCGAGCGTGGTGGAAGGCCACATCGGCCCACCTGCCTAAAATGGCTGAACTGGAGTGGGCCGGATTCCTGGAGATATTCCGAGGAAAATATTTCTCTGAGAGAGTCAAGGAGAAGAAGGCAGCAGAGTTTGCTGCACTTAAACAGAAAGGGATGTTCGTGGCTGAGTATGAGGCTCAGTTCGGGCGTCTTGTTGTGTATGCCCCACACCTGGTGGGAACTGAAAGGCTAAAGGCTAACCATTTCATGGATGGGCTCAGGCCCATGTTCATTGAACGGCTCGAACCACATAATATCCAAACTTACGCGGAGATGGTTCAAAGAGCTCAACTGGTAGAAGACATCATGGCCAAAGTGGAGGGTATGAGGGGCAAGGACAACTCCAAGCCAATCTTCGTCAAGAGGGGAGCACCTAATATTGCTCCAACTTTTCGAAACAACAACGTCAACAACAATAACAAGAGGCCGAATGTCGGAAGAGATGTTACTGGGGACAAAAGAGTCAAAATAGAAGATAGGCAGTTGGCTGAGAACTGCAAATTCTACGATAAACCAGGACACTGAGCTGAGGAATGCTGGAAGAAGCTCGGGGCATGCTTGAGATGTGGTGGTCGTGACCACCGTATTCCTGACTGTCCAATGATGAAGGACCAACCAGGTAGAGCCAAGAATGCACCACGGCGTCAGGGACGCCACGGCGTCAGGGACGCCTTAATGCTATCATAGAAGCTGACCTACCCGAGGAAGGGGGTATGGTGGAAGGTACCATTTCCGTACACTCTCAACCTGCTTTTGTGCTTATTGATACTGGAGCTGCATATTCATTTATTTCCACCACATTTGCTGCAACTCTACCTATCAAACCTGTACCCTTGAAATCCAAGATTTCTGTAGCCTCTCCACTAGGCTCAGAATCTGAACTCACTCACTACTTGCCAAAATGTGAAACTATGATTGGAGGACACAATCTCCCTGCCGACCTCATCTGTTTAGATATGAAGGGTTATGATGCCATTTTGGGTGTTGATTGGCTAATTGAATATGATGCCGATGTAAACTGTCGCCATAGGAGGGTCACTTTTAAAAGACCAAACCTCCCAACTCTATCACTACTTGGCACCCGTTATCACAAACACCCTATCTTGATATCCTCCCTAAAGGCTTCTAAGCTAATCAACCAGGGTTGTGATGCTTTCCTAGTTTCCATCTTGGCAACTGAAAAGAAGAAACCAACCCTAGAAGACATTCCAATAGCCAGAGACTATCCTGATGTATTTCCAGAGGAATTACCGGGTATACCTCCTGAACGGGAGGTAAACTTTACCATTGAGTTACTCCCTGGGGCATCCCCTGTTTCAAAGGCTCCGTATCGTATGTCCCCTGTTGAATTGTAGGAGTTGAAGAGACAGATCCAAGAATTGCTAGATCAGGGTTTTATCAGGCCTAACACATCCCCGTGGGGAGCGCCAGTGCTATTCGTCAGAAAGAAGGACGGGACAATGAGGCTATGCATTGATTACCGTCAGTTGAACCAGTTGACAATAAAGAATAAGTATCCACTGCCCCGCATCGACGAGCTGTTTGACCAGATCTCCGGTGCACAATATTTCTCCAAGATAGATCTAAGATCAGGCTACCATCAACTAAGAATAAAGGAGGAGAATATTCACAAGTCTGCATTCCGGAGTAGATATGGTCACTATGAGTTCGTGGTCATGCCGTTTGGTTTAACAAATGCTCCAGCGGCTTTCATGCAACTTATGAACAATATTTATAGGCCGTACTTGGACCAGTTTATAGTGGTGTTCATTGATGACATCCTTATTTACTCCAAATCTAAAGAAGAACGTGAGGAACACTTGAAGGTTGCTCTGCAAGTGCTCAGAGATAATCAACTCTATGCTAAACTTAGTAAGTGTGAATTCTGGATGGAGGAAGTGTCTTTCCTTGGTCACATCATATCCAAGGAGGGAATCTCTGTGGATCCATCTAAGGTGGAGGCGGTAAAGAACTGGGGAAGGCCGACAACTGTGTCGGAGATTATAAGTTTTTGGGTTTAGCCGGTTATTATCGTCGCTTCATTAAAGATTTCTCAAAGATAGCTGTACCTTTGACCAGGCTTACCAGAAAGGAGAATCCATTCGCATGGACTGATGAATGTGAAAAAAGTTTCAGGGCATTGAAAGAGCACCTTACCTCAGCACCCGTACTGACCCTGCGAGTGGCTGAGGGTAGTTTTAAAGTATACACCGATGCATCTGGGATCGGCCTTGGCTGTGTACTGATGCAAAATGGGAAGGTTATATGCTATGCATCCAGACAATTGAAGAAGCACGAGGACAATTATCCTGTACATGATCTGGAGCTAGCTGCTGTAGTCTTCGCCTTGAAGATATGACGTCATTATCTATATGGTGAGAAATTCATTGTGTTTTCTGACCATAAAAGTTTGAAGTATTGTTTTCTCAACAGGACTTGAATATGAGACAGCGGCGATGGTTGGAGTATCTCAAGGACTTCGACTTCACGATCCAATATCACCCAGGAAAAGCAAACGCCGTGGCAGATACTCTAAGTAGAAAGCCAATGATCACATTGTCAAGTTTAATGGTAGATGAATGGAAGTTATTAGAAGATTTCGCCAAGTTAAACATTGATGCTGACATCAAAGAGAAGGGATGCTTTGTTGCTAGTGTTAGAGCACAACCCACACTATTGGAGGACATCACAACACTCCGAGACAATGACCCTATACTTGTGGAGATTAAGGCTAATCTGGACCAGAGGCCGGATTTCTCATTAACTGAAGATGGAAGGCTATTGTTCCGGGATCGGGTCTGTGTACCCGACCATGCGGAGATAAAGAAAATGAGTATGGATGAGGCTCACAAAACTAGATATACTATTCATCCAAGAACTACCAAAATGTATCAAGATTTGAAAAGAAGCTTATGGTGGCCTAATATGAAGAGAGAGGTGGCGAAATATGTCGCCCATTGTTTAACATGTAAAAGGGTCAAGGCGGAACACATGCGGCCCGCAGGTAAACTTAAACCCCTAGAAATCCCGGCATGAAAATGGGAAGGTATAGGGATGGACTTTATTTTCGGACTACGTACCTAAATCTAGAGGTGGATTCGATGGAATCCGGGTTATTGTTGACCGCTTAACTAAGTCGGCTCACTTCTTGCCGGTGAAGAATAAGTGGTCAGTAGATGTTCTGGCTGCATTGTATGTGAAGGAAATAGTCAGATTACATGGAGTATCGGTGTCTATCGTGTCTGATAGAGACCCCATATTTACATCCCACTTTTGGAAAGGACTGCATTACTCCTTGGGATCTAAACTGAACTTTAGCACGACTTTCCATCCACAGACAGATGGTCAGACGGAGAGAACCAACCAGGTGGTTGAAGATATGCTTAGAGCCTGTGTCCTAGATTTTGGAGGCAACTGGCACGAACACTTACCTCTTGTGGAGTTCGCCTACAATAATAGCTATCAAGCTAGCATCCAAATGGCACCATTTGAAGCACTCTATGGCAGGAGTTGCCGATCTCCAATATGTTGGTATGAAGTTGGCGAAAAATAAATGCTAGGACCAGAGATGATAAGGGAAACAACCGAGAAGGTAAAGCTTATTAAAGAAAGAATGGCAGTGGCACAGCAAAGACAAAAAGACATATGCAGATAATAGAAGAAGAGACCTGGAATTTCAGGTGGGTGAACATGTATCCTTAAAGGTGTCTCCAGGCCGTGGGATCAGGCGTTTTGGCATTAAAGGCAAGTTGTCACCGAGGTTTGTCGGGCCTTTCGAAATTCTTGAAAGAGTCGGCGAGGTGGCATATCGTCTCGCTTTACCACCACAAATGGACGGAATACACAATGTGTTCCACATATCCATGTTGAAAAAGTATGTACGAGATCCATGGCATGTTATAGAATACGAGCTTCTGGAATTCAACAAAGACGGAACATATTAAGAGAAGCCAATTAAGATCGTGGACCGGGAATTGCGCCAACTAAGGAACAAGGTTATTCCACTAGTAAGGGTTAGATGGAATCAACGCATGGATGAGGACGACACGTGGGAAACTGAGGAAGCAATGCGCAAAAGATACCCGGAGCTATTCACAAGTAAGTACACCTCACTTGTACAATAACTTGCTATACATGAATTTGAGGACCAAATTCTCTTAAGTGGGGGAGGGTGTAGCACCCCGGAAATTTTAGCTATATAAAGAATTCAAATAAATAGAAATAAATAATTTCTAAGTATGTAAAGTATACGCATCATTATTGTACGTGCTATAACAAGTCGAAAAACCGTTAACACGAAAATACGACGCAATCAAGAATTTAAATAAAAAGGGTTGGAGGGACTTCCAACATTATATATTCATAGCCCAAATCATAATTGGGTCAATGGACATCATGTAGCCCAATAATCAAATAAAGCTAGAAAATGCAGGGAAAATTCGTAACTCTAAATAGGCTGAAATTAGAAAAATACAATTTGAGTTAAATTGGGATGCAATCATGCATTCTTGGCAACCCAAATTCGTGCCTATCTGTGGAAGGAGGTTTCCTAAAGCCTCACACACTCTATGGGAGGAAAAAATCCTCCCTAGGTAGGAAACTAACATGACAAAATCGCAACCTGGCTTTCCTAGTCATAATAGGACTCCTAAAACACCATGGTTGCTTAAATACTCTTCACCAAACCTTAGGAACGAGTTTTTGAACTTGTTAGGGTCGTGTGGAGGAGTTCTTGGCAACTGGGGAAGCAGGAGATCCCCACACCAAGCCGTTCTTCTTCCCCGTTGTGTCTGCTGCGACCTGCACAGACCATCATCTTGAAGTCGACCAAAGGTGAGTCAAACCTAAGCCAAACCTTTCAAGGCTTATACCCCTGGAAAGAGGGTCAAGTCTACATTCTAATCCAAGTGGAACGCCCAAATTCCATGCAGTATACACGAAGTGGTAAGCGTTCTCCTCCAGGTGGTCTGAACACGGGTTTTTCTGGAAAAATGAGACTTCTTCAACCCAGAAGGTAGGTTTTCTCGGGCTAAATCTTAACATATCTTATATCAATGTGTAGAGCATGAAGTTAGCTTTCATTGCCCTCTGGTTTCATCAAATTTCATCTAGTAGATTTCGAATTACAAGCTTTTTGCCAAAGTCGCACACTGTTAGGGTTTTTCCCGTACTTCTTATCATGCACATGATTTAAGACCAAATTAGACTAAACTTTCTTCACGAAAGTCCTTCTACTTGAAGTTATGATCATCTTTCATGTTGGACGTTTTGTCTAGAAGTTTTTGTTAGAGAGTTATAAGCGTGTTAAGAGAGTCGCTGCACGATACTGCAATTTCGGGCTACACTTGACTTTTGTTCTTCATATGTTTTATCGAGATTCGGGACTGAATTAGATCAAACCACCAACATCAAAGTTCTTCTAGTAGTTGACCTCGTCATCTTTCATGTTGAACATTTTATTTAAATGTCATTCGTTAGAGAGTTATAAGTAGGGTAAGTAAATCATGCATCAGATTTGTTTTCAGGTTGCACATGACCTATAGGTTTTTATTCTGGAAGGGCACTAGTGTCGACACTACTTGGGCTAGTGTCGACACACTGTCCCAGCACAGCCCAGAAGGTGTTCTGGGAAGGTCTCTAGTGTCGACACTACCTGATCTAGTGTCGACACTACCTGACCAGTTTTGTCCAAAAGGTGTTCTGGAAGGCTGCTAGTGTCGACACTACTTGAACTAGTGTCGACACATTGTCCCAGATGGGCCAGAAGGTGTTCTGGGAGCTGTCTCTAGTGTCGACACCACCTGAACTAGTGTCGACACTACTTGACCTTTTTGCCTTGTATTTGAAGCACTGTGTCGACACTACCTGGACTAGTGTCGACACTACTTGACAAATTTTCATTGTTTTGCCTTGTGTCTGGAGCATAGTGTCGACACCAGTAAGGGGTGTGTCGACACTACCTTTGCAAAATATTGTCTGTCTTGGGTCTGATCATGGCATGAGGTCTATTTAATGGCTTAAAAGTGTTTAACCCATTGAAAAATCCTTAATTACATGAATATTATTCTAATTGCTTTCTTAATGATATGATCATACATGAAGCTTGTGATTTACTCTTGTTACCAATCTAGCTTGATTTAAATGATAAATATTATCTTAAAATCTTGTAAACCCATATGTAGTTAAATACATTGATCTTTGCATGCCTTCATGTTAAGTGTTTTCCGAGAGTTTGAGACCGACAGATTGTGAATTGACGCGCGTACATCACTACACACTCATACATCAAGGGCGTGCACTTCTTTTCTCTTCTTGTTCTCGTGAGCACGAATTACAATCTAGACTAAAGCCATCAATGTAAATATTGAATTAAATTATAAATCTTACCGTTCAGTTACCAAATTTATCTCTTGACCATTGTTCTCATGAAATCATGTTCAATTGCTTATTACTTGTTTCCCATCGTCATTATGAACATGATATTACACATGCTTATTTATTGAAACTCTCATTGGCCATTATTAATGACTGTGGGTATCTACATTTAAAATTTTACATGAGATGCTGACAGGGCACGGCGTGTGTCCAAGGACTCCAATCTAGCCCCAATGACGGCGAGTCATAGATATACTGTTAACCGTGTGGTATAATGATTACTGGCGTTGCATCTGCGCTGGGAGTACTTTCTTGCTTGTTGAATGTTAGATACATAACCACATACACGTGGCCTGTGTGCACTCTTGGTGGATTTTTCCTTGGTGTACATTGTGTTTACGTGCCTGATTAGTGTTACTTGATCGTGCTTGTGCAATCTTGCTTGCTTGCTTGCGTGATATGGCCATCATGTATTTATTGCAACTAGTGATATCTTGCGTTCTTGTAAACTATTGACATCAAGTGAAATCTTGTGTGCTTGTACAAAGTGATCTATTGCTAGTTGTCTATTGTTATATCATTCCAGATCTTATTCTATCTTGGTCACTCTATCTAGTTTGTTTCATGCATCATGTTTTAAATCTGTTTTATTCGTACATGCATATCGTGACATTCATCGTGCTTATCTAGTTCTAAAATGTTAATCACTTATATCATTGTCCGCACATTGAGATATAAATCTTACTGAGCTAGTTTGCTCATCCCCTACTTTTCCCCAATTCAGGTGACTATGAAGTTCAAGAGGAAGTGCAAGTCGAGGATGGGAATGCATCCGAGTGATGAGCGTTCCAATTATGAGTCTGTCTATAGTTAGATCATTTGAGTGTTAGAACAATGTAGTAGGAAGTGAGGTATTATGTACTTTCATTTTTATTGAGTGTTAGTCCTGTACTAGTTTCAATTTGAATACAATTTATATTGAGTTCAACATTTGGACCCTATTATGATGTGGTGTTGATACACATTTAGTGCGTGCTAGCTAGAGGCTTATTTGTCGACTGTCCACGTCTCGAGATATCGACTCGAATTCTTCGAACTAATATCCACTGCGTAATTCTCGGGACGTGACAAAGACACTTATATATTTTCCATGGGTCAATATATTTATGATATATTATGCCCCCTCATTAAAAAATCTAAATTATATTTTGGAAGTATGGTTAACATCTCTCCTTTGATAATTACTGGGGCTGCAACCGGGTCGGGTTCGGAACCAGAAACACATATTCCGATTTTGAATTCCGATAACCAAAATATAATTCCAATTCGGATTCCGATAAAATCGGAATAGTTAATTCCGATTCCGATAGTTTTACGTTTTGAGTATATGAATAATTTATCAGATAATCGATACCATTTTTGACTATTTTTTTAATTCTTATTTTGATAATTTATCAAAATATCTAATATTAATTTTGATAATCTATCGATATCAATTTTTTAATTTTAAAATTGATAATTTTTATCAAAATTCGAATTAAAAAATCGATATATCGGTTTCTATTTGCTGCCCTAGTAATTACTTCTCTCCAAATGCGCGCCCAGTTACCCGACTCACGACAGCTCGAATGGTCACTTCCGATGGCGTGCGTCCCCGTCCCGCCCCAATTTTGTGGTTGGGATCGTCCCGTTACGGGAAACTCCACTTCCCATCTTTCCCACAAGTTTGTATTTGTCCGCACCACCACCGGCTTTTAAAAATCCCAGAACAGCTCATTGGACTGTGCGGGAGCACGACGCCACTGGTGGCCGCACACTGGCTATATATAGCTCTACGGCGTTATTCCAGATCGCGAGGCGGCTCCGTCGCTGCCGCACGTTGCGGGCGAGATGAGATGCCCCTCGCCGGCGTCGCGCAGCGGGTGTTTTCGTGGTCCGATTGATGCCGTCCCTTGCTGCTCGAGATGAATCTGCTCGTCGTTGGACCGGAAGCGCGCGGGCCGCTGGGGTGGGGCTTCCCGTGCGGAGGCCAGAAGCTCGGTCGCGGCTGGGGCGTTTGCCGGTGCTTTGTCGCGAAGGAGGGGAGGCGGAGGCGGAGGCGGAGGAGGGCGTGGGGTGGCGGTGGGGACGATGGCGGCACCTCTGCCAGAGTCGTCGCGGCTCGTGCCGGGCTCTCCAGTTTCTTCTCCTCCCGGATTGGGCTGGACTCTCAGGTATATGCTCTTTCCTTCCCTTTCGCACTCAGTACCGAGTAGCGTATTTGTCGGCTTTAGTTTTGCAGTGGGTTGGAAAGATGGCAATCGCTAGATTAATTGGTTGAATCCGAGTCACAGTCGTATGAACATTTATGAAATTTCAATGTTGCCAGCATTAGTGCCCCTGGTTATTCATGACCATGTTAGAGGCAACTCGCGTACAATCTTTGCTTCTAAATACATCACTGACGACGTCTTCCTTGTAACTTATTTAACTAGATAGATGTGATCCATGTTTCAGATTTGACATGCACGGAATGCATAAACAGTCCTCCGAAATACGTAAACAATGACACGGATCTTTTGAGTGGACATGGTGTTTCGACAATTATTTGGCATCCTTTTAATCGCTCTAGTTCTTCAATAGGACTTCATAAAACGAAAGCGCAATTCTTTCAATTTTGATCAAGTGAACCCATTGACTCTGTTATTGTTTCCTCCCATTTCTTCATACAGCTTGCTGCTTCCGTTCAAGTTCATTTCTCTGGCAAATCATCCGTAATAGAGGGTATGGATTTTTAAAGGACTGACACATTGTCTCGTTTGGAGTTGTAGAACTTGCATAATCAAGACTCGTCTCAGCTACTATGGGCTGGTCCTGTCCCGGGAGACATTGCTGAAATTGAGGCATACTGCAGGATTTTCAGAGCCGCGGAGCAGCTTCATACTGCAATTATGGAGACTTTGTGTGATCCAGAGACTGGAGAATGCATGATATCCTATAACATCCCTTCTGAGGAGTTGCCAGCACTCGAAGAAAAAATAGTTGCAGTGCTTGGTTGCATTGTGGCACTACTAAACCGAGGTAGAGAAGACGTTCTATCTGGAAGATCTTCCCCTGGGAGTTCCTTCTCTGTCAAGGATATAAGTATTTTGGATGGCAGACTTCCACCACTTGCTGTCTTCAGGGGTGAAATGAAAAGGTGCTGTGAAAGTTTGCATGTTGCCCTTGTGAATTACTTTACACCCTTTGACGACAGAAGTACTGATATCTGGAGAAAATTGCAGAGGTTAAAAAACGTGTGCTATGATGCTGGCTTTCCGCGTGGGGAAGGTTATCCCTGTCATACAATCTTTGCAAACTGGAACCCTGTCTATTTTCAAACCACAAAGGAAAACATGGAACCAGAAGATCCTAAAGTGGCATTTTGGAAAGGTGGACAGGTAACAGATGAAGGTTTGCATTGGCTTATGGAAAATGGATTCAAAACTATTGTTGATCTCAGAGTTGAAGTTGTTAAAGATGAATACTATCAATCTGCCGTTGAACACGCTATCTCATATGGAAAAGTATCTGTGGTGCATATTCCAGTTGAACTTGGAACTGCTCCTTCCATGGAACAAGTTGAGCAATTTGCATCATTAGTTTCAGATTCCACCAAACAACCTCTTTATCTTCATAGTCAGGAAGGAGTTGGCAGAACTTCTGCCATGGTTTCAAGATGGCGACAGTATACTGCACGTTTTGTCTCACAGCTCACGGATGGCATGCTACTCAAAGACACAAAGGTCTGGCCACAATCAGATGGCCAAAAGTTTGTTCCTTCAATCACATCAGACAACAGTCATCCAGATGTCAAAATCAAACAATCCTCAGAGAAGGATTTGGATAATACACGCTATCTTAATGGAATGAGTAGCAAACAAGTTCCTCCATCTGTCGACAGTGAAAATCAAAATGGAGAGATTGCCCATATGCATGACACCAACAAGGATAATGAAGAACCTCATTTTGTTTACCATAAGGATATTGATCCACTCAATTCTCAGGTTCCTAAGTGTGATATTTTTTCCCGAAAAGAAATGGTTCAGTTCTTCAAGGATAGAAAGGTATATCCTTGCTCATTTATGGATAATCAGGTAAAAGGATTCAGAACCTTTTCACCTTCTGCATACAAACAGACTATTCAGGCCAATGAAACTCTTGCAGATATCCAACTATCACCATCAATTCAAGAAAGAAAATCAAATGGAACATTCCCCTCAAAAGATTCATATCCTAGGCTCAATAGAGCTGGTGACATCAGCAAAGGCTATCTAAGCAATGAAAATGGCATGACCTTTCATTCAAATGCAAATAATTCCTATGATGTAGCTGAATCAACAACCATTAGCAGCAAACATGGCAGCGTGGGTAAGCAAGTCTTGTCTCCAGTTGTCAGAGAAAAAACAGGAAAATATGCAGATGTCAGTGGTGATCTTGATGGTTCAGAGCTTGTTGAAGGGAATATGTGTGCATCTACGACTGGTGTTGTTAGAGTTCAGTCAAGGAGGAAAGCAGAAATGTATTTAGTCCGTACTGATGGATTTTCTTGCACCAGGGAGAAGGTGACAGAATCTTCCCTTGCTTTCACTCATCCCAGCACTCAACAGCAGATGCTCATGTGGAAATCTACACCGAAGACAGTATTACTATTGAAAAAAATTGGCAAGGAACTCATGGAAGAAGCCAAAGAGGTATATAAGCACACCTCCTATCATTTTTCAACTATAAAATTCTCTGCAGTTCAACTAGCTGTGTGATCATGCACATGAAATGTGACACCGATGAGAATCCCTGCACTTACAAATTAGAGAGTTATCTTCACTGGAGGTTGGAAATGTGAGGATCTGAGGGCTCCCTTGGGAAATATGAGTAGGTGAAAACCTGTCTTGTTTTTTCCCTATTGTGTGTTCAATCCCACAACCTCCACTTAACAAGGAGAGCTTGATGCTGGACAAATGATGGAACGTCAAATTGGAGAGTGAGATTAAACTGGTGTGAGCTTAGATATTGTTGAATTGTCTACCTCTCATTATTATTTTTGGATGTTGGATATGATCTAGAATGATAGATATTTAGATAATATAACCTTATAATGTCATGTTACTGAGTGATGACTTTCACAAATAATGTATCCATTTTGTGCTTTTTTTCCCTCATATCTGTTTATTGCTGTCTTATACATGTATCCTTGATACCTAGGTTGCATCTTTCTTGCACCATCAAGAGAAGATGAATGTCCTGGTAGAACCGGGTGTGCATGATGTTCTTGCAAGGATCCCAGGCTTTGGGTTTGTACAAACATTTTATAGCCAGGATACCAGGTATTGGTGACTTCGATGAATTCTGAACAGCACTGTGTTTGCACATTTGAAGCAGATATTACAACTTCCATATCTCCAATGCAGTGATCTTCATGAGAGGGTTGACTTTGTTGCCTGTTTGGGGGGTGATGGTGTTATCTTGCATGCATCAAACTTATTCAGAGGTGCAGTCCCACCTGTGGTCTCCTTTAGTCTTGGATCTCTTGGGTTTCTGACATCGCACACTGTATGTTACGTCTCTAATTCTTGAAAAGAAAAGCCTTCTACAGTCACTTCACTTGTCTAGTTGTCTGTGGCATTGATTATGTCATGTTTTGCTACAGTTTGATGATTACGGGCAAGATCTAAGGGCAGTTATCCATGGGAATAATACATTGGATGGAGTTTATATCACTCTGAGAATGCGTTTAAGGTGTGAAATTTTTCGGAATGGAAAAGCAATCCCCGGGAAAGTATTTGATGTTCTAAATGAGGTTGTTGTGGATCGTGGTTCTAATCCATACCTTTCCAAAATTGAATGCTACGAGCATAACCTTCTTATCACAAAAGTAAGACATACACTTACCTGCCCTAAGTAATTGTTCGGTTTCTCTTTTGTGTTTATGCATGTCGATTGTTCCTTTGTTGGCCACAAGCTAGTATTCGTACTTGAAGGGGAATGGGTGGGAAACATTTTTTTTCTTCTTCTGTACATGACAACTGAGCAGTTTCCAGAGGCACCTGCATGATAGCCTAACCTCCTGGTGTTAGCTGTTCTGTCCATCTGTGCTTGGATGCTGCTGTGACTTTCAACAGCTGCATATATATGCTATTTCAGACATTTTGACGTAACGTAAAATATCCATTCTTAGACATAATCATTGATCTTTGCATTGTCTGATTATTTATATGCCATTTGTGAGTGACTAAATTCAATTTAGGTACAAGGTGATGGAGTTATCATAGCTACACCCACGGGTAGCACTGCTTACTCCACATCTGCAGGAGGCTCCATGGTATGTTACTTGATATTTTTCTCCTCTTCTTTAGTGCTCCATGGTATATTAATTGACCTTTTCTGGTCTTGATAGATATGTTGGTTAGTTATGTTCATATGTCCTGAAAGTTGTTCTCTTGAAAATGCAAATATAATAACTATTTTTTTTGTCATTATTCTATTGCTATTTCGATCAGCATCATGTCAATTTATTGTGTAGCCTGCACTTTGCAGCCACAGAGAAGCAGCATAAAGAAGAAATAAGAATCAGATGAGGCATGGAAGGCCGAATCGGCAATCCGGATCGAGATCGGCCGATTCCAGATTGGATTGGCCATGACCGATCCAGGCCAATTCCGGTCAATTCTGATCAGGAATTGGCCTGTATCGGATCGGGATTGGCCCTGACCGATTCCTGGGCTGATCCCATCCTGTATTCCATTAGATGAGAAGAGAGAATTGTAAGGTCAAGTAGAAAAAGTGCTTCACATATTTCCATAGTTTGCACGTGTGATGATCATTTTTTTGGATGGTGTCTCATAGGACATAATCTCAACACATGTAAAATATAAAAGATTAAATGTATGCCTAGGAAGATGATGATAGAAGTTCCAAGCCCTCTCCATTACACTATCAAACTATCAATTTGTACTAATCATATGGATTGTAAAGGAAAACGTTTCCCTCAACCCCAAAGACCAGGCCAGTTGGTGGTGTGGGGTCTGCGGGCTCTCATAGTTCCTGTTTGAACTTTCAAACATCGATCTTCTCTTTCTGCACAGCCCAAAAAACTTCTGCAATGATGAGGTTCAGGACTGATACTCAACAATAGGATCCTTCATGTTTTTCCATTTATTCATCAGTTGTATGTTGGTCTCATTATTTTTCCAGGCAAAAGGTCAAACACTGAAGCTGATGATTCAGAGTACTGCAAACATTCTAGGCCTAACAAATACATGATCATAATTTTCTTCAATTATTCCACAAAATGCTTATTCTCTGTCACAGCCTGCCTGAGCTGCTCAAGTTTATCAAGAGATTCCAACTTCCTCTGTTCCATTTTCAAATCTGAATCTTGGCTGGCCTTCATTTTTTATGTAGATTCTTGGTCTCCTCATGCCCGCAGCCACCTGTCTGAAGCAGCTTGATTGGCGACTTGACTGTGAACATGCCATTTGACCTCACAGATGGTTAGTGACGTGCTGGTGAACTCCTTCTGTAGTCATAAAATGGAATACTTCACAGCAATTTTGGCCAAAGGATTATAAGAGACTATAACAAGCTCAGATTTCAGATGATGTATTTCCACCCCCCGCTCGCGCCACATCCTTGCCTGAAGAATGCCAGTTTATAGAGATGATATATTACTCAAGTGACTGGCATAATGACCCAGTGCACTAGATCTCCTGTGGTTTCCACTCAAAGTCCCACTTCCTTTCTACCAGCTTCCAAAGTGATTTTATATAAAATAGTCAACTGAGTGAGCTCCAGCAGCAAAGTCAATGTTTCTTGTTGGAGAAACATTGATCCCTTTGGAAAATAGAGATTTGCTGATATTTTATAATGATTGAGACATGCATAGCACGTATCCTTCTGAAATGATAGTACTTCTGAATTTTTACTTGGTGACCTTTCCATGTCATATTGACTAAATGCAGTTCGTTTATTTCAAGGAAGTAAAATATGTAAAATACTTTCATCTAAACTGGCATAATCCTGCATTGAAATGACTTTAAAGCTTGTAGAACTACCATCTTTGTTTACATAAGTTTTGTTGGATCATGCCAATCACACAACTGAAAGAAATGGAAAACCACGAGTATTGTTTTTAGTACACCTTAAATACTTTCATATATTTTGAAAAAAAGTATGCCGGCAACTTCATCAGTTTCTATCTCTGTGGCAACTTTTTTAAATGCATCAGTAATATGTGTCAAGAAAAACTTGTCCCAAGTTCTAATCATTCACTTGGAACTAGGATGGAGATGAATGAAAGAGAAACAGTGAAACACAGACAACTTATGAGTTTTCATCCTATAAAAGTCTTTTTGTTCTTAAAACTCTCTCAGTCCTCCACCAGAAGCTTTTGTTGCTAATTCTTTTTGCTGATGTAAATTTTATAGTCACATGCTCAAACATGGTTCACATATAGAAGGATGTATATATGTACTCCCTTAGGAATCATGTGCTTACTCATTCCCAGGGGACTTTTATGATATTCAACCTTTTTGGGGCGCCGTACCATTAAGGAAAACATCTGCGCATTCATTCTGTTAGTCACAACCTTTTCAAGCTGAATACTGTATGATCATAAGCTATTAATAATAGTATCATCTGTTTTTTTTCCGTTCTTTTTTTTTTCCATTTGTGGAACAGCATAACATATCAGGTTTTTTTAAATTTTGTGTAGGTTCATCCAAATGTCCCATGCATCTTATTCACCCCAATCTGTCCACATTCCTTGTCTTTCAGACCAGTGATTCTTCCAGATTCTGCCCGGCTTGAGCTAAAGGTACTTTCTTTGCTCCATTCAGATGTCTATGTCTATTGGGAAATCCCCTTATGTTCTGGACTTTTAAAATGTTGGTTATATTTGGAGTGGACTGGAAAAACAAATGAAATCTCTAGTAACATGGATATTGTATCCCCAAACAAGACAAGAAGCTTTTGAACATACCACAAAGCTATTGATGGTTTGGTACTACATGTGTATTCTATGCCTAATAGCAATTGATTGTTTGTTGTGTATGTAGCTTGATTTCGTTGTCACGACTGAGCATGCTGGTCTTGCATATTTTTTTCTTTTTAATGATCTGACTACATGCATGATGTGTCACTACCCCCTTCAACATGAACACCACTCTCTATTTAGAGAATATAGATAATCTAGCACAAAGTCTGAGGATCCAATTTGTGTACCCTGGAAATCCTGTAAGGATTTTAGAGATTATTTCTTATTTGCAGATAGGAGTTGCTTGAAAAAACTTTTGACGTGCACCTCTAGCCCATTGTTATCTTCTATTTAGTAGCTTGAAAAGTCAATATTGTCCAGTCAGAAATGATGTCTATAATGAAACTAAGTTTGCACCCAATTGATGACTGTGTCTAAACCACAATTACTTTGATCTAGTCCCCTGAAAGTGTCTTCAATGGTACTGTATTCATCAAGCTGCAGTCACCCCCCCTTCAACCCCAAACTCCCAACTTTGATATACAATTAGTATTTTGCTCACACAAGGTTTGCTAAGACTACTAAATTAAGACACTGATGTCTGATGAACTCAGCTTCAATTGCTAAGTTTTCTTTTCACTCTGTAGTCTTTTCCCCTGTATAAGTTCCATGAACAAAATCAAATTCTCTCTGCATCATGTCAACTGATTTCTTTCTGAAAATGTTTGTGTACCCACTCGAATTCTTTGGCCAGGAATGCCACCTTATTCTCTTCCCTAATCTCATTTCTTGATGTGCGTGGAATGTGAACTGAACAGATACCCGAGGATGCCCGAAGCAATGCGTGGGTGTCGTTTGATGGGAAGAGAAGGCAACAGCTCTCCAGGGGAGACTCTGTTCGCATATGCATGAGCCAACACCCACTCCCAACAGTTAACAAATCCGATCAGACTGGTGATTGGTTCCACAGCTTGATTCGCTGTCTGAACTGGAACGAGAGATTGGATCAGAAGGCATTGTGATATGGGAAAACTTCTGCACGATTTCCGGTGATGTACATATCTATACAAAAATTTGCAGAGAAAAGTTTGTAGGTCGATTCGTCCTTAGAGATGGATCTCACGTCATAAATGAATACCCATAATTCCCATTTCCGGAAAGAAAAATGGATGGATGGATAAATTTTGCTGAAAAGTGAGTGCTGTTATTTTCCCGATCTGCAGTAAAACTTACCTTTTCCTTTTCCTCAACCTTTTTTGTCCTCTCTAAACATGAGATCTGAAAGAAGAGACTCAGATAATGTGGTGAAATTTGACGTCATTGCTAATGCACCGAAAGGCAGATGTAAACTATAATTTAGTGAACGTGTGGTTTCCGCATCTTTCTCCTCTTATTTTTTTTGGCAAATTAATTAGGATTTAACGTATATTGTACTAGGGGATAATATTTAATTACAGTTCTATCAATGACTAAAAAATAAGTTAAATATCTGATAATAATTCTTAATTAACTTGCCCTATTTCTTCTCCCCCGTCAACTTATCTATATAAAAAAGTTGTTTTTCGCCCGTCATTACTTTTCTTGGCAAAGAGTGTAACGTTGCGCGTTTTTCGGATCATCGTAGATCCAGATTTAGTGGGTTTGGTGGCCAATGTGAGGTCCATTAGTGTTGTATGTTTCTTATTAGATCCTTACCGAGCTTGGTTATGGGTCTGTGTTGGTGTTCAGCTCGCTGGACATCAACAGTGGGTTGGCGTCCAGGTGTGTGACGTCGACTGTGTGTTGGCGGCAATGGTGTGCCGTTAACATGGTTTTAGTGTCCATCGATGTGGACGTCTACCGATGGTTCTAGTGTGTTCCGTTGTATGAACTTGGCGGCCAAAGATGTGGACGCCTCGTTGGGTGGCGGTTTGGTTAACGACACAGAGGTTGACGTTAACCTGACGCACCTGTGTTTTTAGGGCTGATCCGAGCCTTGTTCTTTTTCCACTCTCTCCCCTCCTCTTCGCCCACCTTCACCCTTGAGCTTCTTCGCGAGTTCTGACGGTCGGCGGGAGCTCGTGGGAAGGCTGTGGTGCGCGTGGTAGCAGCAGATCGGGCGGGGAATGGCGAATTGGAGCGCGGTGTTCGTGGGGCGTTCCTCGGGTTTCGGTGTGATTCAAGGTTCTTCGAGGGTTTAATTGCGTTTTTGAGGTAGGGGCTGGACCCGTTGATCTTCTCTGATTAAATTGTTATGCTTTCTTTGCATAATTCGGATGTTAATTGAGTTTTTGGGAAAATGGGTTTTCATGCTGGGAAATCGGGTGGTTTGATTGATCCAAGCGTTGGATCATGTCTTTCCGGTTTAATTGTGGTTGTTAGATGTAAGGGGAAGTGTTTCCTCTTATTTTTCTATTGTATTTATGGCTAGAGTGCCCGTGTAATCAGTTTAGGGCCATTTTGTGTGTTCTGGCGGGTTCTGCAGTGAAGATCTTGGCGTCAACATCGATCGACGCAGAGTTCTTCGTTGGGAGATTAACGGCTAGGTATCTAGCCGTTGATTGTGGGTAAACGGCCAAGTGGTGGTCGCTTACTTGGTGTTGACGGCAAGGGACATTGTTGTCTATATTCTTTGGACGACAATCGATGTTGCCGCCAACCTGTGCTTGTGCATGCGTCAGCACTCTCTGTTTTACGTGTTTGTATGTGCATGGCGATGACCGGTGTGTGCCAGTGCACTCGTTATGCTCTTGGAGCATACTGCTCATGTAATGGGCATGTTTTACGTGAAAGATGTGTGATGTACGTAATTGGCTTACGCAGTTTGTGTGGTGCGCTGGCATCTGTAGCACTCTTGAAGTGTGTTGTGTTGAACCACTCTATGGTTATCTGTGATCTTGGTATTTTGGTGATAACAAAATATATGATGCATTTAGATGATAACAAAATATATTGCGGAGATAATAAAATATAAGTACTCATAAATATTTTTTTTGCTTCATCTGTGTTGCATCAAACCCTTTAGCAGATGATGAGTCTCATTTAATATCATGTTTCATCTGTGTCGCATCAATCTCATAGCAAAATGCTAAGTCTTTCATTGATGCAATATTTGGCGCACTATAATGATAAAGTCGATGTTTAATTCATATACATCGATTTCAGTTTTAAGTGCCAAAGCAACAAGCGCTATAACGATTTGATCTGATAAGTGCTATAACGATTTGTTAAGAAATCGATCTCACAACGATTCGCTAAGTGGCCGTAACGATTTGTTAAGAAGTTGATCTCACAACGATTCGCTAAGTGGCCGTAACGATTTGTTAAGAAATCGATCTCACAACGATTCTCTAAGTGGCCGTAACGATTTGTTAAGAAATCGATCCCGTAACGATTTGATAAGTGAGTGCAACGATTTGCTCTCACAACGACTTGCTTGCATAACGATTCCATAAGTGAAGACAACGACTTGCCTTCTCGCATCGATTTCTTTATTGATCATAACGATTTGCTTACTGTAACGATTTCATAAGTGATCACATCGATTTCTTCAGGAGATCATAACGACTCATCACATAACGATTTCATAAGTCATACTCATAACGATTTCTTCATGATTTCTGTTCAAACATAGATTGCCTTTATATTTCAAATATGCTTGGCGCCTAAATGAAAAGTCCAAATATCTTCTGACAGAAAAAAACTGCATGCATATTTTCAGAGTCTTGTCAAATAGATATGAACTACTATTTTTAGCATGTTAGCAGAAACACAGTGATATGCACAGTTTGTCATAAACACTCTTTTATGCTAAACACTCTCTTCTATGATGACAGATCTCAAAGACCACCAGAGGCTGACAAATGAAGAGAAAGATCAGCAACGACTAGAAGAGCTCCAACGGATCTCTTCAACGGATCTATTCTAAAGCTGCTCATATAAAAGATGGAGCATTGCTGAAGAACACAAGAGCTTTTCCTGAAAATCCTTTAAGGAGTGTACAACTGTGAGAAGAACCTTCACGCCACAAACACTCAGAGAAAGAGAGAAGAGCTCGAGCCAAAATCTACAGAAGCTTTCAAAGCAGAAGTCTTCATCGCCTTCAAGCATTTCCTCTCTTCCATTTTCCCTGTGCTCATTGTAATTCTTGGGGAGAGTTTCTGTTGAGAGTTTCTTTGGGTAGAGGCCATTCTTGTAGAACTCTCAGCACTGTTTCTTTCTTTCTAAGAAAGACTCTTGTCCAGCTGTAGGACTGTATACAGTAGTTAACCCAGCTAGGGGTTTGTGTCTAGTAGAACCGCACTGGGGTTTGTACCAGTAGGTTTGCTTCTGAGCCTAAAAAAGAAGTGGGCTGTCTTCTTGCCCGGGAAAGAGAAGAAGACCTGATGGGGAATCCAGGGTGTTGTAGTGTCCTTGAAGGGGACTGTACCTTCGGTTAGTGAAATCCCAAGAGTTTGCTTGAGGACTGGACGTAGGACTTCCATGTGGGAAGAGCTGAACCAGGATAAATCTCCTGTGTCCTTTGTGTGATTGTTCTTTTGCTTCCGCACTGCTACTCTTTATCACACTAAACTAACCAAACCTTTAAGTGATAATTTCTGTGTTTAAGTTTCTATTTCAGATTGCAGAAAAATCTATTCACCCCCCCCCTCTAGGTTAGCTTGCTGCCGTACCAAAAGGGCCAACAAGTGGTATCAGAGCAGGTATCTGATCATTCAAAGAAGATCCAACGATCTTATAGTAAAGATCCATGGCAGCTCAAGGATATGCTGAAGGTCAATCAGTCACCAGACCTCCATTCTTTGATGGAGAGGACTACCAATATTGGAAGATGAGAATTGAATGCTTCATTCGAGGCACAGACTTAATTTGATCTATGACAGGTAATCGAGGTAGGTGATTATGTTATTGTTCCTATTCCAGGCACTACTGCCATTACAGCAGTAGATAAAAGTAAAGTATCTTTAAACTTTAAAGCTAAGAACTACTTATGTTGTGCTTTATCTAAAAAGGAATTCAGTAGAGTATCTGCTTGTAAATCTGCCAAAGAAATATGGGATAAGCTGCAGATAACTTATGAAGGAACAGATAAAGTGAAACAAACTAGGATAGATATTCTTGTTTCACAATACGAACAATTTAAAATGCTTCAAAATGAAAATATCACTACTATGTATAATAGATTTTCAACCATAGTAGTAGGTTTAAATTCTCTTGGAAAAATTCTTTCTAATGAAGAAACTGTCAGAAAAATACTTAGGTCCTTAACTAATTCATGGACACCTAAGGTAACTGCTATTGAAGAGGCTCATGATTTAACCAAATTGTCGATTGATAATTTAATAGGTTCTCTCATGGCATATGAAATAAATATGGAGCGATTGTCTGAAAGCTCATCTAAGAAGAAATGTAATAATGCTCTTAAAGTTATAGCTGCTCCTTCCATCTCTTCTTCTAGTTCCCAGGATGCAGATTCTGAAGACTGTAATATGGATGAAGTATTGTCCAAGCTTCAGAAAATTTTGAAGAAGAAGAAAAACGGATCAAGAAGGATCCAAAGAAAAGAGAAAAATGAGAAAGAACCAGTCTGCTATGAATGCAGAAAACCTGGACATCTGAGACCAGACTGTCCAAGGCTTAAGAAGATTGGTCAAACTGATAAGCCCAAGAAGCAGCACAAGAAATTTAAAAGAAAAGCCATGGCAGCTGCTTGGGAAAATGATGAGGTCACAAGCTCAGAATCATCAAGCTCATATTCCGAAAAGGAACAGGTAAATCTAGCCCTTATGGTGGGACTAGATGAGGTACATTCTGACTCATTTTTTAATTCTTGCACAGATTCAGGGTCAGAATGAGAAGACTTAGAAGTAGTCTTTAATGAACTATACGAAAAACATAAAGGTGTTGTAAAAGAATTAAAAAATCTGAAAAACAACACTACTTGCTTGGAAAACACCAATTCTGATCTTAAATCTGAATTGGAGCAACTAGAAAAATAATTAAAGGAATGAAGATTTGAAAATCAAGAATAATGAGAAGTTAGAGTTAGAAGAAAAATTAAAAACTCTAACTGAAGAAAATCTCTATTTAAAAGAATCAGTTAGTAAATTAACTAGAGGGAAAACATCTTTAGCCCTATGCTTAAAAGGGTCAAAATCTGGAAATAATAAACAAGGGCTTGGATACATACCTCTGGAAAAAGGAAAACAAGCCATAATTTCAGGAAAATATTCATTACCAAAATTTATAAAAGAAACCAAGTTGCCTCAGAAAAAAGCCCATGTAAAAGAAAATGTTTTAAAAAATTATGTCATAAACAGACATCATAAAAACAATAAGAACTACAAAATAGATTATATTCATTATTGTTCTCATTGTAATAAATTAGGACACACAGTAAACACCTGCACAACAAGGCACTTAGTTTGGATTCCTAAAGGTTATTTTTATGCATCTAACCATCAAGGACCCAAAAAGTTTTGGGCACCTACTTCTGAGTAATTTATTTGCAGGATGGCCTTGAAGCATCAAAAACCAAGGATGCTCAAGGCAGTAATAGAGCCTCTCATTAAGGGGGAGTAAAGAGTAAGGGGGAGAAAAGTTTGAACCCCTCTATGGTAAGAAACTCTCTCAAAACAAAGGAGATACACGGTAAGACCTTTTTGGATTATTGACAAAAAGGGGGAGAGTAAGTATGCTCTATGAATTTTCTGCTTAAATTTTCAAGCTTAAATTCTTTATCATTAAGAAAATTCGCATAAATTTTGTCATCACCAAAAAGGGGGAGATTGTTGAACCACTCTATGGTTATCTGTGATCTTGGTATTTTGGTGATAACAAAATATATGATGCATTTAGATGATAACAAAATATATTGCGGAGATAATAAAATATAAGTACTCATAAATATATTTTTTTGCTTCATCTGTGTTGCATCAAACCCTTTAACAGATGATGAGTCTCATTTAATATCATGTTTCATCTGTGTCGCATCAATCTCATAGCAAAATGATAAGTCTTTCATTGATGCAATATTTGGCGCACTATAATGATAAAGTCGATGTTTAATTCATATACATCGATTTCAGTTTTAAGTGCCAAAGCAACAAGCGCTATAACGATTTGATCTGATAAGTGCTATAACGATTTGTTAAGAAATCGATCTCACAACGATTCGCTAAGTGGTCGTAACGATTTGTTAAGAAATCGATCTCACAACGATTCGCTAAGTGGCCGTAACGATTTGTTAAGAAATCGATCCCGTAACGATTTGATAAGTGAGTGCAACGATTTGCTCTCACAACGACTTGCTTGCACAACGATTCCATAAGTGAAGACAACGACTTGCCTTCTCGCATCGATTTCTTTATTGATCATAACGATTTGCTTACTGTAATGATTTCATAAGTGATCACATCGATTTCTTCAGGAGATCATAACGACTCTTCACATAACGATTTCATAAGTCATACTCATAACGATTTCTTCATGATTTCTGTTCAAACATAGATTGCCTTTATATTTCAAATATGCTTGGCGCCTAAATGAAAAGTCTAAATATCTTCTGACAGAAAAAAGCTGCATGCATATTTTCAGAGTCTTGTCAAATAGATATGAACTACTATTTTTAGCATGTTAGCAGAAACACAGTGATATGCACAGTTTGTCATAAACACTCTTTTATGCTAAACACTCTCTTCTATGATGACAGATCTCAAAGACCACCAGAGGCTGACAAATGAAGAGAAAGATCAGCAACGACTAGAAGAGCTCCAACGGATCTATTCTAAAACTGCTCATATAAAAGATGGAGCATTGCTGAAGAACACAAGAGCTTTTCCTGAAAATCCTTTAAGGAGTGTACAACTGTGAGAAGAACCTTCACGCCACAAACACTCAGAGAAAGAGAGAAGAGCTCGAGCCAAAATCTACAGAAGCTTTCAAAGCAGAAGTCTTCATCGCCTTCAAGCCTTTCCTCTCTTCCATTCTCCCTGTGCTCATTGTAATTCTTGGGGAGAGTTTCTGTTGAGAGTTTCTTTGGGTAGAGGCCATTCTTGTAGAACTCTCAGCACTGTTTCTTTCTTTCTAAGAAAGACTCTTGTCCAGCTGTAGGACTGTATACAGTAGTTAACCCAGCTAGGGGTTTGTGTCTAGTAGAACCGCACTGGGGTTTGTACCAGTAGGTTTGCTTCTGAGCCTAAAAAAGAAGTGGGCTGTCTTCTTGCCCGGGAAAGAGAAGAAGACCTGATGGGGAATCCAGGGTGTTGTAGTGTCCTTGAAGGGGACTGTACCTTCGGTTAGTGAAATCCCAAGAGTTTGCTTGAGGACTGGACGTAGGACTTCCATGTGGGAAGGGCCGAACCAGGATAAATCTCCTGTGTCCTTTGTGTGATTGTTCTTTTGCTTCCGCACTGCTACTCTTTATCACACTAAACTAACCAAACCTTCAAGTGTTAATTTCTGTCTTTAAGTTTCTATTTCAGATTGCAGAAAAACCTATTCACCCCCCCCCTCTAGGTTAGCTTGCTGTCGTACCAAAAGGGCCAACATGTTGTCCATGTGTTGGACATGTGGTTTAAGTAAATAACGTGTGGTGCACTTGACTGGTGTACTATACACGTGTTGTTTATATGGTTTTGATATCATGCATGTGGTTTGTGTGTGCATGGTACATTGTACGTTATCGTGTTAATTGTACATTAATTATTATGATTAATCTGTGGTGTTGTGGCGATGAGGTTCACGTTGGAACCTAGCCTCGATCCTTTAGAATCTTTTGTAGATTCTTCTGGATGAATGATTAGTAAAGTTTAAGTATGGTTATTATGTGAATATTGTGTACTGTGTTTAGTGTGACCTTCACTGTCACCGTGTGACCAATGACAAACTGCGGTGTTATCTTTAATATGGTTAGTATATGTAGTTGTGCAAGTTAGCTTGTGAGTCACAGGGTGATTAGGACAAGCTATCCTTAATGGTGATTTGTGTACCGTGATCGGTAACAGAAAGTGTTTGTGTAAGTATCGTGGTTTGTGCTAGCCGAGTGTGGTGGTCCGGCGCCTATTCCGGAATGCCTCTCTAGTCGGGTACCCCAGGTTCTTTGTGAGCCAGGCACGTGTGTTTGTTGTGCTCGGGGTTTTGTCCCGATACTTGTGTTGTACCGTTGAGGTCTGTGTCGTCTTCCTGGACACCCTCACTCCTGAGTTTGAGTTGTACGTCCGGCTGAGGGAAAGACGGCAGTGGGGCAGCGACTTCCCAGAGTTTGTTCTTTTGTCGCTTGTAGCGCGCTTGTAGTTGGGGGTACGGACACCAGTAGATGTCACTGGTCCCCAGCTAGTCCTGTTTTCCAGTGCCTCACTTTAAGGTGCTCCGGCCAGAGACCCTAGAGGTGCCAGGCATGGGCCTGCAGCTGTGTGTCTGTAGGTGTGGTGTTGGTTGGTCTCCACAATTGTTTGGCTTGTTCTCGTGGAGCGGCAGTTGGACCTTTCGTCCGTGACTGCGAGGCTGAGAGGTTGTTCTTGTGTTGTGTTGTCCGGGTTGGATACTGGCCTGATCAGCTAGTAGTCTGTTCCCGTGTGGTGGAGTCGTTCTTTCTGACTCATGCTTTGCCTGCTCTGGCTGTGGCTTGACTCGTGCTTTGCCACTGGTTATAGTTCGTGAGTTTGTGACTCGAGGTCGAGGTTTGACCTGTTCGAGGTGTGCCCTGGTGTTGGCACAGTTGTGACTGAGTTGTGGTTTGTGTGACTTACCGGTTGGGGTTTCACCTGTAATATTGTGCCTAAATAAAGGTACAATATAATTGTGGTTAAGTATGGTGTTTACCACCTTCCATTACCCTTTGTTCGGGTGTTTGTGTTGTGGTACCTCAGAGTAGCAGGTACCTGTTCCCTTCGTGGGTTACTGTGTAGTTTTGTGGTGGTACATTGTGTACCAACCTTTTCGGGTATTTGTGTGTTGCGGAGGTCTTGTGGTTTGACCTGCCACTTGTTGCATCTTATCCGTTTTAAGTAGATCTTTGTTTATAATTTATTGTGAATTAGTTTGTGATTATTAATCATGTTACCTTTGTGGGTAATTTGCCGATGAGGCTTGTGGCCTAGGTATATTGTGGTTTAGTAGAGCTATGTTCCGTGGAGGCCGTGTGAGACCTTCCACTTGTTGAGTTTTACTCTTCTGGGGTATAATTTTGATTATGGTTTTAGTATGTGATGGATTGGCTTCGTGGTAGCTAGTCCTGTTACCTTGTGTATAGTTTTCGACGTAGTGAGGTTTGGAGTATAAAGGACCAGATCTTTGTTAGCAGTCATGTTACTCAAGTGTTTGAGATTTGTCTGTGAAGCTTGCAGCCTAGGCAATGACTTGCCTGTGTGGCTTATAGCTTAGGCAACTAGTTGTTGTAGCAGTATGCCAGTGAGACTGTGGTTTAGGCACTTTAGTAGTTGGGCTGACTAATTATATTATATTAGTCATGTAATCCTACTTTTCTTCTGAGGACTTTATGTTTATTATCATGATTATGTTTAATTGTTATTTATTGTTATGATGTGAGCATGAAATGGTTTGGCTATTGGTGTTGCCAGTGAAACCC
Source organism: Colocasia esculenta (assembly GCA_014218235.1). Classification (NCBI taxonomy): domain Eukaryota; kingdom Viridiplantae; phylum Streptophyta; class Magnoliopsida; order Alismatales; family Araceae; genus Colocasia; species Colocasia esculenta. The sequence goes on along the minus strand of CM024755.1, from coordinate 8,466,400 downwards.
TTGGGGTTGAGGTGTTTGTGGTTTCGGTGTTGTTTTTGGGTGGTCCCTGCTGAGCCAGTGACTCGTTGAGGCTCACTCCCCTACAGTTCTTTTCAGGACTTGCCGTGTGTTTGACTTGCAGCGGTGTTGTGACAGACTTGTACCACCAGCAGTAGTGTAGTAGTTAGTGTTGTGTGAGCTTGTGCTCCCTCGGGGTATGCCCCAGGTAGTTGTACTCTTTTAAATTAGACATGTATTAATGTAATGGGACAATTGTACAAATTTGTGAACAGATATGAGCACATATTCTTTCTTGTGTCTTATATTCTTGTGGTTTGTTTTTTATACTCTTACTGGACACGTGTGTGAGATATCCCTTGCGAGACTTCGGTCCGTTTGCGGGAGGCAGATCTGGATATGGAGCCTTATTGTGCATAAGTACTCCGGTCCGTCACAAAGAGTGCCTATAGAATTTCAGACAATCAGAAAGGAAAAATTGCAGTATTAATCTCAGTACAATAATGTCAATTTTAAATGTATTTAAGAAAGTTCATTAGTCCACCCGTGTGGCTCATTACGCTGCACTGTGCCATTTTTTTAGCTTAATTTTTTTTATTTTGAACTTTAAGTTTTTATTTATGTGTCCAAGTTTATCTTTTAATACATTGAGTCGAATTGGATACCATTGGATGTCAAAATGAAAACTTAGACTCCAAAATAAAATTGTAAGCTTCAAAATGAAAAAAAAAGGTGACATAGTGCACCATAGTGAGTGGCGCGAGGTGGACCAATGAATTTTTTGAAGCGTATTTAAAGTTGATATTATTGTATTGAGCTCAGTACAATAAGTCTTTCTCGTAGATAAGATGCATTTGTTGCACGTCCTATGTAAATGGACATGAAAGCACAAACGAGCAGCCTCATGCTTGTACATGTGGATGGATACTATCCGCTCGGGTAAGGTGTGCATCAAGTATTTCTCATTAGGCGACGAGAAAGACTAATCACAAGATAATAGAGCTGGCATGGATTACAAGATAGTGTTCCCATTAGTTGAGAGGGTTTATAAGACCATTCTATCCATCTCTCTTCCATGAGCTAATGGAATTGATTTCTTCCATATCTATGTGAGAGGGTTTTTATAATTTTTTTACTGAACAAACAGGTGGGCCATCGGCCCATCATAGCATTCTGGTTTGGGCAATTTGGGCTCGTAGTGGAAGGCCCATTGGGTGTCTTCTTCTCCACAGGCCGTTTGGGTCGCCGCAGGAGGCGCCGGAGACCCCCCCCCCCCCCTCCACCGCGTGCTCAGCACCCTGACTAGAAAACGTCACGATGATGTAATCAAAGAGTTCGAAAAAATGGAACAACTCGTGTTTGGCCTACAAAGATATCACTTTTAAAGTCATGACGTCGTAAGTTCTACTTCTTCATACTTAATAATAAAAAAAAGATCGACTTTGTCACGAAACCGTGTGACTGGTTCTCACTTAACAAAGAACACTACGTACGCTACTATTAGAAACATCAATTGAAAAATAAATTTCTCTCTACCAGGCCACTCGAACATATGCTCTAATGATAACCAAACTAATAACTAAATCGAACCATGCATCTAATTAATAAAGTAATATTTTAGTATAGAAGATGAAAATTGAGCAATCTCATGCGCCCTGATGACATCAAGAAGATTATTTCTTACTTTATGACCTTGACTCTTGAATGGCTCACACCCACTCGAAACGATGTGCTTTGATAAATGTGCAAGTGCGGTTTATAAAATTCACTTAAATCTAAACCAAATCACTTTTAGTGATCATCTTACAATCTTACAAGGTCAGCCCATCCATTTTAGCTTGACGACCTATGAGCTAGCAATGGCTGGGCCATGACCCAAAGGATGATAGGAGCAAGGAAGGTTTAAAAAAAAAAGGTGAAATCAACTGCCGGTCTAAATCTTAACCTATTACTTAATTTTAGGTTCATTGACCCAATATTTTTGACACCCGGTCCAGTGGAAGTGGATCTTTAATTTTAGATCCAAAATATGACTCCACCGTCAGTTAACTGACTGACAGTGGATAGGATGAAATGTCCTAAATGCCCTACTTTAAAAATCAAATGAGTTTGACATGATGGCGCTACCTCTGTCTCAGGCAAGTTCTTCCTCCAGTCCTCCGCCTCTACCTCAGTCTCTCCGATCTGTTTCTCCGATCTGTCTTCTTCTCTATCTATTCTCCCTAGTTTGAACAGGAGGCGTGGACTGGGTCACCCTGGAAGCCAACCACTCCACCTTCTGCCAAAGTAGCCTCCTCCCAGACGCCTCCTCCGCTAGCGGCTGCAGTCCTCTCGTCCTCGTCCTGGAGTCCAGTTGAGAGAGCTCAAGAGACATCGTCCCCCACAGGGGCCACCCTGCAGGCGGCTCGCTGGCTCTCCACGAAGAAGAGGAACCTCCCAATGACGCTGCACAGAAGGCAGGGGAAGGCGGCCCCAAGGAGGAGGTGGGAGACTGGGAGCGAAGGCCATGGAGGTGGTACCAGTTAAGCTTGCCCCTTCCATCACCGTCGCCCTTTTCCTCGTCGCGTCGCCGTCGCCCCCTTCTCCGCATCACGCTGTTGTCGCCCTTCTCCGCGTCGCGCCGCCGTCGTTCCCTTCCGTCACCATCCCCCTTTTCCTCGTCGCGTCGCTATCGCCCCCTTCTCCGTGTCACGCTGCCGTCGCCCTTCTTCGCGTCGCCCCACCGTCGTCCCCTTCTTCATGTCACGCTGCCGTCGCCCTTCTTCGCATCGCCCCACCGTCGTCCCCTTCTCCACGTCACGCCGTTATCGCCCCCTTCATCGTCGCCTAGGGCTGCCAATGGACCTCCAAATTCTATTTAGCCGACCCGTCTCCGCATTTTTTATAGGATGCGGAACTCCGAAAAGAACTTTCCAATAACTTAGCGGAAGCGGAAATGGATATCCGAATTCTTATAGGATGCGGAAGCGGAAACACCCAATTCCGCATCCGCTTTTCCGTTTCCGTTTCCGATAACTTTTAATATATATTATATAATATTTTTATAATAAAATCTCTTCAAACTCAAAACTTTGGCTCTTAAATTTTTAACTCATTGTCTCTCACCTCCCATCTATAAGTAAATGTCATCTATTCTAGTCCCAATTATTGGAATTTTTTTTCTCTAATGATATTTATATCTACATATATTGATTATCTATTTACTCAACCATTATATATCACTATATGATTTTATCATACTAATTTGATCTTGTTATACTTTATTTAGTAAGGGTCATTATAATGTACATGATGAAGAAGATATGGTAGAAAAGATTATTATATTTACATTTAAAACTATTCATAAATTTAATAATTAATATACTTATAAATTTATAAATTAATTTTAATTGTAAAAATGTTGTTACATCCGAAGTTTCCGTTTTGTTTCCGTTTCCGATTTTCCGATAGAAAGCGGAAATAGATGCGGAAGCGGAAACACCCTTTTCTGTTTCCGTTTCCGACTCCGAAATTTCTTATAGGAAGCGGAAGCGGAAACACCCATTTTCGATTCCGACTCCGACCCGTTAGCAGCCCTACCGTCGCCCTTCTCCGCGTCGAGCCGCCGTCGTCCCCTTCTCCACGTCGCGTCGTCGTCGCCCCCTTCTCCGCGTTGCACCGCCGTCACCCCCTTCACCGTCGCCCTTCTCCGCGTCGCACTGCCGTTGCCCCCTTCTCTGCATCGCGTCGCCGTCGCCCCCTTCACCTTCGCCCTTCTCCGCGTCGCGCCGCCGTCGCCCCCTTCTCCGCGTCACGCCGCTACTAGGAGGAACCCGTTCCCCAGCTACCCTTAACGGTAACAGAAGGATGGAAAAACAAAAGAAACTTTTAAAATGGAATTAAAATTAATTTTTGTGATCAATGGACCTAAAGTCAAAAACCCCCCCCCCCCCCCCCCCCAAAAAAAAATAAGTTTTCAAACTGGCCGACCAAAAAAGGAAATTGCAGCACATCTTAATTTTTGACTTGTTCCAACTTGGCACCTCGGCCTTGTAGGAGGCATTTCGGACCCACGGCCTTGGGCCCCTTTTTTTGACTTTTGGACGCACGTGGGAGTGTCCACGCAACACCTCATCTTTGACTACTATTCCGGATTGCCACATGCAATATATACCGTGGCTTTTTCTGATTGGTAGAAGCTTTCTTCGACGGTGGACGTTACGTATAGGATTTAGTATCTGCTAGACGAAGAGATCCAACTTTTTCTCCCGAGAGGATTCGGAGGCGCACATGATGTGAACTAAAAGAGCTTGTTCTTCTGGTTTCGTTTAGGGGCAAGCGCCCGCTCCTCCCGCGTCCTTTTCCCATTGAAAATTTTTTTAGTGCATTTAAATTTTATATTTTATATTTATATTTTTCTTTTTTATTAGATAACTGTATTGTGTTTTTTTTCTAGTGACTAATAAAAAAGAAAAAAATATAAGTGTAAAACTTAAGTGTATTAAAAAAATTTCTTTCCATTGACCTCCCCAACTCTATGTCCGAGCGGGCCATCTCTCTCTCTCTCTCTCTCTCTCTCTCTCTCTCTCTCACCATGTATAGCTTATATCCTCCTCTTTATTCTCATCTTTCTCTAGAGTGAAGTGGCGATCACCACAGAACTGTGTTCTTCTTCTTCGTCTTCCTCCCTCTACCTCTCATGCGATCTAAACCTCCAGTACTTGTCGTTGGAGAAGGTGAGCGTAGCGGCGTGAGGGGAGATGGATTCCGGGGAGAAGCGCCTCAACGAGCTCGGCTACAAGCAGGAGCTGAGGAGAGAGATGGTCGTCCCCCCAACCATGCATATCCCTCTCTCTCTTTCTCTCTCTCTCTCCTCTGTTCGAGACATGCAGTACTTGATCTTGCTCTGCTTCTTTCTGTCCATGCGTACATGCTTTTCTTTTGTTCTTAGCTACTCTCTTAATTGTCTTCTCTCTCTCTCTCTCTCTCTCTCTCTCTCTCTCTCTCTGGAGGTGTCGTCCCCTGTTTGATTGCTTGCGCTTGAACTCTTTGTTTCGCTGGGTGTTTGCAGACGCTGTTCAAGACCCTGGCCATTTCCTTCTCGACGATGACCTTGTTCACCGGGATCACCCCGATGTACGGGTCGAGTCTGCTGTATGCGGGGCCGGCCAGCCTCGTGTGGGGGTGGGTCGTCGTTACCTTCTTCACCTGGTTCGTCGGCGTCGCCATGGCCGAGATCTGCTCCTCCTTCCCCGTACATCTCTCTCTCTCTTGATCTCTTCTCTCTCTCTCTCTCTCTCTAGATCTCTCTTAGCATACATGACGTAGAAGTGACTTGTCATTTTTTAAATAAAAGTTCATCTCAGCTGTGCATTAAAGTCAAGTTTAGTTGGTCATAGCTTATGTAACTTTATTAAAATGAAATTATTTTTAAAATCCCCTTATTTTAATAACGAGTTCTGCTAGGATCCAGTTGCACCCACTCATTCACTTTTAGCGACGTGATTAATAGAAATGTCAAAATGTACGATAAAATATAATTCTCAAGTAGAGTGAAATTTTCTCATGTGAAGATCACACAATGTGTTGAACTTAAGATCACGAGTTTTGTGTTTTTGGATTCGAGCAGACAACAGGCTCACTCTATTTCTGGGCCGCACATTTGGCCGGCCCAGTTTGGGGCCCATTTGCGTCGTGGTGCTGCGCTTGGCTGGAGACCATTGGGCTCATTGCCGGAATCGGCACACAGGTGCGGTCTCTTCTCCTTCCTCATCAAGCCGTGCCTCGAAACTTTAACATCCAACCTAATTAACCCCACAACTTCACCCAACAACATTGCTCAAAACTCCATCGCACAGCTCTGTTCTTACTTCTTACACGAAGCCTTGGATATATACTTCAGATCGTTGTTCATTGCCTCTTATTTCGCAGTTGCTGTGGCCTTAATTAGTATCCATTTTTTAGCTCTTGCAATTGGATATGTCCTTTAGCTGATGTTTAATTGTGTAGTCTGTGGTGTGGATAACATATGAGTTTGATGAGCGGAAAGGAAACATTTCAAGCCCTCAAATCTGGGGAGTACCTCGCATTCTAATGACAAAAAATTTGCTATAAGCTCATTTGTCAGATATTATATAGGATAAATAAATTAGAAGTCTCTATCAGATATTTAACTTATTTTTTAGTTTCTAATAGAGTTTCATTACAGTGAATATTATCTCTTGTTACAGTATACGTTAAACTCTATTACAACAAAGATTTTTTCTGTTATAATTAGAGATTGTTAATTAATTTACCCTATTATATATTATGTATATATATATTCTGTCCTGCCCCCAAATCTCTTATGTTGTGACATCTTCTTAATTAGGCCGTTTTGGTATAAGAGTATGTACCCGAGATGTATCATAACTTAGTATAAACTAACTCACAAAAGTTAACATACCTATTTTTTGAAACAAAATAGGATCGGATAAGCAACCCATGTTGTCCAAACTTGGATAAGTCTCTATCTCACTTGCCACCCAGGAAAAAAAAAACATGATGAAATTTTCACTTTATCCTCTATGCCCTAAGTACCAATCGAATAGTATCAGATATTTCTTATGATTTTGGAATTTCGATAAGTTTCTTAGTATTGATGACTATGTTTCTTGTAATCTGATTTTTTTCTTCCATCGAAGGTTTGGACTTCCAGTGATCAAATTAATAAGTTTTTCCGTATGACCAGTGTTTTTTTTTTTGTTGGTTAAGTATCATATAATGAGCAGATAGGATCACAAGAAACACTGGTATGAACAATATAATGATTGTTACTATTCTTGACATATCTCGAGATAGTATTCTACCTCACTTTCTAGGAGTGGATAGAGATAACTCACGTTACCCCACTGTAACCCTAGAAACCCTAAATTAACTTATACCACCGATAGCAAGGCCTCAAAGAAACCTCAACTTTATCTGATCATGATGGAGGTATCTTTTCTCCACTTATGCGAAACAAATTAAATGGCAGTTTTGTGTCCTTTGATGCTTACATGTTTCTTTCTTCCACCCAATTTTAGGCCTACGCAGGATCACAGACATTGCAGAGCATCATTCTATTGTGCACCGGTACAAACAAAGGTGGAGGCTACTTTGCTCCTCGTTGGCTGTTTTATTGCATGTATATTGGGCTCACAGCTGTGTGGGCAGTACTCAACACTTTTGCTCTTGAGGTTATTGCTTTCCTGGATATCATATCAATGTGGTGGCAGGTATAGTTTTTTTCTTGCTATTTGTACCACAAGAGAAGAGAACCACTTGTGGCCCGTCCATGCTGCCCACTCCCTGTCAATCTGTAGACACAAGTGAGGTGGACTCCATAGTCAACAACATGGTTCGCCGCATCGCCGATTCGCTCCGAATCGTTTTTTTTTTATTCGCTCCGATTCAGGAGAATCAGGCCGATTTGCATGGAAATCAGTGGGAATCGGTCCGATTCGCATGGGAATCGGGCGAATCGGGAATTCCGTGATACGTTCCGATTCGACCAAACCATGGTCAACAATGCATTGCAAGACCCGTCGTCTTTGTGTCTACAGACATGTAGAGAGTGGGCAGTAGGGGCAGGCAGCAAGTCAAACTTATACCACAACGGAGCGACATGGAGATCAATTAGGCATACTGAATTCTACTCATTTCATGGGTTCTTTTTTTTTATTATTCCCTTACTTCTATGGAAGATTTGGTTGCTTGATGCATTGAATGCAATTAAAACATATGCCTTAAAGCCTGCCCAAAGGGACAAGATAATTAGAAATGTTGAAGAAAGAAGTCATAATCAAGGTTCGACGCATCGGGGAATCGGGGCGAATCAGATTTTTCCTGATCCGCCACGATTCGTCTGAATCAGGCTGATTCACATTAAAATTGGATGGGAATCGATCCGATTCGATAGGAATCAGATGAATCGGGTTTCTCCTTATTCGCCGAATCGGACCGATTCGATCCGCCACGCCAAACTATAGTTATAATATGTGAACGGGGTGATGATTCTATGGATGAGACAATTTTTTTAGGCAGGAAGGATGCTGCTAAGGTCTGAGGACATTTTGCATGTGAAATCATAGACTTGTGGGGGACAGGAAGTTACTGAAATAACTTGTATAAGATCATGTTATCTTATTGAACTGAACAGTCCAGTACTGCATAGACCAAGGACCTGCATAAGCGGAATCTTTTATTTCCCTGCAATTCCAATGTGCCATTCTATCCTCCCCCCCCACTTTTTCTACCAATATGCTTCCTTTTCTCACACCAACTTTTGCAGGTTATTGGTGGTTTGGTTATTGTTATAATGCTTCCCTTAGTGTCACCTACAAGGCAATCTGCCTCCTATGTGTTCACTCATTTTGAAACATCACCTGAGTCGACTGGGATAAGGAGCAAAGCATATGCAGCAGTCCTTTCTGTTCTGGTCAGTCAATACTCCCTGTATGGGTATGATGCCGCAGCACATTTGACAGAGGAAACCAAAGGTGCAGACAAGAATGGTCCCATTGCAATACTCTCCAGCATTGGGATCATATCAGTGTTTGGGTGGGCATATATCCTAGCTCTCACTTTCAGCATTCAGGTACTCCTCCACAAATACTTGGGAGGTATCCCTAGTCCCTACTCAGCATCTGGCCGCCACATTTGACTAAATTTACCAAGGTTTTTTATGGCAGAACTTTGGGTACTTGTATGATGTGAACAATGAGACCGCTGGAGCATATGTGCCTGGGCAGATCCTATATGATGCATTCCATGGGAGATTCCACAACTCTGCTGGCGCAATCGTTCTGCTATTTGTTATCTGGGGATCATTCTTCTTCGGTGGTCTTTCAATAACTACAAGTGCTGCTAGAGTGGTAAGAGAACTAAAAAAAAATGGAACTTGTGAAGGAGGCCATTTAACTTGGAGCAGTTTTTTTTTCTGGGTTCAATGTGAGAGTTGTTTATGTCTTAAGTCCGAATGGGTTCTTTGAGCTAGTCTCCCTTTTGCACTTAGCCACGTTTTAAGAACTTATATCGTATTCTTTATCTAATTCTTAGTGCAATGCAGGTCTATGCACTGTCAAGAGACAAAGGAATCCCCTTCTCTTCCAAGTGGCGCCAGATCCACCCAAAGCGCAAGGTCCCTGCAAACGCAGTGTGGTTGTGTGCAGCCATCTGCGTCCTCCTTGGGCTCCCCATTCTAAAGGTCAACGTGGTCTTCACTGCAATCACCTCGGTATGCACCATTGGGTGGGTGGGCGGGTATGCAGTTCCAATCTTCGCCAGGATGGTGATGGAAGAGGAGAACTTCACACCGGGGCCTTTCTACCTGGGAAGAGCAAGGAGGCCAGTCTGCCTGGTGGCGTTCCTGTGGATCTGCTACACCTGCTCAGTGTTCTTGCTGCCAACAATCTACCCCATCAAGTGGGACAACTTCAACTATGCACCCATTGCCCTGGGTGTGTGCCTGACTCTGATCATGTTGTGGTGGGCTGTTGATGCAAGGAAGTGGTTCAAAGGGCCTGTCAGGAACATTGATGCCCACAATGGCAAAGTTTAGATTTTTTTTTTTTGTCAAAATACACATGGATCGGTAACAACAGGATCGGTTTCCTAACTCATGACTTGGATCAGCATCTTCTCTTCCTTATCCTTCTCCATTTGATGCAGAGAAACATTTCATATCCGATTGGTCGGATAAAAAAAATCACTCAACAGTTGAGAGAGTGACTGTAGATGCAGACCTTGCACTTAAAAAAAGGCCATGTAAGAGAATGGATTGACACCCCAACTAATAGAGGTGTTCAAATTTTGATTCTAACTCGAAAAGATCAGTTCGGTTTGGATTGGACATCTTTTCAGTTTGATTTGATTTGGCTTGATTCGGTTCGACATTGTGAAATCGAGTTGAATCAAATATATATATAATACTAGATGACTATCCGTGCGATGCACAGAAAGTTTTTAGATTTAAATATATTAATATATCTTAGTTTATATATATATATATATTAGTAAGATTTTAAAAATTACAAAGTGATATAAAACTATTGCGGATAGTCATTTCTTAGTGGTATAAAATTGTAAGTAAACTTTATCATTGGTATTTTTAGACTTGTTTTGGAAAATTTAGCAAGATTTAAAAACTGCAACGGGTAGTCATTTTTAAGTGGTATAAAACTATAATTTTTTAAAAAAATTGTGCAAGATTTAGCAAGATTTAACATGCCGATTTTAAAAGGTTTCTTCACAATTTTAGGTGAGAGATTTGTCTTCCTAAAATAGAAGCATTAAAGGAGTGAGATGGGAGAGGTATTTGTGAGTTTTGATGAATGTTTTGGTGCTGTCACGTGGCTACTCTAAGATTGAATTATATTATAATAATATAGATATAAATAATATGTAATTTTACAATAGAACACATAGCACAATTGGTTAGTTCATTAATCTTCTTTGAGAGGTTGTGAGATTGAACCTTACAATCTCTTTAAAATATATATTTTTTAATTTCGATTTGAACAGAACTGGTTCGGTTCGGTTCATCATAAATTTTGATTTGATTTAGTTTATAAAAAAAATAAGAATGAAACGGATCGTGTTCACCTCTACCAACTAATTAACTATGCGGTTGGTTGAGTAATTTTTTTACACAACCAACCGAGTATTAACACAATTTTGTTGGACATAAGTTGCATCTGTTGAGGAGGGCAGAAGGAAGAGGAAAAGAAGAAGGCATTTATTACACGCATAGAGAAGATATTTTTCTCTCTATCTAATATATATGGAACCTGTTTTTTTATAATTTTATGTATACACTCGTAACAATTTCAGCTATTTTCTTTTGATTTTGACATGGTCAAGATTCGTTGGTTCGTTGAAAAGTCTACTTTTAGAGATGATTGAGACATGCAAGTGGTGCATGGGGTGACATAAGGAGGACAAGAGAAAATTTTGCTACATGATGGACGTAGTAAAATAGTTTTGTAACACTATTTGTTAGCATATTAAAATAACAGCACTATTAAAATTATGTCACATCGATAATTAAAGTAAAAAAGTTAAAAATATTTTATAAATAATGAGGTTGTGGTGTATTTTAATTAGTGTGTTATTTTAATGTGTTATCAAATGATATTACTAAATCATTTTTTATGGACATATCATACATTGATATTAGATAATAGGAAGATAATGTATTGTGTCTATCAACACATCATATATCCAATCTTAGGGGTATTACACATCTGCAAGGTTATGTCCACTATATAACAAACATTTCTCCTATAATAAAGAGGATTGTAGAGGTATATGCATGCATCACTAAGCTAACATCTGAGAGGTAAATAAACGACGAGAAAATTTTATAGCACTAAGAGAAATATAATTATGTCACATTTAAATACACTTTGAGAAGTTTATTAATCCACTTGGCGTGACACATTGCGTCGCATTGGGTTATTTTTTATTTTAAAATATAATGTTTTATTTTGACGTTTAAATTTTTATTTTGACACTCAAAATTTTCTTTTGATACGGTGTTCTGAATTATACGTCAAAATAAAAATTTAGATGTCAAACTAAAATGTTAGACTTTAAAATAAAAATAATATCACAGTGTGACACAGTGGTTTACGCGAGGTGGATCAATAATTTTTTTGATATATATATTTAAATGTGACAGAATTTTTATCATAAACGATAGATGGCAACATGGTTAAAATCGATTATAAGAATAAGATTTCGACCCAAAAAGCTTATAGAATATGTATGCCGATATTAATTTTGTACACAATAAGATCGATTTTTTTTTATTTAAATCCAGAGCAATCCTTGCTCCAAACCCTAAATCTGGAACTCCAAATCATCATTCGATTAAGTAATGATAAGACAAAATCTCACTCCAATAATGAGCTGTTCTTCCGTCAGAAAAAAAAAATCCCACGGCCAAAATTTGCGTGAATCCCACATTAATTTATACCCCACTCGTATTTGTGTCTATGCTCCGACTTTGTACTATAACTTCATATTATTATCCATAAAACACTTATCCAATTTTCCCATCGCGTCATTGGACCCACTAATTGGTATGCACTAATAAATTTTCAACGAGAAATATTAGTTATTTAGACGCCCGAGTAATTAGCTGACGTGGAGCGGCCGCATGGTTGATTTGATTGGTCGGTCGCAACGTGGGCAGGAGCGAACCTAAGCAAGGTATAGTGGGGTCACGTGATCCTACTGAATTCTCAAAATTTTTAAAAATTTTCATTAAATTAATATTGTTGAAAAAAAATTCAATAAGAATGACCCCACTGGATTATAAAATAAAGTCTATAGGTGCACCATAATCTTAAGCCCAGTAATTAAATTTCTAGATCCGCCACTGGACGTGGGCCTAACGAGACCGCAGTGTGGGGCCCACGTGGCCAACCAATCAAGTCGGCCGTGTGACCGTTCCACCTCATGTTGATTATTCGAACGTCCGAGTAACTAGTATTTCTCTTTCTCGATAATCGAATCGCGGAATCGAAGTCCTCGAACAATCATATAACTTGTCCAACGGAAAAAAGAATAGATATAAACAGCAAAAATGAACTTTACCAATTTTTTTAGTCATATAGCATCCAAGGCATGATTTCTATACCATTTCCTCTCGTGATTCCTTCCTTTTGATCTTTCCTTTTGTGTTTCTACGAGTTGACTTTTGTGCAGAGTTTCGTCGCCGACATCACTGACTTTCAAAATATAGATCAAATGGCTAGATTTGTTTGTCCAATTTTTATAAAAAAAAAATTCTTAAATGAACATTAAGAGGATGTAGGAATTTTTTATGAAGTACAAACACTCTTTTGCCACCCCGTCCGTCGTCGCAAAAGAAGCTCACACATTTCATCTGTAAATGTTATTATACGATACATATAATGGTGTGCAGCACATTGGGACGGTAGAGAAAGAAGAGCAGTGATTGCTACCTTTGGTGCCAAGAGAGCAGCTTGGGGTGGGGCCCGCAATTCTAAGGATGTGGGTCTCATCTTCTCTCTCATATAATTGTTTGATAATTTCTTATAACCGAGTAATTATAATTTTCATAATTGAAAGGTTATAGAGTTGTCCAGATTATTTTAAAAAAAAAGTGGGGCAACATGAGCTGTAACAAAATTAATTGAGAAAGGCTTAGTGTATTTTTGTATTGTATTTTAACTACAATATAACTAGGTAATAGTTCATATGGCACCCAATAAGTGGGTTGTCACTTTTTCACTCCCCAGGTGAGGAGTGACACATAGATTATTATCTAGTTATATTGTACTTAAAGTGCAATACAAAAACACACTAAGCATTTCTCAAACTAATTATTGGCAAGTAACATGTGGAAAACTTTTTTAAGACATGCTTTCATCCTTGAGCCATTCGATCATTTAATTGTATTTCTATTCATTAAATTGTTTAAGAAATACAATTAAGAAGATCTTGAAATATACAATGCATGAAAATTACTATATATATACCTTTGAAATATTTGCCTTATCAAAAATACACAGTGTTAGAATGCATTGTATCACAAATATCCTACAGTTAGTGGAATCCAACCATAACTAAATTAAGTGATAGACAAGTCAAGAATTCTCAATTTACAATCTTCTCTCCACCTCCACCTCCACCTCCACAATGCCCCCTTAATTTCTCTCGAACTTTTTTTTCCGTAAGGATATTTTCAAAACTATTTAACAGTGCCGTTCATATTTTAGTGGTATATTTTTTTTAATTTTAATGATCAATTAACTGGAGAGAGATAATAAATATATATATATATATATTTATCAAGTATGAGATATATATGACGTGGTCAAAATTTTAGAAATATAAGTAAGGATAGTGTAAGTTTCTAAAGGTATGTGGACATTTTTAACTCAAAATTTTAATTAGATCGTAAGATGTGGAGAGGGGGGATCTCCGCCCTCACATAAACCGTAAAGCCCAATATCAAGCTCAACCCAGCTAGCAATAATCGAGTTGTCAAATAGAACCCACCTAATGACAACCCCCAACAGAGTTCACATGATGAAACTTAGTTACCAAAACAATGTACGTGAAGCACCAACGAGCACCTAATCTGTCATTCCTAAGAGGAGGGCCTTGTCAATGTTGACGTCAGAAGGACAACTCAAGTGACAAAAGACAACTCATGAGTTAACATCTTGGAACGTGCAATGACATGAAACTAGTACGACCCGCCTTCCATGTCTATCTCGGCATGCCTTAGCCTGATAGTTGCCCCAAAGTTCTTCTTCCAGCCAACTCTTAAACCGATAGAGCCTTAACTCAGTGGAGAAACAGTAGACACTCCTGACCTAATTAATTGGTCTCCATGCCATCGAGGAGTAGAAACTCTAGAACCCGATGATGCATGCCTATGTTGAGAATCTCTCCATACATACATCAAAGGGGTAAGACCCACGTCACCTCCGCACTCCCTAGTGTCAACACTAAAGTATGGTGTGCATACATGTAGTTGACTTAGGGGCGTCACCACTCATGATCAATGAGATGGTCCGCGTATGGCCGACGAAGACTTGCTAAGTTTTGCGCATGAAGAGCCTCATCATGAGTAGGGCAAATGCCCCTAATGATAGCCATGTCTAGAGCCATGTCGTATGGGACCAACATGAAGACTCGTTATGCATAAAACCCAAGGAAACCCTTAAGCCATAGGTATGTGAGACGATGCTCTTTTAGACCCACCAAATTATTGGGGGCGATCTCGAATCGCTTACTCTCTCGCTCCAAGTTCTTGTTAAGATCTGGCTTAGGCATCACATGGTTTTTTTAAGGAACCGCTCCCAACACCCCCTGATCCTCTGCTTCTTATTTCAGGTCCCTCTCTTGCAGTTGCAGATCATTGTCTAGTTTCCTCAATCTCATCAGGCCATCTAATGGTTCGATGTAGATCCACGATCGAGCCTCTTCGTGTAGCGCCATATATGGGAAACAGACAGATAGTCATGATGCACAAGATCAACACCAGTAAGAGGAATGGCAAGAAGGGGAAGTCTTTTGTAGTACCTCGGAAAATCCGTTAATTTAAAATTTTACGATAAATCAAAATGTTATCAATTAATAAAAAAATAAACTAGTTAAAAAGATACGCATTGTTATTGCATGCGTAGAAACTCATATAAAAATTTCATAAAAATAATGATTATACCTTAAATAATGTTCTCTAATGACCCATCAAGAAAGTTGGGTATAGAAAATTCATTTGGACCTAGTTTAAAAATTTATGCGATTTATTGTCGTAATTAAAGAATAAGTCGGAAAACTCATTTTATATGAGCCAAGGTGGGTTATAAATTAAAATAAACACATGAATAGACTTTAAATAATATGGGATGATAGCCCATTATGATAATTGGATTAATGGACAATTTTGACCCATGAATATATTCTTTAATAAGAAGATAAATAAAACTCATTAAGTAAATGAGTTCTACAATTAAGCCCACGTAAGTTATTGGGCCCAAAAGTAGGATCCTAAAGGTTAGGAATATTAGGATCAAAAATATTAAATTAAAATGAAGTAAGAAACCAATTGAATAAATATGTTAAATAGCTTTAAAATAGAATAAAAGGTAGATAAATTGTGATAAATAAAAATTAAATTGAAATCCATTAAGTAAAATTAGTAACGGGTTTAATTAATGGTCCTAACATAAATTGTTGGGCCCTAATATGAAGAGCCCATCATGAGATGGGAGTTAATAAAGTGAAATTGGTATTAAATATAATAATAATTAGAAAAAGGGTTAAGATAAATAATAAATGACATATATATATCCCTAAAAAGAGTCTTAGACTTACCCTAATTTATTACCCACGAAATTAGATCTCTCTCCAAGCCAATTAGTGGAAAAATGCTAGAATAAGGGGAGATCATTGTGGAAAATCGGAATTAATAAATAAATAAATAAAATAAGCATAAGATAAATACTAAAAATGTTATAAATATCCTAAAAAGAGTCCTAATCCTATTATAAACTATTACCCACGAATTTAGACTTCTACCCAAGCCTATTAAGTAGATAAAAACAAGAAATTAGGTGATAAATGTGGAAAATTAAGAGTTTGAAAGGAAAGAGGAGTTTTAAGAAAGGAGGACTCTTACACTAGCTAAAACACCTATAATTCGTGCCTACCAAGCCCCAGTTCATTGTTGGAGCTCTGGAGCACAAGGAAAGGAGGCTAAGGACGAGGAGCAAGGAGAAGAAGAAGGCTTGGAGCATGAAGAATTTGGAAATTTCGTCATCCCTAACCCTAGGATCTTTACAACGTAAAAAGATAGGCAATCTCTCAAGCCAAATTCGTGTAAAAATTATCTTAGGAAGACTTCATGATCCCGTGTAAAAGTCCTCTGGTTTCACTCTATTTCGATCTCCCATGAGGGAGAATTAAATCTTTGAATCCCTATTTTATTTATGTATCTGAACCTTCATGTTTGCTTTCAAACCTTGTGCATACATGATCCCATGCCATGAGGAAATTCTCATAATTACTATACCATGTTAGCTTTCAAACGCCTCTAGTTTCCCAAATTTTCATCATGTATCCATCACGAATTAATTCGTTGAACCTTGACTACGCAAGTTTAAGTTACTGAAATGTAACCTAATCAAATCATGCCTAAATATTGTCTATTTGAAAATTAATAGTATATGTTGATAGATCTATGTGTCTACTTTCATTTAAAACTGGTTTCATGATTTTTGGATCATCGTGCGATTTTATATTGAGTTTAGAAGTACTCTATATCAAGAAGGATCAACTCTGGAAAAATAAAAAGGGCCGGACCCCTTTCTGATATCGCGGCGGCCCGACCCGCCGCGATACCAAGAGGGTCGCGGCCGGCTCACAGGTCGCATTAGAAATGCAGCGGCCTGTGCCGCCGTGATTTCCAGCCTGAACCGGGCCAGGCCGGCCGGTTCGGCTGTTGCGCCTGGGCCGCCTAAGTCGCGACGGGCAACCCCGTCGCGTCTTCAGATTTTCGGCCAGCACCCTCTTTTGCTTATGTACCCCTGCTTAAATTGCTATTTAGCCATTGTTTAACTATAATTGAACACTGTTATTAACCTTTCGACCCGATAAACCATTAATGGGCAATAACCATATAGTTTCCATTAATTAAAAGCCTAATGCACGATTTATCTTTCTCTCATGATCTCTTTACACGTGCACGCACTAAACATTGTTTATTGCCATTTGACCCTATTAAATTACTCAATAATGTATCTGGTAATTAAGTGAAATTAATTACCTAATTTTTCTAATATTTTAATAACACATGTCTTCATTTTATTCGTGTGATTTGTACACCGTTATCGCGTCCATCTGCCTTCGAGCACTCGAGGCAAGACGGATAACGTTTCGTTACACACTTTTGCTTGACATTGACCACTTCTCCATCGGGAATACTCTCGACTGGGCCAGAGACTCTTTGTCAAGACCTCCGTAAGTCTTCTTGGCTTTGGCGCATGACCATTGCCGACGACCTGGTTGTACTCTAATACTCGTTACACCTTAGGGATCATTATGATCCGTGGTCTTAGTGTGTTCTCTCCTTATCTTGTGATCACACCGGACCATCTAACCTGTGTTCATAGCACGACTAGTGGGCAGTGGTGACTTCTACCAGACTGCCGGCCCACTAGGGTGTGCCGTGCAACTATGAATATCGTTGTTTCTCGTATTTTTACGATATTGTCCGTATCTCGTCTACTATCTATATCCTCTCATCTGTTCACGTTCTCTCTACACTCTCATCTATCTCGTCTAGTACTCTCATCTTTTCTTGGTACTCTATTTGGCCATACAATTGATTGTCTAAATTAAGAAACAAGTACTATATGCCAGTGCAATAGGGTCCGATCTGGTCTTAGGGGGAGCGCCCGAAGAGTGCCATTTCCTTGCAAGGGTTACATGATCAGGATGTGTACGGCATGCATCCAGTGCCATTTAACAACAATCATAATTTAATTTATGACAATCAATATATCAATCACTATGTTATCGTTCTCTGGGTTGACAAGATGCTCGACCAGAGGTGCTATCTCTACTAGTGCACAGTGGTGCAACCATATACACTATTTCATTTCATGGCCAATCTTTTATCATACTAGTTTTGTAATACTTTGTTTGGAAGTTTAACGTTCTCTTGCCATCATGCTCTATTACTCTCTTGGCTATATTTGATTATTCTCTTTAGTTATCCTGCCTTATAAGATATTAATTATTTAAAGCAAACTTATTTTCATGAGATATTAAGTCCTACTGAACGTTATCGCTCACCCTGCGCTATTGCTGTATGTGTTTCAGGTAAGTCTGATGATGACCCTACACTCACCAACGGGAATGGACTGGAATGAAAAGCGACCAGGAGTCATAGCGATGAAGTGTCTTTAGTACCTTGGAGATTAGTTAGAGATTTATTTCGTTATTCTTTCCAAATGTAATGATGTTGTTAAACCCTATGTTTTGGCTTAGAATTAGTGGTTGTAATAGCTAGTTGATTTATCAATAAAATAAAAGGTTTATTATAATTATTGATCATTTAGATGCTCTGATATTTGCGACTGTATATGTAATTTACATTACCATACACGTTGTTCATGCCTCTCTGATTTATTCCGCTGCTAAATTAGCGGGGCATGACATCTTTGCAGGAGGCCGTAGAGAATGAGGCCCCTCACTCCCTCCCTAACATCACAACAAGTGCATCCTCTCCTTCTCGCGTGGCTAGCCAATGTGTGCAGTGTTTCCCAGACTATGGCTTAATAACCCATAGGGGGTAAATGGATTTTGCTCATTTTAATATTAAAAATAGTGTTAAAAATGATTCAAAGTAAATTAAACACTTCGGTGATTATATATTGATCTAAATATTTAAGTGTTAAGTGATTTGTGTGTGATTACTAACAGTCAAATTTGTGTGAGTCCTTAGACTACTAGAGAATGTAATGTTGAACACAAGAGAGACAAAACAATCACACAAAAGATTCAGTGTTCATCTTGGTTCAGTGCCGATCCACTCAACTCTACCTCCAATCCCCAAAATCAATTGTTATAAGATTTCACTAATCACCTGCAACCACTGGTCCTTCTTTCCCCGAGTAAGAAGAAAACTTCCGGAACAACCCTTTGAAAGATGACGCACAAGGTCAACCATTTCTTTTGCGAGCAAGAAGCAAGCTCATCGGCAAACCCCAACAAATCTCTTCTATTGCGAGCTATAAGATTGCTCATTGGTTTCAATCATAGTAGGTCACCACATAGGGACTGCTAATCTATATATGCCTCTACACTGACTGATTAGTGGCAACATCTAAAGCATATTAAATGCAATACACAAATCAAATGATTGAAAACTAAATGCTTATAGATGCTATATGGCTTCAGTTGAGGTTGTTGAGGATGCTGTGCAAGTTGAAGACTTCTACCTCTTTTGACTGTGTATTGAATGTCCTTTTGTAGAGGAGACTAGGAGCTTTGAATGCGTCGGAATGTTGGTTGTTTGCTTCTTTTCAAATTTAGCTTCACTCTTTTTTTTTCTTTTTTTTGACTATTGAAAGTTGTATATCAGTGTCCTTACTTCTCTTATTTAAAACCAATCTTATATGTATAGTACTTGAAGGCTTTGTTTCTTCCTTTTTATGGAGTTTTCCTTCACTCGAGTTACCATATTTTTCCTATTGAATGGTTGAGATGCTTTGATCCGTTGGAACTCAATTTGCCATCCGTTAGACACATTTGTTTTGTATCTTTGTGCCATCTCATTTCTTTTTCTTATAATAATTAATATTTGGAGGACTTTATTCTTTTTGTCATAAAAGACTTCTAGAGATATGGCTTGTCCTAACCTTATTTTGTAGGTTGTCTGTATCTTGAAAAAGTCTTATGTCAAATTTAGGTACCTGCAAAAGTAACATTCATTCTAATCTTTTTGCCAAAATCAACATTGTTTAAGAAAAATATAGCACATGACAACTGCATAAAGTATATATATATTTTTCAAATTGTTTAGTTAGAGTTACAAGGGAGGCAGAAAATGTAAATTTGAATATGAGAACTCACTCACTTTTTTCTATGTGTAATCATAATGGTGATAGAATGCTCCAACAAATATAAATTATTTGTTTTAAGTTCAAATGTAAAGTAAACAACTCATCATGATTTAAACAAGATTATAAAATTATTTTCGTCATATAAAAAACTAGGGCTTGATTCTAAGTAACTTTATGAGTATAAATCACTTTTTGAAATTCTGAGTATGAGATATTATTTTGAGTTCTTAGTGAGTCATTTTATCTTTTGGGTGTGAGACTCAATTTTCAATTCTGAGTGACAGTCTTTTTTTCCTTTTGAGTGTGAGACTTGATTTTCAGTTCAGAGTGAGAGCCATTTTTTCCTTGTGAGTGTGAAACTCAATTTTGAGTTCTTAAATAGATTCGATGGAATTGTCATTATTCAAACATAAATTTATTCATAAAGTCGATTTTGTGAGACTCAATTAGACTCAGATAGTTGATTTATATGAGAATCAATTTTGTTCATTGACTTAGGGAGTTGATTTCTAAAAGCCAATTTCATTTATCTACTCGGAGTCAATTTTTTTAGAGTCGATGTTACTCAAACACAGTGAATCAATCTTCTGAGAGTTGATTGTCTTAGCTTAGGGAGTCAATTTTTTTAGAGTCGGTTTTGTCGACACAAAGTCTGTCACACCCCGATATTTAGCAGTGGAATAAATACCGGGGGACGTGTGAACGATACAAACAAACGTATCACAGTTGAATAGCGCAGAGTCACAATTGAATATAATAACACTTTTCAAATCATAATAATATCCTCAAAGTTACTCTTTATTTCTTTTCATTCAACTAGATACAACCTTACATAAGAAGAATTAACTGAAAAGAGTTCATTATTCAATAACAATGTTTCTCTATTACATCAACAACTCAATTGTCTATTTCTATACTGTCAACTATTCATATGACGGGTGCTCATCACTCTTGTCCTGCCCCATCCAACTCCTCTGGTTCCTCATCACTATCTGAAAAGGGCAGGATGATAGGGGTGAGCGAACTAGCTCAGTAGGATTTACATCTCAATAACGTGCGGGCACTAGTATACATGATTAACATTTTAAGTAGGTAGATATACATATGAATATGATGACAATGTATGCAATACTAACAGATTGAATAGCATAATAGAACGGATATCGTATCAGATCAAAATGTCGAATTGCATATACAAGGAACAACTATTTCAAGAATAGAATCATGTCAGAAGAGATTGGCCATATTCAAGCAGAGTTCATGTGTTCACAAGAACAAACGTATCATATCATGTCAAGTCAAACTTATCAAGTCAAACAGGAGGCACATATTCACAAATCTTGCATGTCAGGTGTGCTATGCCAAGCACCAAGAGTCCATACTCCCTCGGTTAACAAGTACGTTGGGGCGCTCCTCCCCAGGACCGGACAGGGCCCTATTGCACAGGCATTGTATCAAGTTTTAGACCGGAGTCCCACGATGTGCCGAACAAACATATTCATACTATGGCCACAGAGTTTCAATGACAAACTCATAGTAAAAAGAAACATGATCACTTATAGAGTCAAGAAATGACAAACAGCTCAAAAGAACAAGGCAAGATAACGACGCATCTTATGTTTCATAGTTCATTAATGTCTTGACATGATGATGTTTCTAAAGACAAATCATATGTAGAACATGTAATTTCCTAACATGTATGCATATGACAATAATCAATTAAACACTGGAAAACATGTAACCATGAAACTCATACGCAAATCATAACATTAACACCACTAATATGTCCATACTAATCATGTATTCATCCCCACATTCATATCATATTCTTATCTTATCAATTGACAATAAGCAAGATCACAAGATAATCCAATGATCATAAGAACAATCAAAATTACACATTAGAATCATATTCACATCATTACTATTTCCTTTAATGGTTTGATTTATTTTAAGTCCATGCATACTATATATCATCATGTACATGCTTGTAGACATCATGAGATGATTAGACCCAAATTATACAAAAATCTTGTAAGGGTAGTGTCGACACTAGATCAAGTGGTGTCGACACCATGCTCTAAACACAAGACAAAATCATGCAAAACTGGTTAGGTAGTGTCGACACTAGTTCAGGTAGTGTCGACATAGTGCATCAAATATAAGACAAAAAGGTCAAGTAGTGTCGACACGAGTCCAGGTAGTGTCGACATTAGAGACAGCTCCCAGAACACCTTCTGGTCAAGCTGGGACAGTGTGTCGACACTAGCACAGGTGGTGTCGACACTAGATCAGCTTCCCAGAACTTTCTGGGTCAAACTGGGACAGTGTGTCGACACTAGAGGGCTTCCCAGAACACTTTCTGGGCTGTTTTGGGACAGCAAGTCGACACTAGCACAGGCAGTGTCGAAACTAGTAGCCCTTCCAGAACAAAACACATGGTCAGATGTAACCAGAAAACATATCTCGTGCAGCGATTCACTTCTAACTCTTATAACTCTCTAACAAATGACATTTGGACAAAATGTTCAACAAGAAAGATGAAGAGAACAACTAGTAGAAGAACTTTTATGTTAAGGGTTGGATCTAATTCGGTCTTGAATCCCGAGAAAACATATGAAGAACAAAAAGTCAATAGTAGTCCGAAATCGCAGTATCATGCAGAGACTCTCTTATCATGCTCCTAACTCTCTAACGAAGGATTTTTAGACAAAACGTCCAACATAGAAGATGATCGTGACTTCAATTGGAAGAACTTTCATAAAGAAAGTTTAGTCAAATTCGGTCTTGAATCGTGTGCACAATATGACGAACGAGAAAAGCCCTAACTGTGCAAGACTTCGGAAAAATCACCAATACACGATGAATACTCCGTGAAAATTGGGCAAATCGAGTACAAATGATCCTAGACTCAAAGAACTACATGTTGGCATTGGTTTTATTTAATCTTGGCCCGATAACACCTACCTTTACGAAGATCTAAGTCCAGTCGATATTCTGGATGCAACAGAAGATGCAGGGGATGAAGCTCCGGGTTCCCAGCCTTTCTCCTGCTCCTCAAAAGTTCTAGCCTGCCTCCAAATGACCATAATTCGTTGTTAAACCTTCCCCAAGAGTTTGAGGATGAGTTCTTATAGTTTTAGGCTGTAGTTAAGAGTCCTAACGAGACTAGGAAAGGGGCTACGAACTCTGTTTCCTAGTTTCCAGGAAATCTGGGATTCCCTTACCCAAAAGAGGTAGCAGAGGTTTAGGAAACCACCTCTTAGAGTTGGGTTCGGTTTTGGCTTACCTTACATGACTAATCACCTATCTTTCAACTCTAAATTGCCCTTTCTAATTATGACATAATTACCTACACGAATTTCTGGGTAATTCCCTGTCCAGTTCATTCATATCCTTGGGCCAAATGTGTTCTATAGGGCCATTCTTGTTGATGGATCATAATTACATGGTGTTGGAAGTCTCCAATACGATTATTTATTTTTATCCCTCTATATTTCTGAAATTTTAAATTGCTAAATTTTTGGGGTGTTACAAAGTCAATTCTTTCATAGAGTTGATTCTAATACTCGAGGAGTCGATTCTTTAAATTAGGAGTCGATTCTCTCGAGACTCGATTCATTCCAAGACTCGATTTCTACTAAGACTCGAATTTTCTTTGAGTCAGAGACTCGATTTCTTCCGATTCTTGATTTTTCACTTAGTCTTGAGACTCAATTTCTGATTGAGTCTGAGACTTGATTTCTTTTGAGATTGGAATTTTTATTGAGCTTGAGACTTGATTTCTAAGAATTGATTTTTCATTTAGTCTTGAGACTTAGTTTTTTGTTGTGTTTAAGACTTGAATTCTTAATATATCTACAACTCGATTTTTTGAGGCTTGAATTTTATTGTATATAAGACTCGATTTTTATGACTGAGAGATGAAACTTGATTCATTTATTAAGCATTGATTTCCCAGTATTTAATTTTGTTGTCTCGTTTAACTTTGTCACTGCATTTAGTTTTGTTATCATATTTCATTGTTATAATTGAATTTAATTTTGTTATCACCAAAACTTAAACTATTCAAATTGATTGAGTGAATTACATGTTGTAAGTAATTAGATCATTAATGTCCAAATTACATGTAACATGTTCATCATATAAGACGACACTAATCCCCTGATCTCCGTCAAGGAGAAGATGGATTGGCTTATTGATCTACTGATGGACTACAAAAGGCAATAAAGATGCCCCCACTAGTGTCAAGCGGGCCTCCCTCAAGGGGAGAACTCTTGTCATGATGGGCGAACTACCGAGGAGCACTTCTCCCTCCAAGGTGGGTGCCTCGTAAGGCACAAAGTGAGCAGGGGGTCTTAACATTAACACCCCCCCCACCCCCACGAGGAGGAAGCTTCATTAGCCTCGCAATTTGCTAAGCGGGCGTCTCGATGGCATGAGCTACCCTCTAGCACCCCCTCGTAACAACCTAGAGGTGGGACCCCTACTTTGGGAGTTCGAGCGGCAATTTGCTAAGCATGAACACCACATTGCCGCCTTGGGGAGGAAAGGTAGGGGAGCCATGCCAATGAAGATGGAGCACAATTGCCCTTCACCCGGGAGATCTTGGAGACCCCCCTAATTGGCTGGGATCCACATCCCCATGGTAAAGTCATATAGGACGACTCGGCCGACCACTACAACAACTTCGAAGCACTTATGATGTTTCAATGAATCCCCGATACCATCAAGTGTCGGACTTTTGCCACCACCTTGGTGCAGAGTGCCCAACCCTGGTTCTGAGCCCTCCCACTTGGCCACATTGCCAGCTTTCGGTAGTTCAACAAGCTCTTCAAGGAGAGCTTTACTGGGAGTGGGCCGCCAAAGACTATTGTGGGATTACTAGCATTGAAGTAGGTCGTCGGGAATAAGCATCGGGACTTTGTTACCCGCTTCCATGCCGAGGCCGTTCACATCCCTCGGCTCGAGATGGCCACGGCCATTGACACCCTCACCCAAGGTGCCAAGGATGACGGATCCAGTGGGAGCTAGTCCTTCATCCCCCTGCAACCCCCCGCCGATTTGATCATCTTAGCCCTTTGTTACAGAGAGTGCGAGGAGGTCTTGTTTGCTTGCCATGACGCATGCATCGGTGAGGAAGAGAAGCGCTCATCTAGTTGACCCTCCTAGTCAAAGCAAAGAAAAGCACAACAACGATAGAAGGGACTCGCCACAAAAGTTCAGCACCTCAGCCTACTGGCAACTCACGTGTAATAGATCTTCTAACAGATCTGAGACAATGAATATGTATGAGAACAGGCTCCGTGACATGCAAATCAATGTTATGTCAGGAGACTCTGCTTCTGGCGAAGATGCTAACTAAGGGCGGAAGCAGTATGCTCAATGGGCCTAATAAGGGGACGAGCGCAATAAATCAGTCGCCATCGACTTGGGAAAGTAGTCGATCGCTTTCTCTGATGAAGATCTGAAGGGGTCCAAACCCCTCAGAATAATGCACTTGTAATCTCAGCAGCCATAAATCGTTGTAATGTAAAGAGGGTCCTTATATATAATGGAAGTATGCCTGATGTAAAACCTTTGACCGTGTGTATGATAAAAAAACACCCCTATGTGGATTCAATGGCCATGCCACATATCTCGATGAAACCTTAGGTCTTCCAATCACCCTCGGTACTCCTCCTTGAGTCGTCACCTATGGCAAACTTTAACGTGACCTGGGAGTTGAATGCCTACAACACAATATTGGGCCCGATAAAGGTTGTACCCTTGATGTATCACAAAAGGCTGAAGTTTCCAACAAAGCAGGGAGTAAGAGAAGTCCAAGGCGACTAAGCTGAGGCAAGAAAGTGCTATCTAATCTCCATTGAGATAGTGAAGCCCGAAGAAGAACGATGAGGGAAAGTGATTGTAGAGGAGAAAGCGATGACAACTGAGCTCGGTAGAGAACTATTGTCTATCTCCTTATTAGATGATATGACACTTGAAGTGAAAATCGGCTTTGACTTGTCTCCTTAGCTCCAAGAGAAATGCAATGATTTTCTTTCGCGCTATGTGGATGTCTTCACATGGTTTGGTTTTGATCTCCTTGGAATCTCGTAAGACATTGTGACATATTGACTCAATCTGGATCTAGCCTTTATCTCAGTCCAATAGCAAAAATGGAAGAATGCACCTGAGCGACAAATGTTCATTCAAAATTAGATAGTTAAGGGGAGGATTACCAGACTATTCCACATTGTCCAATAGCCCACCTGGTTGGCCAACTTTGTCCTGATGCTGAAGTTCGGCTAATAGTGGATGTGTGTTGACCTCATTGACCTCAACAAAGCCACACCAACGAATTACTTTCTGCTCTCGAGCATTGACCGACTAGTCCACAATACCTTGGATAACGAGCTATTCAGCTTCCTGGACACCTATTATGGTTATCATCAAATCCATATGCATCCAATTGACATCGAGAAGACAACCTTCATCACCAACATTGGGGTCTTATGCTATATCTAGATGTTGTTTGGTTTAAAGAACGTCGGGGCCACCAACCAAAAGCCAATGAACCAAATGTTTAAGGGGTAGAGGACCAAGGTCGAGGTCCACTTCGCCAACCTAATCGATACGTTTGACACACTTCAAAGGTGCAATTTGAAGCCAAACCCTTCTAAATATGTTTTTGGAGTTCGATCTGACAAATTTCTCAAATCTTTGGTTATTTGTCGAGGCATAGAGACAAACCCGGATAAAATTCGGGCCATCGTGAAGATGAAACAACCGTAAAGTGTCGAGGATGTCCGAAGTGGCAAGACCTACATCACCCTTGCAATCCTCGACGTCAATGTCAGAGCATGATGTGTATATGGGTAGTTGACTTAGGGACGCCCCCCACTCATGACTAGCGAGATGGTTTGTGTATGATGGATAAAGATCCGCTAAGTCTTGTGCACAAAGAGTTTCATCACGAGCAAGCCTAAAGATGGCCATGTCGAAAGCCACTTTACATGAGACCAGTGAGAAGACTCGTCGCATATAAAATCTAGAGAAAACTCTTTGACTAGAGATATGTGAGATGTTGCTCTTCAAAATCCACAAAGTTACGGAGAGTGATCTCGAATCATTCATTTATTGGTCTAAACTTTTGTTGAGATTTAACTTAGACATCAAATTTTTTTTTCTTTGGACATTCCTCTCAAGACTCCTTGATTCTTTGCTCAATTGCTCCTCTTTATAGATTCCTCTCTTGCAACTACAGATCACCATCTAATTTTCTCAAATCTTCTTAGGTCATTCAACGATCTGCTGTGAATCCATCCAAAATCGAGCCTCTCAAGATGGTTTCCAAAACATTCAAAAACAAATTTCATAAGAAAGTGATAATAATCGTATCCGGAGCGTCGTTTCTATACTAATATTATAATTTTCAGTTTTGGGGTTGCCACGTGTCAACACCAGGATAAACATATTCCCGCCAAAACTCACAAATATATCTCCTATCTCACTCTTTTAATGCACCTATTTTAATAAGGCAAGTATCTCACCTAAAGTTGTGAAGAAACTTTCTAAACTCGACATGTTCAATCTTGCACAATTTTTTTACAATTTTATACCACTAAAAAATGACTACCCATTATAGTTTTTAAAATCTTACTAAATCTTCCAAAACAAGTCTAAAATTACCAATGGTAAGGCAATTACTTGCAGTTTTATACCACTAAGAAATGACTATCCTTAATAATTTTATATCACATTATAATTTTTTAAATTTTACTAATATATATATATATAAATTAAAATATATTTAAATCTAAAAATTTTCCGTGCATCTCACGGGTAGTTATCTAGTTAAATAATATTTATCACCCAGATAAATCTGCAAGATACTGACGGGGGGGGGGGGGGTGGAGCACCTCCTCTCTCCCCCGATCCATCGTTCGACTTCGTCCAATGATGGCAAGTGCGAATTATGTAAGAAAACCCTACGCAAATACGAATTATGTGAGGAGTCCGGTTCCAAAACTGTACTAAAAAAAGACAAAAGTCGCTGCCTCGTTTCACGTCCCTCGAGACCGTCAAAGGCACCGGGCCGGGGGCGAAGCGTGCCTCTCGTCTCCCCTGCGCGCGGACCGCCGAAGCGGAGGAAGACGAAGAGGAAGGTGGCTCGCGGGAGAAAAGTTGGTGGGGGAAAAAGGGGAAGAGCGGAAAAGTTCCTTCCCGTTCTGTGCCCTACACGGTATTCTTCCCCTTTTCTCGTTTTTCCCCCCCTCTGTCCTTTAATGGTGATTGCCGGCAAATTTCTTATCTTTTCTGGCATTGTCTTCCGCCGCCCGTCAGTTAAGATTGTGGGTTTGATCGCATCTGTTTCCCCTTGCACGCACAGAGTTGCCTGCGATTAGGGTTTCCGTTTTTTGTTTTTTTCCTGAGATTGTAGTGGGTCTCTCCCCGGCGTTCTGGAAGAACACATTTGTGTTTGACAAGTTTATTGCTGTTTCAATGCTTTTTTCCTTTGATTATTTCTCATGTTTAAGTAATGGGAAGCAGCGCAGGGTTTTTGCTGGGGATGCATTATCTCCCAAGCGCAAGTTGCGCGCTTTTTCGGTGGCCTGTCAGATGAATTGGAGGTTTAATTTACTGCGTTAGGGATGGGGGATGTGGGTCCTCGTAGGAGCCCAGGATCAGGGGAGGGGCCAGATCCTGAATTGTCCTCGGGAGGAGGAAGCCCAGAAGGATGTATAGCCGAGGCTAGAATCAACGAAGGATGCGAAGCTGAAATTTGCCATGACACAACAGGGATTGTAATGGGCGGTAAAATCAATGCTGTTCAGCAGCCAGTGGATGAATTTGATGTCGACCACGAGCATCCCTTGCCCTGCAACTGCGAGGGGGTGGGACAAAGCACAAATTTTTTTGGTTATCCTTCTTGTAATGGTGATGCTGATTTGGTGCATCGAGGGAATGACACTGGAGAATCAGTGCCAATGAGGGTTCAGACGGAGTGTGAGAATGAGAATGGTCTATGTTTCGTGGAAGATGAGGGAAGGCTCAGTGCTGTAGAAGGGGATTGTGATGTTGGAACATTGAACAAAGCTCCGGAAGAAGAAAGTGGCCCTCCGTGCCTCTCATCATCTGGTATTGCGTTGGGATGTGGGTCGCAGAATTCATCAGATATTGTTTCTGGAGTTGGCGGGGTTCTTCATTTTGAGGGTGACAAATGCTGCAAGGAATGTGAAGTTGATATCAGATCGGCAACGTTGACAACTGTTACTAGAATAGAGGGTGGGCTTGTTTCATTTGACAGGGATAAAGACTGCAATCAATGTGAATCTTCTATTGTCAGACAATCCAGTTTGACAACGGATTGTTCATCTATCAGCACTAGTCCAAAACCAGTGGATGAATTTTACTGCAATTCTATGCCTCAGGACAACAAGATTACGTCCATCAATTCCGGAACCGTGTGGATTGATGAAACGTGTGGGAACTCTTCAGGAGTCGCCCAACATTTTAATAACAGGGATGATTATGAGGTTTATATGGGACCTTCTGTTGCGCCCAACTTTTTGGAGCAGGATCTTGAGAAATCAAGAATGGATGTTTCAGTTGAACAGACTGGACAGAAGGAAACAGATACTTCCACCACTTATTCAGAAGATGGGAATACTCTTGCATCTACCTGTCCAGAAGAAAATGAAACTGCATGCCAAGTGCACCATGAAAATGAGATGTGCCAAGCTTCATTCATCGAAAGAGAATCTCGTGAAAACTTTGCTTCTCTGCAGCCATTTCATCAAAGTAATGTTTCAGAAGTTTGCTCTTCATGTCTACATTCAGTTTCTCAAGACAAAGGTGACAATGCTGCTGCTACCATCTCTTCAATCTCCTGTGGCTGTGCAGCTGAATGCACACGGGCAGATAGTGGTGGAAAGGATGAGCCAAACTCTGGAACAGTTTCAGTGGTCAGGCGTAGAAATCCTAAACGTGCAGCTTCATCTAGGAATAATGAATGCACAACCAAATGTGATTCACCAACAAGATCAAGAAATTCTACCAAAAAGGGAAGGCTTGCAGTCAATATTTGTGCACTACTTTCATGTGGCACCTTTAAGAGAGTCACTAAGAAAAGGTGTCATTCTTGGAAACGTGCACGCATTTCTGATTGGGGTAAACTGGGAAATTTGTTGGAACTGTTTACTTGTAATAATGAGATGAGGCAGACAAAAAGTAAAGGTTCAAAGAAAGGGAGATGTCGTAGATCAGGTAGGAGACTGCTGACAAACCGAAGAGCAGGTATATCAAAAAGGCCTAGAGCTAAGCATACTGTTTCCACAAGCTGCATGATTTTAACGGATGAAATGGATCAACAGATTCTTGCAGTCAGGCCGCAGACCTCTCTACATATCGATTCGATTGACTGTCCTCATAATTCTGATTTGCTGACTGTTCAAGGATTGCCAAAAGCAGTTAATGCAGATGAAATCATTTCTAACACAGGTGGTTGCAGTGGACAACTTTCCTGCCACTACAGGGATATGGAGAGCCGTGTGTTATCTTATGATCAACATGCTCAGCATGGAGACAAAGACCCGGAAAGTTGTGTCACACAGGAGGCATCAGTTGAGAACAATGCCAGTGACTCTCTTGCAGTTCAGTCTCGAGTGGGTCAGGGAGTGGAAGTATCTGATGGAAGAGTACTAGTAGATCCAGGAACATCTCCCGATTCAAGTGTACTTCATCCAACTACTGATGCTGGAAATATAACGAATGAGAGTGCAACTTCTGCAAGCCATGAACCCTCTTCTAAAGTTGAACCTATAGGCCAACATGTCTTTGACTTGGGATATCCAGTACAAGAAGACTTGCATGTCAGTGTTTTGTCTTATTCTAAAGTTCCCTCATCTGTTCCTATGCAAAGTGCTCCACAATATACCTACAGTAAGAAAGCAAAGAAAATTGGTGAAGTCAATTGGAAGAAGAATGGCACAGTGGAAGAAAATGGGTGTCTTTCCTCTGACAATTCTTTTGAAGGAACATCGCAGAGCCCATCTAGTCTTCTAAAGGCTGAAAAACCTTCAAGGAATAGATCTAGACAGAGAAAGAAAAACGACTCTGGTCGTAAGAAAGTTACCAACCGAAGGTCCACTGTGAAGGCATCTGAAGACATTCAAAAGTGTGATGGTCTCCCTGCAGAGAATCCATACCTTGCAGTTACTGACTCAGCATGCTGCCAAGAATCCCTACTGTCAGAAAATTGTTTGGATGTGCCGCTTTCTGTGAGTACAAGAACTGCAGGCTTACATTCTATGGTCCCAGAAACTTTGTCATCCAGCTCTGTTGGTAAAGGACGAAAGCTTCGTGATGGTAGTAAAACAAGGGCAAGAAAAGGCAACAATTCAGCACAGCGCAGAAGACACAATGTTAACACTCAGAAGAAGGATAACACAAACAGTTTGTTGATCAGAAGAAAAGCCAAGCAGAAAGTGGTTCCTGACCAGGTCACTATCTTGGAGGAATGTCAGTTAGATGATGCATTAAATGCAGAACAAAGGGGCCCTTTTCACCATCTCTCAGGAACAAAGAAGATTTTGACTATGAGCAAGACAGATGAGCCAGAGAGTGAGTTTTTGAGTTTTCATATAAATTATATATTGTTTTAAAGACTAATCTCATTGTTAAATCATCTTTGCAGTTTATCACTCCCATTCACTTTAACTAGATACTTAGTTTAATACCTTCATAATTGTCTAGGGGAAAATATTCTCCAGAGTATTAAACTGAGAGATGATGAATCCAACTCTGGTGATAACCATGCATCCAAGCATACATTAAGCTCTTTGGTGGCATCAGTTAATCATGGCTTGCCGATGAAAGGATCAAGTCATAGCTTTGAGGGGCAACTTTTACCCAAACGGTCAGCATGGGTGCGTTGTGATGACTGCTACAAATGGCGTTCCATACCAGTCGAACTTGCAGATATCATAGATGAAACGAACTGTAGATGGTAAGCAGTTGCATCGTGATCTATTGTCATATATTTTCTTTGCATGTGTATTCTATTGTGCATGTGCTGTAGTCTTGTAAGAATATGGATCACACTATTGTCATGTCATATTAGATTTCCTCTAATGTAGCTTCATTTTTATTCTGTATGGGGAGCCTTTTTTTAAGGGATTTTTAAGCATGGATTATTTATAGCCTACTCTACTCTTGAATTACTTGTGGTAGCATACCTTTTAAAAAAGTGTGTTCCCCTGCTGGATGAGCATCCCCCAAACAATAAGAGAACTGAGCGGTCAAATGTGAGTTAGATCTTAGTAAAGAGAACTACTATTGTAGTTCATATGCAGGCAGTTTCTACATTGACTGGTAATAGTCTAGATGGCTCGAGACTTTGTTTGCTTGCTAGGATCTCTCTCTTGACTCTGCATGGTGTTACAGTCAACGAAGTTTGCTTCTTGAATGACTTTTCATTATCTTCACAGGGAAGATATCTCAGTCATTCTGGTGACTGGCAAAGAATAGACTTTTCCGACTTTCTTTTGCTTGTTCCTTTAACATGACACTGTTCGAGGGTGAGGTTTTTTTTTCCTTTAGAAAGGAAAATTTTGGAGTGTACAAATTCTTGTTAAACTTTTTAAAATTGGAGTGACTTTATAAAACTATCCTTTCCTAAATTGTGGTTGATGCAGCATTTTGTGGCAGAACAGTATTCCAGAGAACTAGTGTCATACATTTGACATGTTTGTAAGAAGATAGCAAGCATATTATGACATGTTACTGCACGTGTAGGATAATCAAAGAACAAGGCAGAAGTGATTGCAGTGAATCTTTTCGCTCGCTGCACAGTTCAAGAATGAGCTTGTGGTGCATTGCTTCCCTGTAACTAGTCTTCCACGAGTCCACATTGCTGCCAGCACTTGTTTGACCTTAGCTGCTTGGCAACCTGATAGCGGGTGTCAACTGGTCAAGATCTGACCAGGATATGATTGAGACCTGTATCCTTCTTCTCAGGTTTTGGTACCAATTCTGTTTGATCTTCCTTTTTTTATCAGCAGACTGTGTCTGAAGACTCTGAACTGGTAGATATTCAAACGTCTGAACCTACCCACAGCAATATGGTAGATATGAAACCTGCTGAGTAAGCATTGTAGTTCAGAACCACACCCTTCTTTGCAAATGATTTTGGAGGCTAGGAAGTGGAGAGGAGGGATTATAGGCCACGGTGATTAGACAAAGATATTTTGGTAGGAGCAGTCATTGGGACTTGCAGCCTGCTTCTAATGCTAGCACCTCTCCGCTCTGGGTTGATATTCTCTTATGCAGGGATGTTTTGACCACAAGTATATTAATAAAAAGAGAAGGAATGTACAAGTATAGGCCAAGGAAAGACCCCAAAAAATATCCCTGACCACTTATACATCACAAGCCAAACCAAGATGGAGTGACGATCTCCATCCCTCCAACAAAACAAAAAGTTAGAGTTGGACTGATTCATATTACAAATAATTGATGCCCATTCTATAACTTTACTACAAATCCCAACAAGAAGAGCCTTTGCATCTCGAGCAACCCTAAAAAATATGCAATTGTTCCTCTTCCCCCAAATCATCCATAAGATAGCATGTAGAATGACCCACTAGACTCTGCTATCACCTTTGGTAGGCCAATGTCTATTCCATCGCTCAATCCTCTATCGGACGTCGAAAGATGACTAATGGTGCAGTGGTTCCTCATAGCCATTTTTGTCCAAACTCTACAAGTGTTGGAGTACCCAACAAAAATATGATCTAGAGACTTGTCCTCCTCCCCACAAAGGACGCAAGTGATCTGAATGTCTGGCAAAAATCAGTGCAACCTATCTTGCGGGGGAAGTCTTCCAATGGAAATTATGCAAAGTAGAACTTTCACCTTCAAAGGCCTTCTAGGCTTCTAAACCTGATCATGAAGTCCATGCCAAACTGAAATGATGCAGTAAGCTGATCTGATCGAGAAGCAACCTCCCTTCTCCCACCGCCACATCCACCCATTCTTACTGTTTGATTGGTGGATGGAAGTCAAATGGGAGAGTGGGTCCTAAAGCTGAAGGGACTCTGACCATAGAATGTCCCTTTTGAAGATGGGCGTTCATACTCTACTGGGGAGGGAAGGATCAATGACCTGGGAAACTGAGACAAGAGGATCCGCGGCCACATGAAAAAGGTTGGGAAACAGTTTGCAGAAGGCAATATCACTGCACTAAAAGTGCCATATCCCCCTTCCCTAACCTGACCATGGCATTAATAGAAAGAACATCCTTGCACGAAGATATATCTCGCTAGAGTGGGGAAGTGTTGGCATACAGAGAAGAAAGAAGGTCCCAGACTCTGGATCTCCCAAGATACCTCTGCCTGATGATATGGGCCCACAAGCCATCCTCTCCAACACCTAATCTCCAAACCACTTACACAACAAGGCAAAGTTGAAGTCTTTGATATTCTTTAAACCCAAGCCTCTCTGGTCTCTACTCTTGGTGACCCTTCCCCAGGCTACATCATGTCATCCTCTACATCTATCTCCGCTACCATGCAAGAAAAACTTGCAACAAATTACCTCAAGCCTCTTGGCCACATGATTAGGGATCCTGAATATAGAGAGAAAATATGTTGGTAGACTGTCCAAAACAGAGCTGCATAACAAAAGTTTGCCCCCGTAAGACAAAGTTCTGACCTTCCAACTCGCCAACCTGGTCTCGTATCTGTGAATAATGGGATGCCAATCGGAAGATCTGAAAGCACGAGGTGTCGAGGACAGAGAGAGAGTCCCAAATAAGAGATAGGGAAGTTGCCATAGAAAATCGAACCGAATCGACACCTTGGATCGACTAGCGTCGATCCCGATGTGGATCAGGCCGATTTCGGCTAGAATCAGCTAGAATCGGCCGCATTGGTCAGGATCGGCCATGGCCGATCCGATATGGAATTGGCTAATCCCAATCCAGATCGGTCGATTCTGCATTCCATGCAACCAAGGTTGCTAGCACCTTGGAGATAATCTTGTTGGTCCTATTCAAAAGACTAATAGGCTAGAAATCAGTAAACTCCTTTGCCTTTTTTTTCTTAAGGATGAGAACAATGTGTGTCTTGTTGATCCCTCCCAAGTGTGCTTCCCCCTCTTGGAACTTCTTTACGACTGCCACAGGATCTCCTTTGATAATATGCCAACATTTCTGGAAAAGGGCCAATGGGAAGCCATTTGTCCCTGGAGCCTTATCCCCAGCAAGTGAAAAAATAGCCTGGTGCACCTTCTTGTCAGAGCAACTCCGGTCTAGAGCCTCACTGATCCCAGGAAGTAGCCGAGGCAGGAGGCCATCATCTACAGTCGGTCGACAAAAATCCCCCTCCGTGAAAAGCCAAGAGTAGAGGTCTCTCGTCTGTCCTCTGGTCTCCTCATCCTCGGTGAAAGTAGTGTCCCCTACCTTAATGCATGAGATGGAGTTCACTCTTCTTCTACCAAATGCGATACGCTAAAACTACGCTGTGTCCCTGTCACCCTCTTTAACCATCTCTCTAGACCTTTGCTTTCAGGAAATTTTCTCTTTACGAAGAATGTCCTCATATTGTTCCTTCAAAGAAGCCCGAGTAGTTCTATCCTCCTCATCCAGTAAACCTACCTCCTCTAAGTTGTCCAACCATCTATGTGTTGCAAAATCTTGTTCTTCATCTCTCCCCGAAAGTGTTTTTGTAACACGCCCACTTCTCAAAATATGAGTAGTGTGTCTTAGCCTCCTCAAAGGTACTCATGGCCGAAGATCCTACATCCACTGCATTTCAAGCCCCCAAAACCGCATCCATAAAATCATCTTCTCACATCCAAAATAACTCCAGCTTGAAATTGTGCCTCCTTTCGTGCATACGATTGGTTTTCAAGAGAATAAGCTTGTGATCCGCAACCACTCCAGACATTAGGAATATCTATACATGTGGAAAGTGGTTCTCCCCGTTGGCAGAGATCAGAAGTCTGTCCAACTTCGAGCAAACAACCTTTCCTTTAAGGTTGGACTAAGTAAAGAAGTCGCGCGACATCCACCAGTATTGCCTTCCGGATGAAGGTCGAGAAGTCCTCCATACGCACATCACCAGTAGAAGTCCCTGTCCTCTTTGACGAATGTGCCACTACATTAAGATCCCTGCCCAAACACTATGGCCTCCTTGATGATTGGTGAACTTGAGATAAATCCTCCCATAACTGTTTATTCTCCTCCCTAGCTTGGGGGTCATAGACCCCAATAAAGTGCCAAGAAAAACCATATTTGACTCCCTTGAAGTGCACGAAGATGGCCCATCTACTAACCATCCTATCACACTCTAGTTCCTCCACCTCAAACGGGTTCCACGAAATGAGAATACCCCCCAAACTCCCACCGTAGGAGAGAGGCAACCCCTCTGGACAGTCTAGCTCCCCCGATCTCCCTCCTGATGACACTCCCATCATCGTCCCACTTCGTCTCTTGCGCACATAAGATATCTACCTTACACCTCCTAACTAGCTCCTTCACTTCCCTCTTCTCCACCCCACTTAGGCCCCTAACATTCCATGAAAGGATTCTCATTAGGATACCTTGGTCCCCCTTTCATCCCCCTCATCCACGGTCACTCCCCCCTCTCTCAGCAGTGACTTCTCACGCGCTCGAATATTGGCACTCCATCGCTTATTGATTTTTGAGAACAAACCCTTTAAATCCTTCTCCGCTTCCATGGAAGTTATGCTAACCTTCCTTGCCACCTCCCTAGCCCACTTAGTGCACATGATTTTCACTTCCTTGAGGAGAGCCCTCACAGCCTCTGTCGACAGTCTGGCGTTTTCTGACCCGTTGACATCGTCTTGTCTTGGTGACTCATCTTCATTATCCTCTTGGGTATTCCTGTTCCTCACTGCTCCCTCGACATCGTCAGCGTGATGCAGCAAAACTAGGTCCGAATGGCCCTGCACCTCCAAAGCCTCCGGAGAAGGCCTGCCCAGATCCACCGCCACTACCACCGAAGAAGATTTCTCCGCCACAAGCACTGAAGGTAGGAGCGATTGTTTAGGCTCTCCGCCATGGACGCAGAAGTCCTGACAATCTGGTGCCCTAGAGCCCCTGGGAAAATGCTCCTCGAAGCCCTGCACTTTGACCGGTGAACTTGACTCTAGTGTTGGAAATCCCCCTCTGTAGGCATCTTTCGTGAAGAAACGTTGGATCTCACCCGTTGGCCCTTCTTTCCCCATCCCTACCACAAAACCGGTCATTGTCATCGGGTATTGAGGAGGCCTTGGGAGAAGAAATCCCGCCGTTGGAGGACCCCCCTTCTTTTAATCGGGTAGGGGAGAAGGCCGCTTACGGTCCTGGAAGACCCACTACGTTGGGGGATGCGGATAGCGGGTAAGTCACAGGTTCATGGGTCGGGCCTGCCGGGTCCCCCCCCCTGCTAGACTGGGCGGTTCAAGGTTCCTAGGTACAACCACCCCAAGCCCACCTCTAGAACTGCGAATGATCCGGTTCGCCAGCTCAAGCCTGCAAAGGGGATCCATGGGTCAACACAATTTTGAATTCGAATCACTTGCCCCCCCCGGTGTCTTTAACCTCTGACTTCTGCAAATGATGTCCTAGGGGCGGCGGCGGCGAGGAAGTCTTCACATCCTCGAGGATTGAACATTCGATGACGATTCGTTCTTCATCAACTCTCGCAATGACATCACCTCTGACTTCTGCAAATGATGTCCTTGGGGCGGCAGTGGCGGCGAGGAAGTCTTCACGTCCTCGAGGATTGAATATCGGATGACGATTCGTTCTTCATCGACTCTCGCAATGGCAACAGTCGACAGTCTCTGGGCTGTAGACCTAGACATTTGCAAGAAGCTTCAATCTTGTCCCCATCATGGCAAACTCTGGAGATCCTAGAACTAGTCTTTGAAACCAGCGAGTCAGGAAGTTGACCACTTCCTCATTGCACAGATCTATGGAGATCCCTTCAAAAGAGACCGTAAGTCTTCTCACCAGTAACAAGGGGGAAGTACCTAGCTTCTTCGGCCATCTACAAATGCTCAAAATGGCTCCTTCTGTCACAACCATTCTAGCACCCAATCCCCTCACCACCCCCTCTTCGCTATTGCCCACTTCTAGGAACATCGACTGGTCTACTCTGACTATCTCCCATTCTTCCTCTGTTAGCTCCATTAGCCTCCTCTTAATCTCCTCGTTATCAGTGTCACAGTTCAATAAACACAAGGCCATGGACCACCTCCTCCAACTCGTGCAGTGACTGACATGGTCCTCCGGTAGGTCCCCTACCTTTATCACCTTCATATTACCCTGACCCACCACATTAGGCTTCGCACCAAACAATGTCGGCAAAGCTTCTAAAGTCTTGCCTGTCTCTACTCCCTGACGCCATCCCCCTGGGTGCCCTGCTGTGGTTGTACTCATTCTCCTTCCCCGCTGGTTGGCCCCTTTCTCCCTCCTTTTCTCTTCAGAAGTCTGACAAGCGGCAGGACACCATCGCCTGATGTGTCCTCACATCCCACACCCAAAGTAAGTCTTGTGAAGTCAGAGTTACCCCCACGGACACCCCTTGCTAGTGGAGATTGAACATCAGGGCCCCAGGGCCCCCGCCCTTCTCGGGTGGATCCCTGACGCCCCCCCCCCCCCTAAGGGGATTATTTGGCTAAGACGGTCGCACAGAATCCCAGAGCATCTCTCTCTATAAAAGCTAGAGAAAGAAAGTGTTACCACTATCAATAATCTCTCTTATGCAGGGATGTTATTCTTGGGAGCTAGGGTGTGTCTTGGTAGGGGGCGTGACACTCTTTTGGAAAAACAGATGGTGTGGGGACTTTGTATTGCAGGATCTATTCCCTTCTCTGTTCTAGATCTCCGCGGACCTTTTGGGGATTGTAGCCTAGGCATTTGACCCAATCCTGCCTGGTGGGGTATGGAAGCCCGACCTTCAGGAGGGATCCCAAGTTTGATGAGATGATGCAGTTTCAAGACCTTCTAGCCATTCTCTTCCATTCCGTCCATTTGCCAGAGAGGATGAGTGGACATGAAGGTGGGAGAAGGGAGGACGCTTCATCGTCAAATTTGCTTATCATAGCATCTCAAATGGTGGTTCGACATTGTTTGCATGATTAAGTTTGGCTTCCTAAGAGCCCCCTTATTTAGCAGTCATGTGTCTTATGTGGGCAGGAGGACGAGTCTTTTGACCATCTCTTTGTGGACTGTTCCTACTCTTAGGGAGTATGGAGGGAGGCGGCTGGTAGGACTAATTGTACCTACTGACAGCACTTGGACATCCAACAACTATTTAGGCTGTGGAACAGGCAGTGGCCCCTCAGAGGAGATAG
The DNA here is from genome assembly GCA_014218235.1 of Colocasia esculenta. Taxonomy (NCBI): domain Eukaryota; kingdom Viridiplantae; phylum Streptophyta; class Magnoliopsida; order Alismatales; family Araceae; genus Colocasia; species Colocasia esculenta. The sequence goes on along the minus strand of CM024755.1, from coordinate 8,426,942 downwards.
GATGGTCATCATCATCATCGTCGTTAGAGCCTTATCCCATTATTTGTGGTTAGCTAATCCTTCAAGCCACCTTTTAGACACTATGGGGAGAGTGGAACAGTCAGATATTTAGAAAAATTTCATACCATGAGGAATAGGGCTGTAAACGGGTCGGTTTCGGAACCGGAAACACAGATTTCGATACCGATTCCGATAACCGAAATATGGTTCCGATTCCGATAAGAATAGTTAATTCCGATTCCGTTCCGATTCCGATAACATTACCGAAACCGAAATTCCGATAAAGTAAGATGTTTACCATAATTTTACCTTGAGTTTATGATAATTTATCGGAATAACCGATACCGATTCCGATTATTTTTTCGATTCCGATTCCGATTCCGATAACTTATCGGAATATCCGATGCCGATTCCGATAAGCTATCGGTATCATTTTCCGATTCCGAAACCGATAATTTTTATCGGTATCGGGTCGGAATATCGGATTATCGGGTTCCGTTTACACCCCTAATGAGGAAGCTGTTTTTGATGCTGTTTGTGTTAGAGTGAAGGAATGGGTTGCTTGTTTTTGTAATGTGGATTCATCTCCTTCTCTTTTCGGATTTTGGGGAGTTAGTTCCGCCACACGACCTTAGTGTGGATCTCCTCGTATAGGTGGTGGGGTGTTATTTTTTGGTGCGTCTCACCTATATTTGTACATACTATTTTCTTGTTCATTAATATATTTGTGGTACCCTCCACTTTCAAAAAAGCATTGTAGATCAGAAATCTCTTGCTGCTCTTCTCTATGATAACAAATATCAGCACTTCCCACACATCCCCTACCCACCCCAGTTTGCTGAGTGTATGGGTGCTTCACCAAAGTGGGCTTCCTCTCATTCTCTCTGGAGATACGTTGATGCCATTCTTGTGCTAGCATGGTTGGAAACATTGTGGTAATTTACAAATGGAACGAAAAGGAAGGGCGGAGAAGGATGTGCCATCCGGCACATTTGCCATCTGGCACAGCCTACAAAGCCAGGAGGATGTAGGCCAAATGTGCTGCCTGTCCCCCAGCTCCAGGAGACCATGTGGGGATGAGCAGAATTGCAAGCAATGCATGCGGATGCCTGCCTACATGTGGTACTTCTTTGTTCCAGACACTCGCCGCAGTCATCATCATCATCAGAGCTTTATCTATTCTTTGGGGTTGGCTACATGAATCCTATTCCGCCAAAGATTTCTATCAAGTGCTATATTCTTGTTTAAACCTAAGAAGCCAATGTCCTTCCAAATGACATCGCGCCATCTCATTTTAAGCCTTCCCCGAGCCTTGCCGCAGTCATCTCTTGTAAATTCACCATGCTCAAGTACAACCATTGTTGTCATCCAGCACAAAGGAGGTCAATCATCTGTAAGATTGGAAGGTCTGAGCAGATCTGGTTTCACAAATGTGGATCTTGGTTTCACTCTCTTAAAATGAGATATACTACCCCTCTCTACATGAATATGATTAGGTTAGAGCTTGAGGCTTAATCCAACTTAAGTGCTACTGGATAGAGGCTGACCTAGTTGTAAAATATGTTTCAAAACCCTGTTTGTCACATCTTGATAAGTAAAATTTATTCTAAGTATTGGATAATGCCTCTGAGGGCTAAAATAATATATAGTTTCATTAAATGCCATATTTATTGTTATCCTGAGATTGTTGTTCCTTGGGAGCATCTTTTTTACCAGTTTTCTCACAGTAGGCTGCCCCCCCTCTCTTGGTTGATTGTACTTTTATTTACTGATTCTGTCTTGTATTTCGAAGGACCTGTAAGGACAACAGTGACAAGACTTTTGCGGACTGCATGATACTTCAAGAGAAGACAAATGCAGAGATCAATGCAGAGTTAGAAATATCTGATGCTTCTTGTGAGGACGATTCTTTCACTGAACAAAATTGTAGAGGATCCGAAGTGAAGTCAACAGGTCTGTTGATGCCTGCCACGTTCTATAAAAACAAGATTTAGATGTTTTATTCATAATGTTTTGATTTGAAGGTTACACATTCTTGAGGTTTTATATGATGTTTACTACAAGAGCTAAAAGGGCCATTGTTGATGTTGCAGCTTCCCAACAAGCTTCTTGGGTCCTTGTCAAAAGCAATATATTTCTGCATCGTATGCGTAAAACCCAGACAATTGATGAGGTTTGTACTACTTTGATAATTTATTGCTCTGGATGCAACTTAGAGGTTCTATTAGAAGGTCTTAGTTTTCTTCAATCCTGTTATCTTGTATAATGATAAAACAATTTTTGCCTCCTGTGAAGTTAATAATTACCTCCTAATGATGAAGTTTTCTTTAAATTTTAATACTATAGGTTGTCCAAAATAGTTATATCCCTCAGATGGTTCTGCTCTACCTTGCTTTGTCATCAACCTGACAATGTTGGCCTGTTAACCAAAATGTTGCCCTATTCTGGGTTTCACTCTCTTCATAAGGCATGGTTCTGTCCCAGAAGAAGAAAAATAGGCTCACTGGCATGGTTTAATCAATTTGCTTCCCCCTGTAATAAGCAATCCAGCAACATGTCTTTGGTCGGAACCAATAGGGTCAATCTGCATCACATTTGTACCCAAGTTCCCTTTCTCATATCTTCATGCGCTGATCTAACCTTTCAGACAATCATTTGAAAAAATGATTTTATCTCCTTTTTGAGACTAACTTTAGGAAGAATGATCTTGAAACTAAGTTGAGAAGTTAGAAGGCCATTTTGAGCTGCATTTCGAAATCAAAAAGTAGGATTTTGTGAGTTAATTGTCATGACTTGATTCTACTCATATGTGGTATTTTCTGCTTCAGATGGACTCTGACATGATCCAGCCCTTATGATGTGTATCCTGTAGCCCTTTCTTATGGGTAGCTTTTCCTGTAAGGGTTGTGTGGCACCCCCTTTCCGATCTTGGTCTTGGGATGTTACACAAAATCCAAATACCGTGAGATGGAAGTTGCTGCAAGTCAGAAAAGTCCGAACCATCTATAGGTCTGATAAGCACAACCATACCATCTCCATTAACACAAACACACATAATTTACATCATTTACAATACTATACGACTCACATCTCAAAAATCATATTTACATAAACAAAAGAGAATGAAACCTACGTTATCCATTATGCAATGTTCCAAAAAACTCTCCTCCGACCTATTCTACATTGGAGTCAAAACCCTCTAATCGCTAAAAGCTCCTGAAAAATGGTTAATTGCATGTTTGTCCTAAGACTTAGTAGGCATTTTCAGAACTAATACATGTTACATGCCCATCATATATAAGATCTCATGATAATTACAATTTAACATGAATCTAAACATGTTCTTAACATATTTACATAAAGCAAGAAAATGTAACAAAACTAATGGTAATTCAAACATGTTCATATTCTTCAAATTTTCATTCTAAATAATTAATAGAAGGGTTTCAAAATCACAGTTGGTCTAAAAATTATAACAAATCAAAGCATGTTCAAATATGATTCTATCAAATCAAATCATATTCTGAAGTTTAACTTATCATATCATTTTTCATATGCACATTAAAATATTCAAGCCAATTAAAATAATTAACTGTATCAAATGCAGTTTAATATTACATATATCAGACATGCATCCACAGCATGACTCAAGGGGCTAAACACATAAAAATCTTAGCACATGCCTAACGTAAGCACCTAAACACATAAGGGATTAGAAAATATTTTAAAACGTGAAAAGAGAAGACAATTCACCAATATAATAATCATCATGCCTAACATAAACATTAATTTGTTAATTTTCAGAATGAATTCGAACTACACTTTCCATTTAAATAATTAATTTAACCATTGTTACATTTTTATCAATTCGCGTTGAAGTTAAGATTCATCATCATCATCATCAGAGCATTATCCCATTATTTAGGGTCGGCTACATGAATCCTTTTCCACCAAAGATTTCTATCAAGTGCTATATTCGTTTTTAAACTAAAAAAACCGAATCCTTCCTAATAACATTACACTATCTCATTTTAGGTCTTCCCTTAGCTCTTTTAATGACATCCACTAAGATTTAGTCACATCCTTTAAGTGGCGCCGAGTTAGGGCGACAGTACACGTGTCCAAACCACTGGAGTCTATTTTTTCTCACTTTTCTATCAATTGGAGCTATCCCCAAGTCCTCATGGAAGTGTTCATTCTTAATCTTATCTTTCTTAATCTTACCACACATCCATCAGCATCCTCATCCCTGCTACACATATTTTGTTAATGTGTTCTTTTCGCACTGCCCAACACTCAGTACCATATAATAAAATAGGCCTCACAGTCGTTCTATAAAACTCCCCTTTAAGTTTCACTGATATATGGCTATCGCAGAGGCTCTTGATGCACTTTTCCATTTTAACCAGCCTGCCTTAATCCTGTGTGCCACATCGTCATAAATCTCCCTATTCTCTTGGATGATAGAACCTAGTATCGAAAGTTACTACTCTTAGAAATGCTTTATCCATCAATTTAACCTTATCTTCTTGTAACACCGTCTCATTACTATAATTACAATACATAAACTCTGACTTGCTTCTACTGATTTTAAAATCTTTAGACTCTAAGGCATGCCTCCAACTTAAATCATCAATACTCTTGTCAATTAAGACAATATCATCTGCAAATAAAATACACCAAGAGATATCATCATGCAATTGCTTTGTTACACACTGAAGCTAAGATTCAATTAAATAATATTATAGCAATCATTCTCATGTAGACATCCCAAATTAATTATGCAGTCTACATATACAAACTTGAGCTTCTAAATGACAACACAAATTTTAAGTACCATAAATAACAACTAACATGATCTCAATTCATCACATGCTCACCTTAGGGGGAAGTCTCCAAACCAACTCTAAAAGGCCCTTTAGGCTTCTACAACAATTTCTACACTTCCTTTGTGTGCTACCCAAATAATAAGATAATCACCCTACTCATAAACATGATAGAAACATTTTCTTCCAAGTAAATAATGTTAAACTATAAAATTTAAAAATAAAATCAATTGAAGACCCTACCTCTTCTTTCCTCCTCCTTTCTCTCCCTTCTGCCCCCTGCTACCTGGTGTAGATGTGAATGAGAGCAAACTCTCATTAGACATTTAAAATAAACCCCAAGAACTGCCTAAACCCCTACCCACACTAACTGCCTAGTTAAGGGTGAGTCATAACACAGCTGCCGGTTGGACAAGCAAGGTCAGCTACTGTAATTTAACTACATCTGATTCCCACATGGACATCGTTATTAGTCTTTTTCACCTATTAAACGGCAAAACTGCAAAATGTTTGTTTAACACAGAAAATTTATAAATAAGGAAATAAATGGATATGCCATTGTTTTTGCATATTATTTATTCTATGTATTTTGTTTTCAGACGATTTGGAATTCGTGCGCTGGACCTTTCCCCACTGAACAAAGTCGATGTTTATTTATATTGGAATGAATTCGAACACCTTAAATTCTCTGTCGAAGAACACCTTTTGTCTCTATCCATTGTGACATTAATGATTCATACTCTTGCAAAGAAATTTGAAGTCTTCATTGCTTATATATCTGTAATTTGAATTACATTTGGTCGTTCAAAACCTTTACAAATGGTGCTGATTATGTAATCGGGTCTTCAAAATTACATTCGGCCACGATAGGACCTGTCGAATTTGCCCTTGTCATGATCAGACCGTTGGATTTGAATTTGATGAGGGTCAAACTGTTGGATTTGAATTTCATGGTGATCAGACCATTGGATTGCCGAAATGATCTCTATCGGCCTGTTGGATCTGCTTCATGGGTTTTATTGCAACTTTTGACCCTTCGGGGTGGTTTTGCAATTTCAACCCCTTTCTGGGTATTTTTGTCATTTCTTGACATTGTCGAGTATTTCTATCATTTCTCGAGTTTGCCTGGGCATTTCTTGACTTCGGAGGTCTTTTCGATCATTTGTTAACTTCCTTGGGCACATTTGCCATTTCTTGATATTCCCCAAGACTTGGAGTAGCTGGCTATAGGCCGAACTCAGGAGAGTGCATGCTGTTTCAGGGAAGTGACGTGAGTCTTGTCCCATGGAGCCGTGAAAACAGCATGGGCCTTGTGCAGTTTCCTCTCTTTGTAGGGACTTCTCTATAATTTCTGAACTTCGATGGCATCTTTGTGACTTTCATGAAGTTCGAACATAGTTTGAATAACTTTCTCACGAGGGACTTCTCTGCAATTTTTGGACTTTGGAGGACTTTTCTGCAATTCTTTTTTTCAAGGACATTTCTACAATTTTCTATCCTTCAGGGGATTGTTCTACAATTTTCCCTTGAACAGGATTTTTTCTGCAATTTTCTCTTGAGCAGGGACTTTTCTGCAATTTTCCCTTGAATCGGGGACATTTCTGTATTTTACCTTGAACAGGGATTTTTCTGCGATGTCTGGATTTAATATGATTTTTATGCAATTTCTACCCCCTCAAGGACACTTCTGCAATTTCCCTTGAACAGGGTATTTCTGCAAAATTTCCCTTAAACAGGATATTTCTGCAATTTTCTGTTGAACAGGGACTTTTCTGCAATTTTCTGTTGAACAGAACTTTTCTGCAATTTTGCTGTCCCTCAGATGACATTTCTGAAAATTTTTTCTGAAAATGGGGTGTTTCTGTAATTTTCCCTTGAACATGGACTTTTCTATAATTTTTCTATCCTTCAGAGGATATTTCTATAAATTTTCCTGAAAACAAGGTATTTCTACAATTTTCCCTGGAAACGGGGACTTGTGTGTAATTTTTTCACTATAGGGACTGATTTGCAATTCTTGACATGTGTGCAACATTTCGTTCATAACATGTCAATTTTCTGATTTCTTGCAACTTTTGTGGATCTTTATGCAATTATACAAAAGGTTAGGGTATAATTGCAATTTCTCATTTCATGTAAAACGTTTAACTTGATCGCAAAATATTGATCAGAAAACTAACTTTTTTTTTCCATTGAGCTTCTGAATAGCACAGACTAGCCTTTGCCATGGTCTTTTTGTACAAAACTTGACCAACATTGTAAAAATATCCCCTTTGAGGGAGTTTTACAGAAAATTGCCCAAAGCCAGTACAGCCCTGGGGGCTTTGTCTTTACTTTTAGAAGCCAAACAAACAACAGGAGCAGAGCACTCCTCCTCTAGACTTGGCTTCTTCCATCTTCAAAAGAATCTCCCCTCCTCCCCTTTCTCCTTGGCCTTGGACTCTCTTTTATAGGAGTTGGAAAAGAGGAAGGCCCATCGGATTCGGAGCCAACCTTAGAGGCATCCCATTGGAGCATCACCATCAATGTGAGGCTCTTCATCTCCCTCCCTCTCTCATGTTTGTTTTCTTATCTTTTTTCTATTTTAAACAGTGGAGGACCCCATCGGAATCCTTTCATGGTGGGTGGAAGCCCATCGCGGGTCCCATCGAAAGTACCCACTGCGGGTGGGACCCACCGCACGGTAGGCTTCTGGTGGGGAAACCCCATTGGATCCCCACTGCGGGTGGGCTCCTGGTGGGGAACTCTCCACCGGAACCCCCCACCGGGTGGGACCCGCCCTGCGGTGGGCTTCCGATGGGGATCCCATCGGGAGTTCCCACCACGGGTAGGGGAGGGGTTCCAATGGGGACTCCCCACCGGATCCCACCGCAGGTAGGGCCCACCCCCGCTGTGGACTTCTGGTGGGGATTCCCACCAGAGGCTCCCACCGTGGGTGGGGCCCACCATGGGTCCGATGGGGCTTCTTTTTGGCCCAAAATTTTGGGGGATTTTGGGTATTTCTGGGTTTTGGATATTTCTGGAATGTTTGTGGATTTCAGAATTTATGGAATTTGCGAATTCCTGGGTTTTTCAGAAACGAGATATTTCAGGGATTTTTGGGGTTTTGAATATTTCTGGAATTTCTGAAAATTTGGGGTTTTTTAGCTTTGTTGGATTTTGAATTTCTGGGATTTTCTGGAAACATGGTATTTTCTGGAAATTGAATATTTCTGGAATTTTGGTTTTCGGGAATTTTGAAAAATCTGAAATTTATGATAATTCCTGGAAACTTGATATTTCAAGAATTTTGGAAAATTTGGACCTTTTTGCCCTTATCACACGGCTATGGTTTTATGCCATTTTACACCATGATTAGCAAATGTGTCCATGTAATTTATCACCAAAATATTCAAAAGGATTTAATGAATATTTTTGGTGCCAACAATGTTATAAACATAAAAGTTGTAGAGAATTTAAATCTCTTTCCAATGGGCTAAGTCTCATCTTATTTGTACTTCTTTATGTTATACTAATTTATGTATATCATTTAATTAATAAAGCTTAGTGGGCTTATACTTACTAAATGGGCCAACCTCTTGGGTTCATTCACTCAAAGTCCAATGCATATTTGCGCTTCTAAAATTGGGATATTACAGGTTGTCATTGGGTCATTAGGCTCACTATACTAATAGTTTGCTGCCACTTATAAAGCTATTCATCAGATGTAATTTTCCTCTTTTGGACCTTGACGTGTGTTGGAATGGTCACGTGTAAAAGAAGGAAAATGATTAGCCTTTGTCGGTTCATACCCTCTCTCTAAATGTAATACAATTACTGTCCTATCACCTGGTGCTGCCTATTTCAGGGCTCTCCTTACCATTGGTTGCATATATTTGTATCTTGGGATCAATTTACAGAGGACTGACAGTTTTGTGTCTTTGAAAATTGCTCTTCTGAGATGCTTTTGGATTTTAGGACCAGTATCTGATCTAAAAAGCGAAATCCAGTCCTGCAGTTATATCTAGAGGAAAATGTATTTTAAAAGCAAAAGCAATATCTTGTATTTTGGAGACTAATTCTTCATTTATTAATATGAAATGAACACTCTCTTAGATAACCGGGCATGTTTTGTTCAGCCTCCTTTGTTCTTTAGCTTTCTGAAGCATGTTGTTCTGGACTGTGATCTTCACATTGAACTGGAAAGAGATTTACAATAGAAGTTGGGTAGAAGGGGAAGGAAAGTCCTGTCCAAATGAATGTGAATATTTAAAAGCAATGTGTAGATAGATGGATTGTCACCAGTCCCCCTTCTGCTCAGTTTATCAACAACATAATAAGTACTTGAGCTTTACCAAGCATTCCTCATTATCCCCAAGCCAACTTACTTTTCTGTCCCCCTTCTGCTCAGTTTATCAACAACATAATGAGTACTTGAGCTTTACCAAGCATTCCTCATTATCCCCAAGCCAACTTACTTTGCTGCATCTGTTGATAGCTCCTATTTCTTAAAAAAATCTTCGGTAAAGTGGCATTGATCACAACTTGTTGTCTGAGAAGGGGCTCATGGTGTTGATTTCAGTGGAGCACTATGAAGGAATATAGTCTGAACGGGAGAGGTTGGATGTAAAACATGAAAAGGGGTCTGTAAATGAAAAACTTGGGTTAGGGTGAGAAGTAGCTTAACGAAGGCTGATGTCAGCTTTGGCAATGGTTGGTCTTAATTTTATTGTTGTCGTCAATGACAGCAGTGTCAATATCTTCTGATATGTGATGTGAGACATATGATCCAGAGACCCAAGGGCAGAGTGATTGAGGATCTTTTGTATGATCTGCAAGATATTACTTCCGTAATTGCTGAAAATGCTGGTGTACCATACTCTGATTCTCTGGCTGGAATTGCTGTTTGTTTTTCTTTTATCCAAAGTGCTTGTTTGTGAAGATGACTTCAAATATGTCTTTTGTGTTTTTTGGACGATATTTGAAGGTCACAGTTCATTAATAATGCGAAACGGATGGTGTGTTTTCTGTTTAAACTTTAAACACGTGTTATAGTGCTACCTGTCGGTCCTGCTCAGCTGTTATTTGCAGTTGCACTATGATTGTTTTCCTTATATCAAGATATATGTGAGCATAATTGGCTTGAATGAATTTTTTGGTTAATTGATTTTATTTCTCATGTTCAAATGGGGATCTCGTGTAAATCTATTTGCATTTTCCCTAATCTGCCTTTTCACTTTCGATCAATTTTCTTCTCTCTTTGAGCAAAGCAGATCATGGTTTGCCAATGCAAGCCTTCTCTAGATGGCAACTTGGGATGTGGAGATGAATGCTTGAACCGTGTGCTTAACATAGAGTGTGTTCCAGGAACATGCCCTTGTGGCAATCTTTGTTCAAACCAGCAGGTAGTTGATTGGTATCCACTTTGAAGAAGTTGGTTCATTTGTTACTTGTGTTTCTCTTTTTGCAAATGATATTGGCTGTTTTCAGTTTCAAAAACGCCGCTATGCTAATTTCAAGTGGATCCGATGTGGAAAGAAGGGTTTTGGACTTCAGTTGCTAGAAGATGTATCTCAAGGACAGTTTCTTATTGAATATGTTGGTGAGGTAAGATTTGGATTGTTTTAGGAGCTGATCTTCTTCATTTTTGTTTTTCCATTATAAGGCTGAGGTGTTATTTCAGGTGGATCAGTTAACTCTGCATTATTATTTCATTCTCACTTTTCTTTTGTGTTAGTAGTTGACAAGTTGTGTATTTCCGTGCCTATCCATAATTGTGACACTTCACCTTATTAAGCAGAGAATATGATATATATATATATATTTATTTGAAAAGTGGGTGCTACCACCGGTATATTAAGAAGAAAAAAGGAATATACAAGTATAGGCCAAGAAAAAGAAACCCCAAAACACAACCAAGTCCGCCTATACAACACCATTCTACTTTGAATATATAACCAATCTCAGCACCCCATCAAAAGCAAAAGTGAAGAGTTGGCCTTATCCACATTACAGATTATTGACACCCATTCCCTAACTTCGCTACAAATAGCATCAAAAAGAGTGTCTGCATCCCGAGCCTCATGGCGAAAAATTCTCCTGTTCCTCTCACCCTATATCATCCATAATGTGGCATGCAATATCAGCCACCGAACAGTTCTGTCCCCCCTTTTTAGGCCACGGTCTCTTTCAATTCAACAACATTTGTCTGACACCAAAATGGGAGGGGATGGTGCAATGAGCTCTAGCAGCCTTCTCCTTTTAAACCAAAGAGGCAAAGGAGCATCTGTTGAAGATGTGATCAATAGACTCAATGTCCACTACACAGAGAACACAAGAGGTCTGCATATCTGGCAGGAATTGGCACAATCTATCATGCGTGGGTAGTCCGCCAAAAGATATTCTCTATATGAGGATCTTGACCTTGAGGGGGCTTCTTGACTTCCAAACCTGATCATGAAACCGATGCCGAAGACCACCATCAGAAATGATGTTATATGCATATATGCTGATCGGACCGAGAAGCCACCCGCTTTCTCCCATAGCCAAATCCATCGTTCCTCTGACTCAGAAAAGGCCGTGGAGGCGAGGAGGGAAAACAGGTCCTGAAATTGAGCTGTCTCCAACTGCATCAGATGTCTCTTGAAGGTGGGTGCCCACACATAGCCAGGAAGAGAACAGTCCACTCCCTGTGAAAACTTTGAGCTCTAGGTCTACAGCCACCTGAAAGAGACCAGGAAAAACCACGCTAAAGGAGAAGTCGCCGCACCATCTATCCTAGAAAAGGGACTTTCTTACCCTTCCCCAGTCGGACCTTGACACCAGCAGAGATAATATCCCTGCAAGCAAGAATATCTCTCCATATAGGAGAAGTAGTAGTCCTCATGGTTCAAAAACTCGGCCGGATCGGGATCGGATCGGCCGAGTCGGCTCGGTTTTGGGCTTCCCGATCCGAGCCGGGGTAACCTAGCCGGTCCTTGCACGCGGATCGGACCGGCTCGGCTGGGCTCGGCCGGCTCGCCGAGCCCGGCCCGATCCGCCTCGGATCGGCCCGAGCCGGCCCGATCCGCCTCGGATCGGCCCGAGCCGGCCCGATCCGGTTCAACCTTGTCATGGGCTGAGTCCAGGCCAATCCCAGGCTGAGTTCAGGCCGAGTCCACTGCGATTTCAGGTCTTATTTACCTGAATATCATTTAAGTAAATGTTATTATTTGTAGTTTCATTTACTTAAGATATTACATGTAAATAAGGAAGTACCCCCCATTTGAATCCAATAAAAATATCAAAAAAATCATATCTCTTACTAATAAAAAGTCAACTCTCCCACCGAAGAAGAAAATCGCAATTTCGTTGATTTCAGCGAAATGCTAACTTTCTAATCTCTCATAATTTAGCCTATCTAAAAATTTGATAATTCAAATAAACCATATGGAACACTAAAAATCTAAAGTCCGGTAAAAAAAGTCAAACGTGCATATGACTTCTCCAAGGGAGCCACTCTCCTACTGACAGCACTTAGTCTGCTTGAGACCTCTCAGGATTTGGTCAAACCTAAGCTATCATCATCTAAACTCATGAGATTTTTCACTTTTTAATTGAAAAGAAATTAGAAAGTGACAATTCTCATGATTTTGAGTGATGATAGTTTAAGTTTGACCAAATCCTGAGAGGTCTCAAGCAGACTAAGTGCTGTCAGTAGGAGAGTGGCTCCCTTGGAGAAGTCATATGCACGTTTGACTTTTTTTACCGGACTTTGGATTTTTAGTGTTCCATATGGTTTATTTGAATTATCAAATTTTTAGATAGGCTAAATTATGAGAGATTAGAAAGTTAGCATTTCGCTAAAATCAACGAAATCACGATTTTCTTCTTCGGTGGGAGAGTTGACTTTTTATTGGTAAGAGATATGATTTTTTTGATATTTTTATTGGATTCAAATGGGGGGTACTTCCTTATTTATATGTAATATCTTAAGTAAATGAAACTACAAATAATAACATTTACTTAAATGATATTCAAGTAAATAAGGCCTGAACTCAGCCTGTATAAGATATACACTTGTATAATGGGCCGATCCAGCCACCCCTGCCTCAGCCGGGCTCGGGGTCGGGATCGCCGGGTCGGATCGGTTTTGGGCCGACCGATCCGATCCCGATCCCCGGGTTTTTGAACCTTGGTAGCCCTAGGCGAGAGAAGCAAGTCCCAAACTATAGCTCTCCTAAAGTACCTCTGGCTGATAATACCTGCCCACAAAGCCTCCTGACCAGCACCCAACCTCCAAAGCCACTTGGATAGTAGAGCCAAGTTGAAATCCTTGATATTCTTTCTACACCATCCTGGATCCTGCTGTTGGTAACCCTACCTCAAGCTACATCATGCCATCCTCTTAGCTTGTTGCTGCTCCCATGTTAAAAAAACCTGCATCTGATAGCCTCAAGCCTCCTGGCCACCTGGACTGGAATCTTGAAAATGGAAAGGAAGTAAGTAAGGAGACTGTCCAACACCGAGCTACAAAGCGCCAACCATGTCCTGGCCTTCCATCCTGCCAATCTGGACTCAAATCTATGAATTAGTGATAGGGAATCTGCCCATCCCACATCCCAACACTGCAGAAGCACTGGCAATAACACTGCCCTCCACATTCACCAAAATCAGCATACTTTTGGTATAATTAACCTTCAAGCCTGTCACTTCCTCCAGAGCTCCAAAAGAAATCTCATCATAGTAGGCATGTGCACACCCTTAGCCAAAAACAGGATGGTATCATCCATATACTAAAGATATGAAATAGAGGGACCACCTCTCACCCCCTGAAAGCCAACAATAAGACCTGCTGCCTTGGCCCTCATCTACATTCTGCTCAGGATACTAGCAACCAGGACAAAGAGAAAGGGGAGAGAGAGGATCTCCCTGCCCGAGGCCTCTACCACTTTGGAAGTGCTCACTCAGATGGTTTTCCATTAACCAACATAGCAAAAATAGGAGAAGAAACACAGGTCCTAATCCAAGAAATCCATCTGTCACCGAAGCCCATCATCTCTAAGCAATGCAACAGACAGTCCCAACTGACCTTGTCATAAGCCTTCTCAAAGTCCAACTTCAAGGCTATCTTTTCCCCATGCACTGCTTCAAGGCAAATAAGCATTCATGAGCCAACAAAAAATTGTCAAGAATGTACCTTCCTTTAATAAAAGCTCCCTGAAAATCATCCACTAGGCTATCAATAACAGTCACCAACCTCAATGCAAGGATCTTGGTAATAATCTTGTAAGTACCATTTAGCAAGCTAATGGGTCGAAAGTCAGAAAACTCCAATGCTTCCTTTTTCTTGGGTATAAGCATAATATATGTCTGGTTTATGCCTCTCAACTGACCCTTTCATTCTTGAAACTCCATAACTACGGCCACAGGATCTTCTTTGAGACATGCCAACATCTCTAGAAGAAAGCAATAGGAAAGCCATCTGGTCCTAGAGCCTTATCCTTGGGAAGAGAGAAAATTGCTTGTCGGACCACCTCCTCCGAGTGAATCCGGTCAAGTCCCTCACTAGTGCCAAGAGGTAGGTGGTGTAAGAGAACCTCCTGAACTCTCAATCTCCTATAGTCCACATCTGTGAAAAGCCTGGAGTAGAAGTCCCTCGCCTGGTCCCTAAACTGTACATCATCCACAAAAGTCGTATCCCCCACCTTAATGTAAGAGATGGAGTTCACTCTTCTTCTACCAGAAGCAATTCGCTGGAAATAAGCACTATTCCCATCACCTTCCTTGATCCACCTGTCTCTCGACCTTTGCTTCCAATAGAACTCCTCCTTACAAAGAATATCTCCATATTGTTGGTTGAGAACCAAATAAAGCATGCTTATTCAGCATATGGTGCACTAAACTTCACATATCATGTTTTTTTTTTTTGTTGAAAGTGGGTAGTACCATGATTGTATTGAAAGAAAAGGAAGAATGTACAAGTATAGGAGTCCAAAAAGTTCAACCCCCAAAAGTACTGCCACCCGAAGCCCCTATACAAACAAGCACAGACCCAAAAGGATCCCCCTCATACAAAATTACAATTGTGATCCCCTCCTTACACTAGAGCCCAAAAAAGAGCAAGAAACTAATTGCCCAAATAGAGATTAGTGGAGGAGTTTTAATCCCCCATTTTACAAAGATGTTTCGCCCAAAACACTACCTTCTCACAAATGAAAGAGAAGGTCCTCTCTTCCGACCTTGACTCCCTCTTGAAGATCTTCTATTTCTTTCACTCCAAATTGCCCAAAGAGTGGCATGAAGGACAAGCCACCACAATATGGGGTCACCCTTTAGCACCCATTTCTTGTTCCACTTAAGGAGGAGCTGAACAACCCCCTGGCATGGGCTCAAAGTCTGTTGAAATGTATGCCCAACTCTTCCCCAAATATTTTGGGCATAAGGACACAAAGTAAACAAGTGGTCTAGATCTTCCTCCTCTCCACAAAGGCAACATGTCGTCGGCATTGCTGGGATGAAGGACGCGATTCTATCACATGTAGGTAACCGGCCATGTGAAGTCCTCCAAATCAACACCTTGACCTTGAGAGGGCTATTGGTCTTCCAAACATGGGGAGCAACACAGTAACGGAGACCTCCATCATAAATAATGGAGTAGGCCGATCGGACCGAAAAACGACCAGATGAATCCTATCTCTATCTCCAACTGTCCACTGCAGAGGCGCCCACCCTAACTTGTAATAAAGATTGAAGAGAACCTGTAGTTGGTCCATCTCAACAAGAGTGAGATGTCTCCTGAAGATAGAGGCCCAAATGCCCCCCGACAGCTGCACATCAAAATACTCGGCCACAGAAGCATCCGACACCCTAGCGATGGCGTAAAGCCAGGGAACTCCTCAGCAAGCGTGAAATCACCCTTCCACCTATCATGCCAAAAGGAGCATCTCAGACCGTTCCCCAGAGTACACCTCACCTCACACTAACTCTAATGACATTAACACACTGCAGAATGCCTCTCCAAATAGGGGAAACAATGTGTAAATGGGGCGGGTAAAGGTCCCACACTCTGGCCGAAGAATAGTACTTCTGAGAAATCAGCTGAAACCAAAGTCCATCATCAACTGTCCCTAGCCGCCAAATCCATTTGCAAAGAAGAGCCAGGTTAAAGTCTAATATTTCTGATGCCTACAACCCCTGCCTCATTCACATACCATGTCTTTCATTGTTTAGTTCTCATGTGGCGGCTTCTTCATTCCTTTTCTAAAAGGTGGATAGTACCACAATTTCATCAAGTATATCAAAAGAGGATGCACATGGGTAAACAGTGAAGCTTTCCAAAACCCGTTATAGAAATTGATATATACCTCCAAAAGAAAGAAACAAAGAATTCCTCAACACCAAGCTAGTATGAGGCTGTCTTCTGCACATTCTAACCACAAGATAATCACTCTGCTTATTCTCTTGCCATATTAAACAATCATTCTACTGCTCTATACACAACAAACATACGCAGCTTAGATCATGGCATGCAAAATCAGACTTAGATCATAGCATGCAAATGAGCCAAAAGTGCCATATGGGTTTATTAAGGCACCCTTATGCCTACAACTCTAGGGGGAGGTTATGTGCACTTGTCGTTTGTGGGTGGCAAAATAGGTATGGTTGGTACAATAGCATTCTGCTTTTACTGTTTTAACCTATAGGTGCCAAAGTGATCAAGGCACCACAAGGTGACTCAGTGTCCATGAGGACTTAGGCGTCATCTAGGCAGCAGATTCATGAGAGAGGTAAGGAGAGGGAGAGACTGCATGTTTCACTATGTGCGCCTCTGAGCAAGAGAGAGGGGAGAGGTGACAAATGGGAGCATTGTCTGTTGAAGGAGTGTATGGAGCCCAATCAAGCTTTGGCCCTGTCTTGCAGTATAGGTTGATCTATGTGGTTTGGGGGGGAGGGTTGGAGTCCTGTTATCCAAAAAATTTAACAAGATCTGCTAAGATGGATCCTACATGTTGGGACCCAGGCTAACCCAAGGTGCTCAGGTGGGCTGCAAGCATTTTGGCCGCCTGCCCACCTAGGCAGGTGCGTGCCTTTTTGGGCTCAAACCAGGGGGCTAGTGCCTTGGGCTTCAAAAGGTCCCTGGTTGCCTAGACTGCCTTGACAGTTGACACTATGTTCAAACCTGTGTACAGTGAATGCTAGTTGTATACTTGAAGCCAGTTTCTTCTACAACTGCTATGATTTTACCCAATTGTACTTCCAAACCTGTAATATGCATTTAATTTTGTAACTGTTATAGCTCCATTGTACATGTTTTGCATGTTCTAAAGTTAATTTATCCATATACGTGTGAATCTCTTGGATGCTGTCATTGAGAAATAATGATCTAGTAGTTTAACATCTTTTTTTGGTTTTGGGGTAGGGATTAGGTGGATCCAAGTTCAACCTTATTAACATAGTTGAGTTATAAACCTTTCTGTATTATAAACTTGCTATGTTTTCATTTTCAAGATGCCATGTACTTGGGCATTTTGTTACATCCTCTGTGAAGTTGATGGAAGCCGGTTAGTTTCAGTAGAGTCAAATGCAGCTTATGTTCCTGCAGAAGGCTTCCATGACATAGAAAGCATATATTCTAATGATAGCTTTTAGATCTTTTTGTGTGTTCTTTAGTCCTTGCTAAGGTGATGCCATTGTTGATTTATTTCCATCTCATTTTACACAGGTACTTGATTTGGCTACTTATGAAGCTCGACAAAGAGAATATGCTTTCAGAGGTCAAAAACACTTCTATTTCATGACGCTGAATGGTAACGAGGTGGTCATTTTTCACTTTCTCTAAATGTCAGATGAAATTTGTTGCAATCTTGTTCTAATCAATAATTCATCCTCACTTTCTAAAAAGAAAAATCAATAATTTATCTCATTCCAGAGTGGGATTTATGATGAAAATTGTTAGTTCATTGTGTGAAATTCATTGTCCATCGTCACCCAGTAACCTTGGAGTTAACTTTTATGAAAACACTAGATGTGCTTAGTTCATGGAGGGCAGAATTGGCCCATGGTGCATGGATTGCAGAATCGCTTGATCCGGATCAGAATCGGCCATAACAAATCCGGTTCTGCTCCAAACGGGCCGATCCAGATCTCCCCCATGATTTTGAATTGAAATGGCAGTAATTACATGTGATTATACAAAATCCCGGCCGATCTCCCCCAATCCATTCCCGCGATCCCGGCTGATCCGATCCTATTCCGGATCGGGATGGGGGGGGGGTCCCAGACCCCGATCCGATCCAGAATTCCTTGCCATGGTGATCCAATTCCATGGGTTAAGGACCCTGCACCGGCTCACTTCCTTCTGGATTGGCCGAGATCAGGTCAATTTGGTCCAGACCTGAGTCTCGGATCGGATCTGCTGATGCCGATCTGGTTGTTCAAATTTGAATTTTTTTGCCTCTTTTCCCTCTTCCCTTTGCACCCATGGGACCTTCACTTCTCCCATGCCAGCCCTTTCCCCTTTTACTTTCCCTGTGGACACCCATTCCCCCTTTTCCCTTCCCCAGCAAGAGAGAAGGTTGGGGGGGGGGTGCATCCCCCTTTTAATGCCTCCTCGTGAAGGAAGGGAGGCATGACAAAATGGAGGGAGGAGTTTTTTTTTCCCTCTTTTTCCACACATGGGGAAGGGGAAAAAAAGGGGGGGGGGGTTGTCATGGGAAAGGATTTTCCCCCTTCTTTTTATTCTTCTTTTGCTGCCTCTTTTTTGAATTTTCAATGTTTTTCCCCCCAAAAAAACCACTGGATTGGCTGATACGATTCGGTTAGGATTGGCCCAGGGCAATCCCTGGGTGGATTCGATCCATACTTCCATGACACAGTTTACATGAAGCTTTAATTTTATGCATATCTTAAACTTGTAAAGTTTGCCAATTAGCTTAATAGAAAGCTTGTCCATGTTATGGTTAAGCATGCTATATGTTTTGGAAACATAAATTACTTCATTGCTTTGATTTTGTTTGAAGATGAAAGATGAAAAACCATTGATTGATGTAGTAATATTTGAGAAGTTGACTTTCAAGTCTTGATTTCAGTGGATTTTATAAAGATTCGATAAAACAAAGGTGTACTACAGCAGAGTTTTATAATAATATAATTGGTATTTGGTCTTCATGTGAGTCAGACTACCATTTCTAGGCAGTCTGCAACGAAAATTGCAGATTCTTATTTGAATATGGATTGTGTTTTACTGCATTGTTTTTTTTTTTTTTGAAAGTGGATAGTACCACACATATATATTAAGAAAGAGGGAGAACGTACAAGTATAGGTGGGCTAAAAAAACACCCAAAAAATCACACTCCCACAGCCCCTATACATGAATGATACACCAAGAAGGTATAAAACACTCCAACCTCCCAAGACATCCTAAAGAGGGGAGACGGGGATTTTCAAGAGACAAAATGACTGCTCGTTCCTTCACCCTATCCCATATAGAATGGACTAATGTCTCCTCCGAGCTGGACTCTCTCCTAAAGATACGATAGTTTCATTGTCTCCAAACCACCCATATGGTGGCGTGCAGGATGAGCCACCAAACCTTCTTGTCCACCTTGATGAGCCAGGGTCTATGCCAATCCTGAAGCAAAAGAGGTAATATCACCCCTCGAGGTGATAGTTCTTCCGGCTTTCCAAGCAATCTTCCTCCAAAGCAACTGAGAATAAGAGCTGGCCACAAAAAGGTGATCCAAGGACTCCTCTTCAACCCCACACAAACAGCAAGTCCTGTTCACCTCAGGCAACAAAAACCAGATCAACCTGTCTGTCATGGGAAGCCTAGTGTTTTACTGCATTGTCGATCTCTTTGCTTGCAGAAGAAAAGTGCATTATGTGTCAAAAAGCATTACCTTATTGTTTAAATGATTGTGTTGTCTATATTATGTGATTTTCTAATATTCCAATGTTTGCTCTGATTTCAGGTGATTGATGCTTGTGCTAAAGGAAATTTGGGGCGTTTCATCAATCATAGTTGTGAGCCTAATTGCCGCACTGAAAAGGTCCCAATGTCCTTTCCAATTTTTTTATTATTTGGATGATGATTTTTTATTAAAAATATATCTTTAGCATACAACAGTCCTCCATATACTGCTTTGATGTCTGTACTTATATTTTTCTTTCAGAAGAACTGCATAAACATAGAGGCCAGAAAGATTAACTAACAATTTAGGTTATATTTTTATTCACTTGCTGGGTTTGCGATGGGATTTTATTATGCTAAGAAGGCCCCTAAGTTTTATTTTAATTTATTGCAGCCTTAGATGATGATTAGGTGAGCTCTACGCTCTGGTGATCACTGAAAAGGAACATTTCGTTCATTGATTATATGCACTGAATCCTTTTCCCTCATGTACTTAGACGTACTAGAGTTTGACAATCATTTCTAGTTTAGTATTTTTGTGTGAATTAGGTTTTTGCCTGAATCAGTGGTGCTAAATGCTATGGATATAAGTTTCTTGCTTTTTATGATTTATTGCCAAATGACTAAAGTTTTTATTGAAGCAGTGGATGGTAAATGGAGAAGTTTGCATTGGACTGTTTGCGATACGAGATATCAAGATGGTAATGCTTTTAAACTCCCTGTTTGTCTAGTTTGTTACTTCTTGAGTTTGATTAAATTTGTTTTCAATCTTAGAAAGGAGAAAAAAAGGCATGCCATTTAAGCTTCAATGAGATAGGCCTTAAGGCTTGAGGTGCGAGCATTCTTGGGTTTACCACCCATAAATATGTGACTAATAAAAATGGAAGACTTAGGTATAAAAGCACGCAAACAATATAACTGGACAGTCTACCTGTCCCATATGTCTTCTTTTAGTTCAAGAAGATTGTCTTTGACATGATCTGCAGGATTGGTCAAAATTGCGATCCAATTTCACAGATTTTCCTTGGCGCTAGTCCATGTCCATTCAATTTTCAGAGGGGAAATCCTATCCCCAATGGGGAAAAAATAGAAATCAACTTGAATCGGCTAGAATTAGTGCAAGAGAAGCCAATCCTGGGCTGGTTTCAAGTTGATGCTCATTCCAGTCCAGATTGGACGAAGCCCAGCTGATCCCAAGAATAAATCAAGTTTTGAAATCGTTGGCATGTGCTAGTTTTTTTACCTTACTTAAGAAGCTGCTACTGTAGTTTTTCAAGTTTGTCTTCTATATTTTAACGTATTTACTAAAAGACCACTGTGGAAATGTGAACTAGGCACCTTGAAAATTGGCAAGACAAGTGCTCTTTTCTGCCAGATCAATGGGGCGCCATGGTGCTGTGGGAGAATTAGTGTGCAGTGCTGCATGGTTCGCATTGGCAGAAATCTGTGGCAGTCATTGAATTTTCCACTACATGTAGTTCTCTTGTTAAATCTCTCACATATTCCTCTTATATTGTCCTTGCATTTATTATTGTGTATCATATACCCCAACGTCATATATACAAAACTACGTATACAATAATCTCTGCTTGTTTTTCTTTCATAGGTAAACCAATAATGAGCTGTAACTGCTTAAATGAACCGTCCTCAAAACTCCATAACAAACACATGCAACAAACTTTACAATAAAATGGGCTGCTACTTTCCTTCAAGGAAAGGGTCAGCAGAACGACCTACTCAAATTTATGTTGTGGGAAGCGCCTGTTAATAACACTGGCAAGAACAGCATACCAACCATTAAAGCTCTTGCAATGATTTTTGCAAATAAATCAACTATTTTTGGAGGATTAAATCAGATTTTTTTTTTCAGGGTGAAGAAGTTACCTTCGATTATAACTATGTACGGGTATTTGGGGCTGCTGCAAAAAGATGTGTATGTGGATCGGCTGAATGCCGTGGGTACATTGGCGGTGATCCATTGAATACTGAAAACATTGTCCAGGGTGATTCAGATGAAGAGTATCCTGAGCCTGTAATGGTTATTGAAGATGGTGTCTCAGAGGTTAAAGTAGATGAGATCATTCCCGAATCTATTGATGCTACAGATCCATTGCATGAGATTTCTGTACAGAGTGCTGGAAAAGCAAGCAAAACACCTGTTGTTAGTCTCACGGTAGAGACTGCTTTGCAAAATGATGGCACTTCTCTTATTTCATCTGATGGACAGCTTTTAGAAACCTTGCCATTAGCATCAAAAAGCAAAGAGGTGACTGATCCATTTCTGGATGATAACAAGTGTATGCCTAGCACCAATGTCATTAGTCCATATACTTCGGGATCACCTCTTCATGCAAAGTCATCACATTCAAGTTGTTCAGTAAAAAAGAGAAGTTGCAGTTCAAAGAAATCTGTGATGCAAAGGGGCAAGAAATCATCAGCAATCCCTCTTACTCAGCCCACTGTCTGTCGTGCTGGGCACTTTGATGCGGGTAATTTCTTGCTCTTGCTCTTATATATACTTTAATCACTGCAGTTCCATATGACTTATCCTTGGTCCTGATCATGCAGTTGAAGAAAAACTTAATGAGTTGCTTGATGCTTATGGAGGTATCAGCAAACGGCGAGTATGTGTTATGACATCTGCTTTGTTTTTGTTTTAAGATTTCTTTGGCCTGCTTAGACTCGAGAAAATTATTACCACTTGTGACAGGGCAGTCCTTTTGAATAACAAAATCTGGGGGCTATATATATATTCATGTGTCCACCATTGGTCCACGTGCCCATTTTCTTATTTACCTTTTTCTATTTAATTTTATTTTACTGCCCAAGGTACCTAATACCTTGGGTTATGGAGTGAATTGCATAGCATGTCTTGTTCAGTGAACAGGAGGAGCTCCTACATTTTTGTTTGATATGATTATATACAAATAAGAATACTGGTGTTCGCTAGTATTTATCCTTTCATCTTGTGTTTTGCTGTTCATTAGTTGTCTTGTTTCTAAATTGTCTTATCTTCTTCAGGATGCTACAAAAGGTTATTTGAAGCTTTTGTTTCTCACTGCTTCTTCGGGAGATAATGTCAAAAGCGAGACATCTCAGAGGTTGTTCTATTTTTTATTGATTATGGGGCACAGCTTCTTCTTGCTTCCTCTCATAGTTTTTTTTTTTCCCTTGAACACTTGTTTACTTTTCAGCACAAGAGATCTTTCATTGATTCTTGATGTTATCTTGAAAACAAAATCAAGGACAGTATTGGTGGATATTATTAATAAAAATGGTATGTATTTGACAGCCATTTTGAACTTGTAGGTATGCTTATGCAATAAATGTCACTAAGGCAGAGTTCTTTCTTGTTTCAGGGTTGCAGATGTTGCACAACATCATGAAGCAAAACAGGAAGAATTTTAACAAGATTCCTATTCTTCGAAAGCTTCTTAAGGCAAGTTCATGCGCTGGACTATGTTTCTTGCATTCATTGCACCTAAATTTAACCTTGTGTTCTTGTCAAGAAATATGTTTGTCATCAGAGTAAGGCACAATCACAGTTTTCCCTGAGAAGGTATATGCAGCCTTTTTTTTACAGGGGCTCATCAATAAAAGTGTGTTTCTATATTACCACTTATATACTCTGACACTTATATTTTTTAATTATGTGCGAGGCCTTTAGAAAGTTGTTCCCCCCTTATCCTGCTTCTTTACATTCTATCTCAAGCTTGTTTTTATGTTCTAACTTCTAATGCTTCAGATTATTGGTTATTATTTATCTTTTGTGTACTCTATTTGCTTCCTCAGTTGATTGGTGGCATTTTTGGAAATTTCTGTGACCATAATGCACAGTTGTTATTATCCTTTTGTATACTTATTTGCTTTATTATCACTCTATAATGAGGTCATGTTTAACAAGGTTGGATCTGAAAATGCAATATATTGCCGTTAAATAAACATTAATATTCTCTTCTGCAGGTATTAGAGTTTCTTGCTGTACGGGAGATCCTCACCCCTGAGCACATTAACAACATTCCTTCACCTGTTGGAGTGGAAAGGTTAGAGAGCATGTAGTTTCTGTGTTTTCTTCTTCTAGTTTGATGCTTCTTTGAACTTTAAGTTATCACTTGTTGACAAACATGAAAATTTTGGCGTCGTTCGTCTCCCATAAAAGAACAGGGGAATGATCTTCTTCCCTTATTTTTATGACTTGAAAATAATAATATCCTTGACAAAACATCCTAGGAGATATATAAAAAGAGAATAGTTGGTGATGAGGTTTGAGATAAGACACTGTCCCTTTTACCAATGAGGTGTTTAGTTCCTAGTTTCTTGTCTGCTCTCATGGTATGCAAATATGTTATTGTGGTCTCTTTGGTTTCATTTGTCATCCTGTATGACACATGTTCTTCCTGCTTTGTTTTCTGGATTCACTGTAGTATGTTGGAGTTGGATCTTACTTTTGACTTCCCAAACTTGATGTCCTGCCATTCCTTCTAAAGGGAAAATATATCTATGATCTTTGTGAGGTGGAGTTGCCATTTAGATCATGGATTATCCTAAGTTATGAAATCACTAGGCCCTGTGTAACCATTTTTCCTTGGAACCATGAGAGTTAATTAATTTTTACAGACATGCACCAGCTTTTGGTTTAGCATCTAGCAGAACACATCAATTTATTTGTACTTTGAATGTGTAATTCCCTACTTCTCAAGGATGTGACCTGGAGGGGTTTACCCCCGAAGTGTGCATTAGAACCCACAGGTTTCTTGTATTGCTGTAAAACTTTATGTATGGCTCCACATTTGGTCACTTTTCTGAGTCAAGTGAAAGTGATAATCTGAAAATTCTGGATCACAGAATTTCACTGGAAGTACTAATGCCGTTCCCTCCATCCCCACATCTTACATTGCCATTGTCACCCCCATATGCGTAACAGCTCTTGAACCAGGCATTCCTTTAGTGTGCCTGTGAACTGTCTTGGCTGTAACACTTACTTCACTACTGCCAAATGGTGAGGCACTAAGCAATATTCCATCTCCGATTCCCATATGCATATAGAAGATCCCATGATTCAAGTTGATTAAGCATGTGAAATAAGAAACATCTGTCTAAGCTATATCACTATTGTCCTTTCATCTTGTTAGTGTGTCTAATCACTGATTAAAACTCGACTTAGTTAGTATAGAGACCTAGAACTAAGATAGGCATGTAGAGGATGAATACCTGGAGTGGGATTAAACTTTTTCCGACACCCTCTTTATGGCAATCCTGGAAGAATTGCACAGTAATGGTGGCACTCCTTGAAAGTGTGAGGCCAGATGATGGAAATCCATGGAACCAATTGGCTTTGATGCCATGTTGAACTGAACTGCCAACCACTAGAACTAAAACTAATGTAGGCAGAAAGTGGCTCATGAATATCTAATGTGGGACTAAATGGTTTTCAGCCTTTCACCAACTTAGCTTTTTCTCCATCTTAATGCTTAACATGTTCTGCTATGTCAGCTTCTGTTTTTTCTCTATCATCATTCATTAAGTGGTTTTAGTCATAATGGAAGTATACCTGTTTCTCTCATGTCTGCTTCTCTGTAATTATTTATTTGTTTACATTTGATGAATGCCAACATAAAAGTAAATCCTGTGACAGCACATGAATGTTGATGTGAAAATTATTTTTAGATGTGTCCTTCATTTGCTTTATTGATTTTGTATTCTTTTACAGCTTTAAGGAGTCAATGATCAAATTGACGTATCACAATGATGTCCAGGTACTTGGAATCTACTTTTGGCTCTTAACTTTCTTTACAATGTGTTGTATTGTATTACGGTTTTTTTGAAATTCTCCTTGTTGGTCTTTTGGATATCATCTTCGAAATAAGATAATAGGTGTTTCGTGGTCAGATGTATGCAAATAAACATGCTGTATGTGGTTTGTATCCGAATGTTGGCAACAGTATTAATACGGTCATCATTTGGCCATTTTTCCGGAAAAGTAGGGTGCTAGCTTAGTGATGGGAGAATGAAGCACAACTGTTGTGTACTGTTTTGTGGTTTCTCATTGGATGTACAGCAATGTGGTTGGAGGTGTAAGGACACGTAAATAGTTGATGGACTATGTTAGTGCAGTGTTGAATAATGGAAGAAAATATTCTGTCCATCTGGAAGGAGGCTGGTTGTGGTCAAATTGTTATTAGAAATTATTGTTCTTTTGATCTTTGACAGATTATGTTAAAATGTTGAATTTCTATCAGTTTATATTTTTCCTGGTTGATGTTTGAATTCTAATTATTCTTGTTAGACTTCACTTCTGGATCAGATTCCAAGAATTCTTCTTACTTTATGAGCCTTGGTGTCTCTGTTCTTTGCTGGACAATGTTTATGAGAGAAATATCTTGGTCCTGTACAACAAACTCTTCGGCATTTGCTGGTTATTAATCTTTTAACTATTATGTTTGCTCAGGTCCATCAAATGGCTAGAAACTTCCGAGACAAATGGCTGCCTCGTACCATCAGAAAAGTTCACTTATCAGACCGGGAAAATGGCTGGTTGACTTCAAAACGTGCAAACTCCAACTGGTTCCTGCCTTTGTCATCTAATCCTTCTCAGATTCAGTGTGTGTGGAACACAGACGCCATTTGCATTAGTCAACCTGATTGTGATCCATCATCTCCCCATGGCACTGATGCACGCCCTGAAGCCAGGTCATTCTGTAGCCAACTAGCCTCCACTTCTGTTCCCTCAGGTGATGTGAGCTCAACAGCTGTTGCTAAACCACGGAAGCGTAAGAGCCGGTGGGATCAGCCATCTGATGCACCATCTTTAAGTTCACAAGTCCAATCCATTGAAGGGCATACTGCAAAAGCAAGCCCGAAGGTTATGGGATACGCAGTAGGGCAAACAGAGCTGGAACCCCACCGTGCATCCAAGTCTGGGAAAGAAGTACTTAATTCATTTGATGGAACCATTAGCCATGATGATATGATTCTGCAGGGGATCGAGGAAGTCCCTCCTGGATTTGGGCCTCCTGCTACCAATGCCCAGCCTTGGACTCAACCTGACACTTCAATGATCTATGCTGAAGCCGTTGCAGGTCATCCCCAGGAAAGGTATCTCCCGCGGTTGACTGTATCATATGGTATTCCATTGGCTCTAGTTGAGCAGCTAGGTACTGATGCTGAACGAAGTGAGAATTGGTGTCACCACAGTTGGGCAATTGCACCTGGCATGCCTTTCCACCCATTTCCACCGTTACCTCCATATCCCAGGGGTGAGACAAGTCCTGCCCCCGGCCACAGTACAAAGATAGCGGAGAGTAGAGAAGAAACAAGACCAACTGATTCGGCCTCCGGCCACTTAGATCCCTCCACTTCGAGTGAATCTGCAGAAAGGTCATCAATGGCTCTGGAAAATGGGGCTGCGGACCAACAACCTCCTGAAAAGATGAACAGGTCACCCAATGGCTTCAAAAAGAAGTTCTTTCGGCCACATAGATGGAATGGGCATAGGTACGAGAAATTTGGGCCCCCATGGCCACAGGAAAGAAATGGTTGCAAGTTGAGGGGTAGCATGAGGAATGGGATGTCTGGTGTAGCCGTAGGAACCATACAGAAGCCGGGTCGTGGCTCTTGTTTTCCTGAGGGTGTGAGAAGTGAAAATGTATCCTCTACTTTCAGTGAATTGCCACATCAAGTTCAGTGAGCAATTTGTGATTACTATGTAATTATCATTCTTCATGGGATGGTGTCCGATGTGCTGGTCCTATTCATTGTGCCCTCGGTTGCTCAAATGATGAGCTGGGGGGGCGGTTGATTATGTTTCATCCTTGAATTTTGTTGAAATTTGTCATTCATCAAAAGAGGGGGAAAATGCAAAATTAGATTCAACATTGTGGAGAATGTGTTTATCATACTTGCAAGAATAAATATTAAGACATCCAGGATTGCCTGGCAGCTAGGCAAGCAGCAAGTCGCGGTGCCCGGCCCAACGTGTACTGATACGAAGGATCGAATAAAGGGAAAGTTTTTTTTTCTGCACGCTGTGGGTGCCCATCTTGTGCCCGTCTCAGGACTCTGCTTGTGCCTGGGACGGGCAATCTATCCCCTGTCCCTGTCTTGGGACTTCGCTTGTGTTTGGGGCGGGCAAGTCGCAGCATGTAGTAAGTTATTCTCTTGAGTAAATGCCTGGTTCAACGTGCACTAATATGAAGGATTGAGTAAATGCTATCTTCCAACCTTATGCTCTTGTCATGGTTAAAGATTTATTCATGTGGTTCAGCTCATCAGGTGCTTACAGACTGGTGATCATCTACAGAAGATGATCATACTCTTTGAATCATCGGCACAATTTATTAAGTTGTGCATTTGTGGTAGTAGGCCAACTGGAACTGACTCATGCAGGATATAGAGCACTTCATCTCTTCAGGAATTGGACTGATTCCAATAGCTTCAGATTTTACTTGCTGAAGATTATGGTTTTGGAAAATTTGAAGTTCTTAGTTAATCGGGTCGGTTTTTATTGGAAAGCTGGATTAAGAGTGTCGTATTCTGGACTGACAGGAACTTTGAAGTATATCAATTTGTGGCTCCTCTCGACGTAAGATCATACTGTGAATGATGGTGTTATGAGGTTTTATATTAACACAAATTAAGCCTTTTAAAGAGGTGGAAATTTACCTGGTAACCGGATTAAATGTTTAAGAAGTATATTGGTTCACACCTACGTACACTTTTTATATAGTGCTCAAGTTAAGTGGTGGTTAGCCCTTTTTGTACACCAAAATTACCTGGTCACAGGTTCAAATTTAGGTGTAGGTTTATAAGAAATTTTTTGAAGAATAATATAATACACTAGTTTTCCAAAAAAAAAAAAAACCCTACTTCTATATAAGGTTATTGTGGATGGGTACGGTGAGAATATACTTAGTGTTGCCTAAATGGTGTTGGTGGAGGGCCAAAGTCACGGTGTAGTATGGTTATTTCCCACCTCTTACAATTAAGAGAAATGTTATGTTCCAGATTGGTCAAGAGCATAGTTGAGGTGGTAGAGCCTCACACATTTTATTTTTTATTTTTTAAACATGGGAAGAGAGAGAGATATTTAATGAAGAGAGAGAGAGAGAGAACATTTAATATATGAGAGAGATGTTATGTGCATAAAATAGTGTACACTAATAATTATGTAACACACAAATAATAAAATAATACACACAAATGACACAATAATATACACAAACAGTGTGATAATGTACACAAATAGATCCATTTGTACGATGTGGTGGCCAAATCTGGCCACCTAGATCCGTCGCGGCCCATTACGGCTCTCTCAGGTCCCGTCAACAGGCGTGGCCCCTTCTCAGGGTGCCACGTCCTTATGGGGGCCGTTCAGAGGTCTTCGGGGCATAGCCCCCGTGATCAGGCTTCACTAAGCTCCCCAGCAGCATGTTTTCGAACAGCCTTAGATGTTACCGAGTAGCGGTCTCAACCCCACTCACGGGGCACCTACTCGGTGACCTCCGCCAGAGTCTTCCGAGCGGCCCTTCGCATCCTCACGGCGGTTGTACCTGCCGCAGACCATGCGCCCCGCTATCAAGAGGCGTGTTAACTACTTGGCATCTCAACGGGCACCTGAACGTGTACCCCCCGCTATGTGCGCTAATCAAGGCGCCCTTCCAGGCACGATCCAGAGGCGTTACGTCCGCCCGCTTCAACACCCATGCCTATATAAGACACGGGTACAGGGCCTTGAGGAGGTACGTTCTCCCTCACATGAACACACCTTACACACGAGAATCCCCATCCTCTCCAGTCATCTACTGACTTAGGCATCGGAGGGTTCTCCCCGGTTCTTCAACCGGGCCCCCCTGATCCATTTTCTAGTTTTACAGGCTTTCGTCCGCCTCCAGTGTAACGACCCAAGATTCGCATTACCAGTAACCAACCAGTAACCCGAATCCTGACCCGCTAACCCACGAGTGGAAACTCGAAAGGGTAAGAAAGGAGTGCCTGAGGAGAACATATAAGTAAATGTACACGCTACAAATTAAAACAATTAACACAAGAACAACTTAGAGTCAAAGCTAAACGCAAGAGTACAGTGGGTACAAAGAAAAGTACCACTCACAGTAGCCAAGCAAGACCAGCACCGGAGAGACAAGGCTCCACAGCCTCGAAAGCCGCACACGAACATCTGGGAAAAGGGAGTGAGTCTCCGGAAAGAGACCCAGTAGGGCAACTAACCCCCACCGGTAACAATACTACCAAGCAGGAAAGAAAGCTCAGTAAGTAAACACTTACAGCCTGTACAACACACAGGAATCGATGGCATAGTGCGCAACTCCCTCAGGAGCGCACTGAGAAAAACTGGAACCTCGCCGGCTCGACAACATTACAAGCACAGTACACACACAAGCTCGCACGCAAGAGCTCACACAGCACTCACAAAGTAGGACTCAACCAGGGTCTGCTGTTCAGCGTCCTGAAACCACAGAGTCTCGCAACCCTAGCCACGTGTGCACACTACAGACGCTCTCTCTCACGTCTGGTCCACGACCGATTTTTCCCCCTACGCCTGACCTAGCGGTAGAGAAGGGGCTCCACGGAGACCGGCTCAAAACCACCACAAGGAGTACGCACAGGACAGAGTCGCACTCGGCGTCCTGGCTCACTAGCGGAGGACAACCACACGCTAGTCATCTAGACGGAGTCGCACCCACGCCTAGGAAACACAACAGAAACAGGAGCACGGTAACCCCCAACACAAGTACAGACGGAAACACTCTCAACGTCTGAAGTACGGTGCAACGGACAGACACCACGTGTCAATGTCACAACACAGCCAAACACAACGCGAGCACAAGCAGAGACACTCTCTACACCTGGCAGACTGTGCTAACAGGCGGACACCGCATGTCAACACCTCAAATCAGGGAAAGGGAAACACACAGCATACTGTGAACACATCTGCAGGTAGACAGCAGCATCGACCGCCGCCAACCAGGAAGTAAACAACATCATCACATGTTGCCAAGCAAACAGTAGACGGCAGCATCGACTGCCGCTAACGAAAGGTAGACGGTAACACTCCAGACGTCTAGAAAAAGTAGACGGTCACAGGTTGGCCGTTTACCCAAACTCGGAGGCAAAGGATCATGCCGTTTATATCCTACCTAAAGAACCTGACGACACAGATCTCGCCGTCTAGTTCTCCCCTGAAGAGATCAACGGCAAAGAATCACGCCGTTTACCTCTTCCCTGAAGAGATCAACGTCAACATCCCTTGACGTTGACTTCTTCAGCCTCCAGCAGCTGAACCAGCCTCCAGCTGATTCCCACACAGGGCAAATCCGCCCCACAAACCACAATCTGATGTAGGGAAACACTCCCCTACATCACACTACACTACCACAATGCCGGTAAAACACGATCCAACACATGGATCGGGCAAAACACTCTAAAATCTGACATGAAGAAAAACCCTCCCCAAAGCTCGATTCCACGCAAATCGCACGCACACAAGCATGGGATAGCACACAAGGAAGCTAAGGGTTTACATCCCTACCTCAGAAACGCTTAAAAACTCCACGTAAACCTCGATTCGCGCCGAACCCCCAGGAGCTTCCCGCAAGAACCGCCGTCCGATCCGTCATTTCCCGCCTGATCCGCCACCGCCACGCGCATCACGACCTTCCCACGTGCTCCCGTCAGCAACCGGAAGTGCTGGAGAAGAACATAGGTGAAAGAGGAGGGAAAAAGAGAGGAGAGGATGAGGGAGAACAGCCCTCGGGTTGCCCCTAAAAACAGCGCACTGATCAGTTGACGTCAACCCCTATTGCCGCCAACTGAACCGCCAACACTTGACGTCCACATCGCATGCCGCCAAGTTCTAGCTCCGCAAAACTCTGGAACTAACAGCTAACGGCAAGATCGATGGACGCCAAGACCTGCCGATGGCAACACCCTTGCCACCAACACAAAGCCGACGTCAAACCCCCCGGACGTCAACCGACACAGATCCTTAAGCATAACCGCTAAGGATCCGATAAGGGTCCAACAAAACCCAAAACGCTACAGTCTCCCCCCCTTAAGGAATTTCGCCCTAGAAATTCAACAACACAAGGGAAAGAGAACTGGACATAGAGGTACAAAAACTACATGCGCATCACATTCTCCCGTTACCAAGTCGACACACCACCCGAGTACCGCTGCTGGACAACACTAACCAGTCGGACTGCCTTGTTCCACAACCTCGGAACTTAGCAATCCACAAGAAACGGCAGAACTCTGGTACAATCAACCCAGTGTCATCACTGACACACCACACCTGGGAGAACACGCGACGCAGCAACAAGAAAGGTACCTCCCAAAACGGCAACGCATGGAACGCACCACGGTCGACAACCAACACTGGCGGAACTAAAGCCTCGAACTTAGGAGCCAAAATACCCAACAACCTACTGGACTACCCTGGTCCAGTGACGACTCGCTCATCCACCTCAAAACCAACGAGAGGGAAACGACACGGTCGTCCATACAAGGCCCAATCACCTGACACACACAAGCAGGAGCTACTAACGACTGCTAACACACGCAGCTGTACACTCCAAGCCGTAGGTCGGGTAACTCTCCCTGTGAGGCTTCAACTGACGCGATGCACAAGGCACTACTTAGCCACGCTGCATCAGAACAGCTCTAAGACAAATATCGAAAGCATCGGCACAGAATCTTGGAACTCTCCAACTTGATCGCAACACCAGGACTAGCGCTGATGTAAGCAGTCACTTCAACTCTACGAAGCTCTGCTCACATTGCACCAACCACGCAGAAGACAAAAACACGCTAGCCAGAAGTCACACACTGCGGTCACCAACCGACCTCGTCATTGGGACCCACAGATTAGCAACCCACTCTGTCGTAAAACACAACCCGACAGAGGGCGCAAATGCCGATAACAACGCGAGAAAATACCTGTCAGCAACTTGCACCGTTGGCAACAAAGCCCGACAAAGTGCACGGTTTCCTGACAACAATTCGGAAAAACACCTGAGGGTCAACCACCATACTCAGGGGAACAACCTCATGCTACTAGCCACAGCTAGCACCGGTCATTAGCAAAAATCGAAAAGTCACGCGGCGACGAGAACCCAAGTCACATCGCACTCGCGGACAGTCCGCAACACACGGAACAATGTCCATTGTCGCCACTAGGTCTTACAAGACCATCCTCGTGGTCCAACAAGGACACCAACGCACGTGGAGCCACACAACTCCAGAACCACTCACTCCACGGCACAACAAGCCGCGACAAAACACAGAAGACGTTTGGAGTCAAGCCAGCACTTGGCACCTCACAACGTCAACAACACGTGGCCGAGTACTAGCAAGCCAATTGACCTCACTGTCACCAAACGAACGACAGGAGACTCCGCCACCGGCTGCAAGACTCACCACGCCACGCACAAAAGAACCACAAGCCAAAAGGGCACGACAGGCCACACCGGCCCCAACCCTTAAGGTACGAAACACAGAGCATCCAAAGACGCTCAAAGTGCAGCACACACAACTGTACCCAGGGCCAACACAACACAGTTCCCACAGAAGGGGACTCTTCATCAGAGACCCACAAGAAAAGCGTACGGAAAACCGACGACATCTAGAGCACAACGACCACCACGTCAGCTCTAGAAAGGCACGTAAAAACATAAAATACCAACTCTGCCGCACGGGGAGCGAAAACCACAACAACTCCATGGCACATAAGAGTAGGATAAACCATTTTCATCGCAAACGATAAAAAAAAAAATCAACACCGGAAGGAATGGCATGCAAAAGACCTTCAAGGCACAAGCTGAGGCGCACATCAAATAATTCTTGCTCGGCACACCCAGCAAGAAATACACGGCGAAACCAAACACCGCAACGCCACAACCTCCCACCAAGGTCGTGACACACACACGCACGACTCCCACAAAACCAACGGAGTCGGCCACAACACGTCGGCATCCCTCGGCACACCTACCGAGATCGCACGCAACCAGGCGAGAACAATGTCCCACCACAAACATGGCCACCTCAGACCTCCACAAGGTCGAGAGCCAACAACACAAATCGTTCCGGACCCTAGACACACTACGAGGTCGGGAACCCACACATGCCGGTGCTACCATAAACTGGCACCCAGGCACAAAACTACGGGACCAAGAAAACATCGTAGCAGAGACCACCAGAAACTCGGGTCCACACCAAGCCAGACCAACAATACCCACAGAGACTAAACACAGCAAGGACACAATCGCCGTGTCAGTTCGGGCATCGAGCCGTACTTAAAAGCGTCGCGTAAGGGCGTTGTCACAACAACAACATCCACTAAGCTGCCGCCACTGGCCGCCTAGAACTATCACAACGACACACAGCACGAACAGGTCAGCCGACCCAAGGGTGGCACAGAAAACAACGACACGAGGAGAGCAACCAGCTCAACCTCAAAACAACTCAAGGGAAGATAACTCCACCATAGGGTTGCCACAACGCGCACCCTAGCAACACAACATCACGTAGAGCATCACAACCCTGAGCAACCACCGAAAGCGGAGGAAGGAGACACATAACGCAACGAGTCTCTTCCAAACACAAGACGGAAAATCACAACGCAAGACTGTCGCTTCCACAAGAAGCACAGCCAAGAACACAATCACAACACTCACCAGACCACCATCTGGGAGAAAAACATCGGGCACAGGAAACAACACAATCCATTCGAGCCACGGGGACACATAAAGTCCCACCGGCGCAATCGAGACACTTGGAAACAACCGCAAAGCAACCTGGCCACGCAACAGCCAGATGCACCACCAAGGGCACACACATTGACCGGGAACACCGCGGCAGATTGTAACACACACAGTCCAACCGGCAACGACAGCTCAACAACTCTTCACCCTCCCGGAACCTCTTCAAGGTGCTAGAACGCCACAGCGCAGAGCAACTCACTGAGCTATCGACACAAGAAAAACATGGTCCAATCGAAACTCTACACTGCCCAAGGGGACATGAAAACTACAGCGTACGTCCTGAGGTTCAAGCCGAGTATGCTGTGGTGACGGGGCATCTCTAGCCTCCTGCTAAGGTGCCTACATAGCCACCTCCCAAACACGACATCGCCTAGGAACAAGGGAAATGAATCCACACAGAACAAGCACACGCACAAAATGCAAAATGACTCCGGTTTGCTTGCTGCTACTGTACTCTTCACACTCTGAGTTATTCGGAACATTTCCTTATATGTCTCGACAGACCAGGCTCTGATACCAACTGTAACGACCCAAGATTCGCATTACCAGTAACCAACCAGTAACCTGAATCCTGATCCGCTAACCCACGAGCCGAAACTCGAAAGGGTAAGAAAGGAGTGCATGAGGAGAACATATAAGTAAATGTACACGCTACAAATTAAAACAATTAACACAAGAACAACTCAGAGTCAAAGCTAAACGCAAGAGTACAGTGGGTACAAAGAAAAGTACCACTCACAGTAGCCAAGCAAGACCAGCACCAGAGAGACAAGGCTCCACAGCCTCGAAAGCCGCACACGAACATCTGGGAAAAGGGAGTGAGTCTCCGGAAAGAGACCCAGTAGGGCAACTAACCCCCACCGGTAACAACAATACTAAGCAGAAAAGAAAGCTCAGTAAGTAAACACTCACAGCCTGTACAACACACAGGAATCGGTGGCGTAGTGCGCAACTCCCTCAGGAGCGCACTGAGAAAAACTGGAACCTCGCCGGCTCGACAACATTACAAGCACAGCACACACACAAGCTCGCACGCAAGACCTCACACAGCACTCACAAAGTAGGACTCAACCAGGGTCTGCTGTTCAGCGTCCTGAAACCACAGAGTCTCGCAACCCTAGCCACGTGTGCACACTACAGACGCTCTCTCTCACGTCTGGTCCACGATCGGTTTTCCCCCCTACGCCTGACCTAGCGGTAGAGAAGGGGCTCCACGGAGACCGGCTCAAAACCATCACATGGAGTACGCACAGGACAGAGTCGCACTCGGCGTCCTGGCTCACTAGCGGAGGACAACCACACGCTAGTCATCTAGACGGAGTCACACCCATGCCTAGGAAACACAACAGAAACAGGAGCACGGCAACCCCCAACACAAGTACAGACAGAAACACTCTCAACGTCTGAAGTACGGTGCAACGGACAGACACCACGTGTCAATGTCACAACACAGCCAAACACAACGCGAGCACAGGCAGAGACACTCTCTACACCTGGCAGACTGTGCTAACAGGCGGACACCGCATGTCAACACCTCAAATCAGGGAAAGGGAAACACACAGCATACTGTGAACACATCTGCAGGTAGACAGCAGCATCGACCGCCGCCAACCAGGAAGTAAACAACATCATCACATGTTGCCAAGCAAACAGTAGACGGCAGCATCGACTGCCGCTAACGAAAGGTAGACGGCAACACTCCAGACGTCTAGAAAAAGTAGACGGTCACAGGTTGGCCGTTTACCCAAACTCGGCGGCAAAGGATCATGCCGTTTATATCCTACCTGAAGAACCTGACGACACAGATCTCACCGTCTAGTTCTCCCCTGAAGAGATCAACGGCAAAGAATCACGCCGTTTACCTCTTCCCTGAAGAGATCAACGTCAACATCTCTTGACGTTGACTTCTTCAACCTCCAGCAGCTGAACCAGCCTCCAGCTGATTCCCACACATGGTAAATCCGCCCCACAAACCACAATCTGATGTAGGGAAACACTCCCCTACATCACACTACACTACCACAATGCCGGTAAAACACGATCCAACACATGGATCGGGCAAAACACTCTAAAATCAGGCATGAAGAAAAACCCTCCCCAAAGCTCGATTCCACGCAAATCGCACGCACACAAGCATGGGATATCACACAAGGAAGCTAAGGGTTTACGTCCCTACCTCAGAAACGCTTAAAAACTCCACGTAAACCTCGATTCGCGCCGAACCCCCAGGAGCTTCCCGCAAGAACCGCCGTCTGATCCGTCATTTCCTGCCCGATCCGCCACCGCCACGCGCATCACGACCTTCCCACGTGCTCCCGTCAGCAACCGGAAGTGTTGGAGAAGAACATAGGTGAAATAGGAGAAAAAAAGAGAGGAGAGGATGAGGGAGAACAGCCCTCGGGTTGCCCCTAAAAACAGTGCACTGATCAGTTGACGTCAACCCCTATTGCCGCCAACTGAACCGCCAACACTTGGCGTCCACATCGCATGCCGCCAAGTTCTAGCTCCGCAAAACTCTGGAACTAACAGCTAACGGCAAGATCGATGGACGCTAAGACCTGCCGACGGCAACACCCTTGCCGCCAACACAAAGCCGACGTCAAACCCCCCGGACGTCAACCGACACAGATCCTTAAGCATAACCGCTAAGGATCCGATAAGGGTCCAACAAAACCCGAAACGCTACATCCAGCGTCCTTCCTCCCTTCTTCGAGTGTAGGCCCACCAGGCTCCGACCCAATCAAGGAAAGGCCTCCACACTTTTGGCGTCGTCTGTGGGAACGACGTAGCCATGGCTCGTGGACGATCCTCTTACCAGAACATTGGGAGCAGGGCGACGAGATCTCGCCAGTCACGTGCAGATTCTCGCCATCGTGCCTCTCCCATTGACGTCGACGTCGCCCCCGCTGGCGTAAACAATGACGTCCCTGCACCAGCGGCCCCTGTGCCATCAACCGCCCTGGAGATGGCTGAACTCCGGGGGCAGATGCAGCAGTTGACGGGCATCTGCCTGGCCCTGTAGGCTCAGTTGGATGTGCCACCAGCCCCGGAGCCTTCCCTGCCACGGGAGAGGCAGGCAAGATCGTCCCGCCAACGATCTCGAGTCCTTCCGGTGCCCCAGGATCAGCAGGCAGACTCGCCGCGCCGATCCCACCGAGCCCCGTCCGAGGAACGGGCACCGGAGCGCCGAGGCCGTTCGCCCCGTCGCTCTGTAGTCGCCCCTCGTCCGCCGCGCTCGGTTGTGTGAGCCAACTCCCAAGGCACCGGCCAAGAAGGCTCCGTCCATTCCGAGCAGGAGCTCTCCAGACGCCTCCGTCGTGTGGTCGACCTGGAGCGCCGCGTGGATGCAATGGTTCAGCGTGCAGAGGGGAAAGCCCCAGCGGAGGATGACCTGGACTTCCGCTCCCCTTTCAGTGGGGAGATCCTGGAAGCCCGGGTCTCTCCCAAGCTCCCTCTGCCCACCATCGCACTCTACGACGACACTACCGACCCGGCCGACCACATCCACGGCTTTGAGTCACACATGGTGTTCCACAGAGCATCTGACGCGGCCAAGTACCGAGCTTTCCCTGCAACTCTCAAGGAGACCGCCAGAGCCTGGTTCGAGACTCTTCCGGCGGGATCCATTTCTTCCTTCCGCCAATTGAAGAAGTCCTTTCGGGACAACTTCCTTGGTGGGAGGTCGCAGCCGCGAACGGCGGCTTCCCTCCTGACCATACGTCAGAAGAAGAGCGAAGCGCTCTGGGACTTTGTCAAAAGGTTCTAAACAGAGGCGCTTCGCATCTTGCGCCTGGACGTCCCTCTAGCCACCAGTGCCCTCATCCAAGGCACTCGCGATGGCTTTTTGCAGAGGACTCTCGGCGTCCAGCAACCTTCCACTCTCGCCGAGCTGCTTTCTATCGCACAACGCCACGCAGCGTGCGAAGAAAGCTTGGCTGCAGGCCGAGCAGAGCAGGGGGAACAGTCGGACAAGAAGAGACCTTCTGACAACGGCTCCGACCGTGATCGGAAGAAAGGACGGCGCAATGGCGACTCGCCGCGCCAACCGCGCCCCTTCACCGACTATACTCCCCTCACCATGGCACCCGAACAAATCCTGACAGAGATCAGGAACGAACCATATGTCTGGTGGCCACAAAGGATGCGCTCCGACCCCCGGAGGCGCGACCAGGCGAAGTACTGTCGCTTTCATCGCGACCACAGCCACGACACCTCTGAATGCTGTCAGCTTAAGGACGAAATCGAAGACCTTATCAAGCGCGGCTACCTCAGGGGATATGTGCGCCAGAATGAAGAACGCCCCAGACGCCGAGAGCGAACTCCCGAGCAGCCGGTCAACAACGAGCCCAATGGGCAAGAAATCAATGTGATCGTGGGAGGCTTCAGCATAGGCGGAGAAAGCACTCGAAGCCGACGCGATTACGCAAGGCGAGTGCACGTCGTGGATAGGCCTTCGGCACCCCGGCCGGCTCCATATCCCACCAGTCGTGCATGCACACCGTCCGAGGAGGCTATAACCTTCTCGGACGAGGACCTTGTAGGGGTTACTACCCCGCACACTGATGCGTTGGTCATTTCGGCCATCATCAATCATTGTAGTGTGCGTCGGATTTTGGTGGATAATGGAAGTGCCCCCGATGTGTTGGCTTACGACTGCTTTGTCCTTATGGGCATAAAAACTAATCAACTCACCCCGGTTGACTCGCCCTTGTTCGGATTTTCGGGGGTTTCGGTGCAACCCATGGGAAGAGTTCGCCTCCCGATCACTTTAGGGATGGCTCCAAAGATCGTGACCAAAGTGGTTGACTTCTTGGTCATAAAAAATATGCCCGACTACAACGCCATCCTCGGCAGAGGCCTGATCGGGCGAATCAAAGTAGTACCTTCGTCACTCCACCAGAAGATGAAGTTCCCAACACCGAACGGAATCGGAGAGGTGCTCGGGTGTCAGCGCGAGTCTCGACGGTGCTATGTCCTTTCTCAAAGAGACAAGCGACCACTCGCAGACCCGGTCCCGCCAACATCCGATCAACCCTCCACCAACCGAGGAACGCCTGCTGAAGATCTACTTCCTGTCCATGTTGACAATGACCCCGAGCACGTCCTCTACATTGGCGCCCTACTAGTAGAGGCCGAGCAGCAACGCTACAAGGCCTTTTTGCTAGCCAACCTTGACGTGTTCGCGTGGTCCGATGACGAGCTTCCGGGCATTTCTCCAGAAGTGATGGTGCACCGCCTCCGTCTGGACCCTCGGGTCCCGCCAGTGCAACAGAGGAGGCGACCTGTGAACCGAGAACGGCAAACCGTGATCAAGGATCACGTCGTCAAAAGCCGATCTGTTGGACTCCTCCGAGAAGCCCAATATTCAAGGTGGATCTCCAATGTGGTCCTCGTGCGCAAGGCCAATGGCAAATGGCGTGTGTGCGTCGACTACAAGGATCTCAACAAGGCGACGCCCAAGGATAATTTCCCCTTGCCACGCATCGACCAGTTGGTGGACGCTACCTCCGGGCACGAGCTTCTCAGTTTCTTGGATGCTTACTCTGGTTATCACCAGATCAGTATGCATCCTCCGGATCAAGACGCTACTACGTTCGTCACAGACCTGGGGTTGTACTGTTTCACCAGGATGCCCTTCGGTCTGAAGAATGCTGGCGCGACGTACCAACAGCTGGTCAACAAAATGTTCGAGCAGAAGATTGGGCGCAACATGGAGGTCTATGTCGATGACATGCTGGTCAAGACGCTTCCGAGCACCGACCACATCTCCGACCTCTAAGAAACTTTCGCAACTCTGCGGAAGTATAACATGAAGCTCAACCCCTCTAAGTGCGCGTTTGGTGTTCGTTCGGGTAAGTTCCTCGGCTTCCTCGTGTCAAATAGAGGGATAGAGGCAAACCCGGAAAAAATCCAAGCCGTCCTGGAGATGAGCAGTCCCAAGACAGTGCGCGACGTCCAACGTCTAACTGGGCGTCTCGCTGCACTGAACCGGTTCATGTCCCGAGCAGCAGAAAGAGGTTTTAGCTTCTTCAAGTTGCTCTGAGGCCCCAAAGGCACCTCGCAGCAAGGGGGGCAAGTACGGTGGACTGAGGAGTGTGAAGCTGCCTTCACCGAGCTGAAGGCATATTTGGCAGCCCCACCTATTCTCTCAAAGCCTGTGCTCGGAGAGCCTCTGTTCGTATACCTCTCGATTACCGAACACTCCATCAGTGCGGTTTTAATCAGAGAAGAGGAAGCAGCGCAGAACCCGGTGTACTACATCAGCAGGGTCCTCCAAGAAGCCGAAAGGAGGTACCCCCGAGTAGAGAAACTCGCCCTCACCTTGGTCACGGCTGCTCGGAAGCTTAGGCCCTATTTTCAGGCCCATTCAGTGACAGTCCTCACCGACCAACCTCTAAAGTCTATCCTCCAGTGGCCAGAGGCTTCCGACAGGCTCATCAAATGGGCCATAGAGCTTGGCGAGTTCGACATCAGTTTTCGCCCAAGAACGACAATCAAGGCGCAAGCATTGGCGGACTTTGTCGCGGAATGCACTCTCCCTACTGAGCAGGACCCGCCATTGGCTGACGAGCCCCCATGGGAGCTCTATGTTGATGGGTCCTCTTGTGTCACGGGGAACGGAGCTGGCTTGGTCCTTACTTCCCCGGAGGGGTTAGAATTCCAGTACGCCCTCCGGTTCTGCTTCACAACCTCCAACAATGTCGCCGAATACAAAGCATTGATGTCCGGTATCCGCATAGCTAGGCACCTTGGAGCCCTTCGGCTAAGGGTCTTCAGTGACTCCCAGTTGGTCGCCAGCCAAGTGAATGGGTAGTTCGAAGCAAGGGAGCCCCGTATGGCCCAATACCTCCAGCAGGTCAAGAGCTGAGCAGAGGGTCTCCTTTACTTCGAGGTTGTACACGTCCCACGGGAGCAGAACGCGCGAGTAGATGCACTTGGCAAGTTGGCGTCCTCATGTGACATCGCCCCTTCTCGTTCTGTATTCATTGAAGAGCTCGCCTCGCCGAGCACCAAAGTGGACGTTGCTGCTATCGAGACAGACCCACCAGCTCCGAGCTGGATGGATCCTCTCCTGGCCTACCTACTTCGAGATGAGCTTCCGCCCGAGCAGGGCGAAGCTCGAAAGATCAGGATGCGCTCTCAGCGCTTCACCCTCGTAGAAGGCAAATTGTACCGACGGTCCCTTTCAAGACCTCTTCTACGGTGCCTCAATCCCGAAGAAGCACCCGCAGCCACCGAAGAGGTTCACGAAGGGCTGTACGGAAGTCACTTGATGGGCAGAACGCTGGCCCGTAGCATCATTCGAGCAGGGTTCTGGTGGCCTTCGCTACAAAAGGATTGTATGTCCTTTGTCAGGAGGTTCCCGGAATGTCAGAAGTTCGGACAGCTCATCAAGCAGCCTGCCGAGCAGCTCCACAATCTGTTTGAACCAAGCCCTTTCTCTAGATGGGGCATCGATATCCTGGGTCCCTTCCCGGAGGCCTAAGGTCGGAAGAAGTTCCTGTTCGTGGCTATCGACTACTTTACCAAGTGGATCGAAGCCGAACCTGTTGCCACGATCACCGAACAGGCTGCGTGGAAGTTCGTCTGGAAGAACATCCTCTGCCGATTCGAAGTTCCAAGGGTCATCACTTCCGACAACGGGAAGCAGTTCGACAACACCTTCTTCAAGCAAAAGTGCGCCGAGCTCGCCATCTACAACCACTTCACTTCAGTGGCGCATCCCTAGGCAAATGGTTTGGTAGAAAATGTCAACCGGACGTTGCTACACGGGATCCGCACAAGAGTGGAGGCTGCAGGAGGTTCATGGATTGACGAGCTCCCCAACGTGCTCTGGTGCCACCGGACAACTGCGCGGGTAGAAACGGGAGAAACACCCTTCCATTTGGCTTATGGCTCAGAAGCTGTTGTGCCTCTGGAAGTGGCTCTCCCCACTCTCCGAACAACCCACTTCGATGAAGCCGCCAATAATCGTGCCCTTCGAGAAAACCTTGACATGCTCGGCGAGCGACAGAACGACACCAGCATTCGTCTCGTATCCTATCAGCAACGGCTCGTGCAATATTATAATGCACGAGTTCGGGAAAGACGCTTCAACGTGGGAGATCTAGTTCTGCGCCGCTCCTCGGCTTCAAATCCTCGAAGAGCGGTCGGAAAGCTCGCCCCAAAGTGGGAAGGACCTTATCAGGTCACCCAAGTCCTTGGGAAAGGCTCATATAAGCTAACTACCCCTAGTGGCGAAGCCATACCCAGGACTTGGCATGTATCTAATCTCAAGGCTTACTACCTATAAAAGCCTTTGATCGGCATCCTACTTCTCTTCTTCCCGTTCCTAAGGTGCGCCTGGAATTGGGTCTGAAATTATCCACACTTCCGGATTCTTTAAACCCGAAATGGATATGTTGGCCCTTCAGGTTGGACAAGTGTTGAGCATTCACCCCTGGTTGAGACCCTATTCGGTCCTAGCAAACCTGTGCGGTACATGCGACGCTTATAAACCAAC
Organism: Colocasia esculenta; assembly: GCA_014218235.1. Taxonomy (NCBI): domain Eukaryota; kingdom Viridiplantae; phylum Streptophyta; class Magnoliopsida; order Alismatales; family Araceae; genus Colocasia; species Colocasia esculenta. The sequence continues at coordinate 8,383,969 of CM024755.1, read as the reverse complement.
GAATTTCGATTCGATCAGGAACTATGCTAAGGGAAGGAGATAAAAAAAGAGAAGCCATAGACAATTGACGAAAGATGAAAATTTCATTCATAAATTTTTTCTTACAGGCAGGTCCCTTGGACCTTGGTTACAAAAAGCAGATAGAAGAAGGACCTGGAGCGGGGAAACTAAGGGGCCTGCTCGGAAGGGCCAGCATCTTCACCTGAGGAAGGCATTCGCCCAGATTGAAATTGTGCGAATCGCACACCGTCCAAACGAGCGTCATTGGTGCGACGTCGACACTCCGGAACAGCGGCCTCGAAGGCTTCTCGGGCACGTTCGACCCAAGATAGCCGCTCCCCGAAGTCCTTCCCAGCTTTAAGGCCCACTCTGTAGCAGCGGGCCCCATACTGTTCCAGATCTTCCTTAAAGTCTGATCCGGCCTTGTAGTCTGCAACAGCACGGGCCCCCGCATCAGCTACGACCTTGAAAACGTCGTCCTTCTCTGCCCGGGCCAAGGCCAAGTTCAACTCCGAAATTTGGAGGGTAGCTTTGAGGTTCTTCACCTCCTCCTCCAACGCCGCCTCGCAAGCCTTATGCTGCTTGATAAGGCCCTGGCAGAAAGCTGTCTGCGCCTCCCAAAGGTGCTTCTGGTTCTGGGCCCGAGCAGCTAGGGCCCTTAGGACATCCAACGACTTGGAGAACCCGTCCATAAGGGCCCCCAGGTCGATATCATCACCTGCGCCATTGTCTTCTTGGCCCTCTGGGTGGTAGCATCCTTCTCGTATTTCCGGAGTCCGCTCGACTGGAAGGTTCAGGCACCTCGCTAGCTGGTCGAGATGGGAGGCAGAGGGGATCGCAGGCAGCTCTCTTGGAGCGTCTCCTATATGGCGAAGTGTCGCCTCCAGCGCCGCCACTGAGGGAGCTTCAAGAAGCTTCCGCAACAGCACTTCCCCAAGGGGCATCCGATCGTCGTCGGATTCTTCGGCCCGAAACCCGCCACCCACCTCCACTGCCCTCCCCCCGACGCCATCAGCTACTTTGTTGGTTGCAATTACATTGGAAACCACCTCGGTGGGTGGCAGGCCTGCCCCCGCTGTGTTAGTAGCTTTCTCTGTGGCTCCCGTTGTGGCAACGACCTCCTCGACGGCCCCCATCTCTATGACTGCTTCCTCTTGCGCGGCTGTTGCTTCCTCCCGCGCAGCTGGTGCCTCCCCAGTTGCGGTCGCCTTCGCGAATACAGCGACCTCTTCGGTGACGGTAGTTTCTGCAACTGCCACCTCTCCAGTCACATCCATCTCCGGCGCCTCGACGTTTGGGAGGTTCCCCTCCTCCCGACCAGGGGTGTAACGTCGCGCGTTTTCCGGATCCCCGTGGATCCAGGTTTAGCGGGTTTGGTGGCCAATGTGTGGCCCATTAGCTTCTGTGTTTCTTATTGGATCCTTACCAGGTTTGGTTATGGGTCTGTGTTGGTGTTCAGTGTGCTGGACATCAACTGTAGGTTGGCATCTAGGTGTGTGACATCGACTGTGTGTTGGCGGCAATGGTGTTGTCGTTAACATGGTTTTAGCGTCCATCGATGTGGACGTCTAGTTTGATGAACTTGGCGGCCAAAGATGTGGACGCCTAGTTGGGGCGGTTTGGTTAGCGGCACAGAGGTTGACGTTAACCTGTGTCGCCTATGTTTTTAGGGCTGACCCGAGCCCTGTTCTTTCCCCACTTTCTCCTCTCCTCTTCGCCCACCTTCACCTTTGTGCCTCTTCACGAGTTCCGGTGGTTGGCGGGAGCATGTGGGAAGGCCGTGATGCGCGTGGTAGCGGCAGATCGGGCGGGGAATGTCGGATTGGAGCGCGGTGTTCGCGGGGCGTTCCTCGGGTTTCGGCGTGATTCAAGGTTCTATAGGAGTTTAATCGCATTTCTGAGGTAGGGATTTGACCCCTTGACTTCTTTTGTTTGAATTGTCATGCTCTGTTTGCATAGATTACTTGTTAATTGTGTTTTTGGGAAAAAAAGGGGTTATCATGCCGGGAAATCGGGTGGTTTGATTGATCCAAGCGTTGGATCATGTCTTTCCGGTTTAATTGTGGTTGCTAGATGTAAGGGGAAGTGTTTCCCCTTGTTTTTTTCTATTGTATTTATGGTTTGATTGCCCGTGCAATCGGCCTAGGGCCATTTTGTGTGTTCTGGCGGGTTCTGCAGTGAAGATCTTGGCATCAACATCGGTTGACGCAGAGTTCTTCGTTGGGAGATTAACGGCTAGGTATCTAGCCGTTGATTGTGAGTAAACGGCCAAGTGGTGGTCGCTTACTTGGTGTTGACGGCAAGGGACATTGTCGTCTATATCCTTTAGACGGCAATCGATGTGGTCGCTAATGTGTGCATGCGTCAGCACTATCTGTTTTACGTGTTTGTGTGTGCATGGCGATGACCGGTGTGAGCCAGTGTACTTGTTTCGCTCTTGGAGCATACTGCTCATGTAATGGGCATGTTTTACGTGAATAATGTGTGGTGCACGTAGAGGTTTAAGTATGTGTATATTATTCATGTGTTGGACATGTGGTTTACGTGGATGACGTGTGGTACACCAACCAGGGTGTATTATACACATGCTGTCTACGTGGTTTGGGTGTGTGCATACCACACACTTTGTCGTAATGTAATTCTTATGATTTGTCGTAGTAACTGGGCAGTGAGGTTCTTGTGTGAGCCTAGCCATGACTTTGTGGTGTTTGGGCAGTGAAGGTCATATGTGGACCTAGCCCTGGTTCGTTGTTGTCTTTCAAATAATATTATATTGATTTATGTATTAAGTGGTGTGTGTGTTGCCACGGAGGTCATGAGGTGACCAGTGATAGGCAAGTTTATGGTTCAGGTATGTGTTGGTGTAGGATAGCTTTGGGGTCACATGGTGACCGATGTTAAGCTAATCCTAACACATGTATATCATGATTTATAAGTAAAGATTATATATGTAAGTATCGTGGTTTGTGCTAGCCGAGTGTGGTGGTCCGGCGCCTATTCCGGAATGCCTCTCTAGTCGGGTACCCCAGGTTCTTTGTGAGCCAGGCACGTGTGTTTGTTCTGCTCGGGGTTTTGTCCCGGTACTTGTGTTGTACCATTGAGGTCTGTGTCGTCTTCCTGGACACCCTCACTCCTGTGTTTGAGTTGTACGTCCGGCTGAGGGAAATACGACAGTGGGACAGCGACTTCCCAGAGTTTGTTCTTGTGTCGCTTGTAGCGCGCTCGTAGTTGGGGGTTCGGACACCAGTAGTCGACACTGGTCCCTAGCTAGTCCTGTTTTCCAGTGCCTCACTTTAGGGTGCTCCGGCCAGAGACTCTAGAGGTGCCAGGCATGGACCTGCAGTTGTGTGTATGCAGGTGTGGTGTTGGTTGGTCTCCACAGTTCTTTGACTTGTTCTCGTGGAGCGGCAGTTGGACCTTTCGTCCGTGACTGCGAGGTTGAGAGGTTGTTCTTGTGCTGTGTTGTCCGGGTTGGATATTGGCCTGATCAGCCAGTAGACCATTCCCGTGTGGTGGCGTCGTTCTTCGCGACTCGTGTTTTGTTAGCTCCAGTTGTGGTTGTAGTGACGTCGTTCCTTTCCGACTCGTGCTTTGCTACTTGTTGTGGTTCGTGAGTTTGTGACTCGTAGTCGAGGTTTGACTCGTTCGAGGTGTGCCCCGGTGTTGGCACAGTTGTGACTGTGGTTGTAGCTTGTGGTGTGCCCGAGTGGTGGCACAGTTTTGGTTATGGTTAGTGAGTGTTGACTCACTAAATGTGGTTTAGTTTGCTATAGTGTGCCCTGTTAAGGCACTGGTTCTCTTGCGGTTTCTGTACTGGTGCCTTGTGGTAATAGGTACCTGTACCCTGTGTGGGTAATGGTTTGTGATGGTGCGTCATGTACCAGTCTTTCTGATGTTGATATGGAACTATGTTTCGTAGAGGTCGTGTGATGTGACCTTCTACTTGTTGAGTTTTACCCTTTTTGGGTATGGTTCCAATTATGGTTTCAGTGTGTGAAGGACTAGCTAGCTGTAGCCAGTCCTACCACTTATGTGTGGCTCTCGTCGTAGTGTGGTTTGGGGTTTAATGGACTAGCACCTGGTTGGCTGTCCTAGTACCCACGTGATTGGGGTTCGCCTGTGAAGCTTGTAGCCTGGGCAATGGTTTGCTTGTGTGGCATATAGCTTAGGCAACCAGTTGTTGTAGCAGTGTGCCAGTGAGACTGTGGTTTAGGCACTTTAGTAGTTGGGCTGACTAATGATATTATATTAGTCATGTAGTCCCACTTTCCTTCCGAGGTCTTTATGTTTATTATCATGATTATGTTTAATTGTTATTTATTGTTATGTTATGAGCATGAAATGGTTTGGCTATTGGTGTTTCCAGTGAGACCCATTGGGGTTGAGGTGTCCGTGGTTACGGTGTTGTTTTGGGTAGCCCCTACTGAGCCTGTGACTTGTTGAGGCTCACTCCCCTACAGTTCTTTTCAGGGCTTGCCGAGTGTTTGGCTTGCAGCGGCGTTGTGTCAGACTTGTACCACTAGAAGTTGTGTACTAGTTAGTGTCCTGTGAGCTTGTGCTCCCTCAGGGTATGCCCCAGGTAGTTGTACTTTTTAATTGGACATGTATTAATGTAATGGGACAGTTGTAAATTGTTATATGTAGGTATGAGCACATGTACTTTCTTGTGTCTTATATTGTTGTGGTTTGTCTTTTATATTCTTACTGGACGGTTGTGTGAGCTATCCATTGCGAGACTTCGGTCCGTTCGCGGGAGGTGGATCTGGATATGGAGCCTTAATGGGCATAAATACCCCGGTCCGTCACAAGGGGACTCTTCAACCCCTCCGCTTCTGCGAGAAGAGGTCTCTGCAGCATCCCTGGTGGCACTCTGCTCGGCACCACCAGTGTTGGAGGCGCCCGAAGGCGCCCTCTCCTCAGAGCGGGTGGAACCCCCCGCTTCCTTCCTTACGGAACCTTCCGACCCGTCGCTTAGCTCGATGAGGCGCGGCTTGGCGGCAGGCCGAATAGGGGCCTCAGCGTGCCGCGCGATTGGAGCTTGCGGCGCCCCCATAGCCTGGCACTTCCTCCGTGTCACCAGCTGCTCGTCCTCGTCCTCGGCCTCTTCCCCGTCCTCTGCCTCCTCTCCTTCTTCCTCCTCTGCCTCATAGATGCGCTCTTCAGTGCGAGGCACGGTTCTTGTGGCCTTCCTCTTCTTCCGGGCGCGGGACCCGTCCTCTGACTCCTCCTCTTCGGTGGCTTCCACCAGCCTGGGCTTCTTTCGCCCCAAGGAAGGAGCTCGGCTGGCACTTCCGCCCTCCGTGGAGAAAAGCACGGCTTCAACCACCCCTACAGAGGTGGCCTTCTTCTTCAACCAAATTTTACCGGGTCTTTCCTCTGAGACCCGGGCTGCAGTCGGCGCTCCCCTGGTAGAGCTCGGGGCCGCGATCGCGGTCGTCACCGCCGCAGCCACCTTCATTGCAGAAGACGCATCGATTGCGGCTGCATCGTCATCCTCAAAGACGATTCGGTGCTTGATCGGAATCTTCTCCGCAAAATCCTCATTGGCCTCCAGGTTCCGGCCAGCGGCCAACTCCTCAGCAGCTGCAAAATCCAAGGGGCAGGTTAAAGGAGAAAGCGTGGTTACAACTTCCGAGCTACGAAAGACGAGCTACTTACTCCATGGCTTACTGAGACCGTGCTCGACGAGGGTATATTCTGTCAGGTACCCATCGCCATTCTTCACGCCTGTCTGGAACAGGCTGTTCGAGGCTTGCGCCTCGTCCTGGATCAGATTCGGCCACACGTCCTTCCTGACCCTCTGGATTGTGGTTGGAAACCCCCACTCGCCGCCGCTCCGGCGGCGAACGAAGAACAGCCTCCCGGACCAGCCCTTGTTGTTCGAGTATCGGTTGGATAGTTGGATGTTCATCCGCTGCGTCCGGTGCTTGATGTAGTACACAAGCAACCCCGAGGACCGCGAGGCCGATAGCTTGAAGTGCGACCTGAAGACGCCCGACGATCCTCGGATCCCCTTCAGTCCGCAAATCACTCCAAAGATACAAATGTACCTCCAGCTGTTCGGGGTTAACTGGATGGGAGAGATCCCCCACCAGTTCAGCAACGCCTTCGCCGTCTCCGGCAGCGGCAGGCGAAATCCAGCCTCCATCAAGTCGACGGAGAGGGTCAGGCACCCTAGTTTCGTGGTGGTGCCCTGCTCCCCTTCCCTCGCGTCGATGATCTCGTACTCTTCACTGATGCGAAACCTCTCCCTGAGGCGTTCAAAATGGCATAGCTTCGGCCCGTACGAAGCTGCCACCGTCACTCCACTCCTCACGGCGGCTGCGACAGTCTTTCCTCTGTCCACCATTGCCCGAGAGTTGCAGGAAAGAACGAAGGAGAAGGAAGAAAGCTTGGAGGGCAAGAAAGTTCTAAGGCTGGAAAGTTTTTGTTTGAAGGCGTGGCTCCCACCTTCACCCCCTCCCTTCTTTATAAGGAAGGAGGGGCGCGGAATTCGAAGCGGGCCCCAAACGCCGCTCCTTCCTGCTTTCGAAATTTCTCCTCAGTCACACCGCTGGCAGCCGTTCGGACACGACGCGCAACACTCCCGGCTCGACACGTCCCCACACCCATCATGATGGGTTAGCCGTTCGACGGAGCCCTCAAGCGACAGCATCACATGGCTCCCTGCAACGAGCCACCGCATTAAATGCAGAAAAGACGCCCTCAAAGTGCTTACGTCTCCAAGCCACTCGAGGGCGTGGGGGGCAAGTGTGGTGGCCAAATCTGGCCACCTAGATCTGTCGCGGCCCATTACGGCTCTCTCAGGTCCCGTCAGCAGGCGTGGCCCCTTCTCAGGGTGCCACGTCCTTATGGGGGCCGTTCAGAGGTCTTCGGGGCATAGCCCCCGTGATCGGGCTTCACTAAGCTCCCCAACAACATGTTTCCGAACAGCCTTAGATGTTACCGAGCAGCGGTCTCAACCCCACTCACGAGGCACCTACTCGGTGACCTCCGCCAGAGTCTTCCGAGCGGCCCTTCGCATCCTCACGGCGGTTGTACCTGCCGCAGACCATGCGCCCCACTATCAAGAGGCGTGTTAACTGCTTGGCATCTCAACGGGCACCTGAACGTGTAACCCCCCGCTATGTGCGCTAATCAAGGCGCCCTTCCAGGCACGATCCAGAGGCGTTACGTCCGCCCGCTTCAACACCCATGCCTATATAAGACACGGGTACAGGGCCTTGAGGAGGTACGTTCTCCCTCACATGAACACACCTTACACACGAGAATCCCCGTCCTCTCCAGCCATCTACTGATTTAGGCATCGGAGGGTTCTCTCCGGTTCTTCAATCGGGCCCCCCTGATCCGTTTTCTGGTTTTGCAGGCTTTCGTCCGCCTCCACCGTCCTTCCTCCCTTCTTTGAGTGTAGGCCCACTAGGCTCCGGCCCAATCAAGGAAAGGCCTCCACATACGCATTATCACACTGTTTGTGTACATTATTATGTCATTTGTATGTCTTGTTTTATTATTTATGTATGTTACATGATTATTTGTGTGTATTATTTTATGCACACAAAATCTCTCTTCTGCATTAAATACTTTCTTTCTCTTCATTAAATGTACTGATTTAAAAAACAAAAAAAAGAGGTGTGAGGCTCTTCCACCTCAGCAATATTGCATAGCATTTCTCTACAATTAATGTGAAACCTGGAGTCTTATACTGTTTTGAGACACGCATAAGAGGATTGAAATAGGTCAGTAGACATCCTTTTTCTTCTTTCCTTCTTATTTGAAATCATTTAGAAAACTTGATTTGACCCAATTAGTGCATATAATCTCCACTTCTTCCGGACACATGCAGCTGGAGAGACGCAGCATTTCTACTTGTGTCATGGCCGCCTCTTGAGATTTGAACTGAAGAACTCTCTTTCCCATGTGAGGAGGGGTGGTGAACCACCGTGATATCCGTGGGGTTCCATGGTAGTAAGATGCTCGTTGAACATAGAACATTCGTTTGCTCCTGTCGGGAGACCCGAAATGTACAGAAGCAAAGATATAGTGTAGTTACCAGCCAGATATGATCTACACAGGTTCCTAGCTAGCCGAAAAAGAATCAAAGATAAGGAATAGTTACCAGTTACAGGTTCCTACGTTGTATAATCATAGATCAAGCATCCACTTGATGAGAGCTTCAAAGCTGCATGCGTATGTACAGCAGAAGTCTGTACACAACCTTGTGAACCAAGTCATAATAAGATGAGACAGTCGTACCAGGGGGCACCGTCGATTCCGGCTATTCTTTCTTACTGGTTAGACGTAGTCATGAATTAGTAGCTTGACTGAGGCATATTCCAGTTCTTAGGCCAGTGCATAAGACTCAAACAATCTTAAGGTGATCTAAACCAAAAAGGTCAAAAAGGAAAGAATTTAAAGAGCTTAAGGTAAGCTTGTTTATCTGAAACCACATGGTGTTCCTCCTCGTATTGATATATATATCTAGTAAGGAAGGGATAGTATTATGTTGATCTTGTTTTGCCTGATTTTCTTGCTCTTTTTCTCTAGATGATCAGTCACGTACAAGTCTCATAGGATCTCAAGAAGTAAGTACTTGATTCAAAAGGTACACAGGAAGTTTAGTTGCGTGATGCATATAGAGAGATCCTGGTAATTATGAATAGGCCGGGACCCTTGATCATATCATTTGAGAGGAAGATTAATCTAAGAATATTATCAAACTCCATGATCATGTCATATCAATAAGGAAATTTAAAGTACTAGATAATTTAATTTGTGGGTCCGTTAGGTATGCCATTCATGATGCAATTTAAAGGGGGTCACTCGAAGAGAAAGAAAGGAGAGAGACAAATTATAACTGCTAGAAGAGCTTAGGCTGTGATGAGATTAATTTAGAGGTAAAACACAGGAAGAAAGGACCCATTTTTGACTAAAGTTTGACTAAAGAGACACAATTGCCACCCCCAACAGTACCTCCCCCAACACAAACGCAGAGAGAGAGAGAGAGAGAGAGAGAGAGAGAGAGAGAGAGAGAGAGAGAGAGAGAGCAAACTCTGTGATATTAGGAGCAGCATGATCATGATTTAGAACATTAATCAAGTCTAATTATACGCACAAAAGGTATAACATGTGCAACCTGTTCTTAAATAACCAATGAGCCTTGTGGTAAGACTTGCATGGATGCACCCAGGGATGAAAAGATCCAGGGACAAGCAAGAGCCTTCCCTTACAAGGGAGATGAAAGCAAGATCTTCTCTGAGAAGTCACCATACATGCCTGCATGCAGACGCACTCCCCATTCCACGTACATTTGCCCACCACAGATCGTGCTGCATGCATCCTTAATTTGTTGCTCTGATCCAAGCATCGATCTGTTGCTTAGAATTAATTCCCAGGTTTGCCCACATAGAAATGACATGATGAAGAAAGCATCAAAGCATTAAATTCTTTTGAGGGATGGAAGAATAGAACCCTAATCATTTCCTGTACTTCTCCGTGCTGCAAATAATGGCAGTTCGATCGCGGGAGATGTTAGCGACGAACCTTCTTCGTCCTCGGACACGCTCGTGGGGGTGCCGTGGCTGCTTCCCTCGCTCTCCTCCTCCGACTCCACCTCCGCCATCTCCGACGAGCCACCGACGCTGCTACCACCACCTCCTCCTGTCGAGGCATCTCTCGAGCTGCCGCCCATCACGGTGACGGCGCCGAACCGGACCCTCCGGCCCCCGGCGGGGGAGTCGACCGGGGGATCCTCGCCCATGGCGACGGCCACAACCGGCGGCGGCGCCCTGTCGTCGCCTCCGCCGCCGCCGCCGCCCAGTTGGGCGAGCTTCCGCAGTGTGAAGGCCCTGTACAGGTAGGTGACCACCCAGAAGAGCCAGGGGGCGCCCACCAGCGACAGCCCCGCGGCGGGGAACCAGGCCGTGGAAGGGGTCTCGGGGAGGGCGACGTAGAGGACTAGGAAAGCGCCCCCGAGGAGGATGGCGAGGAGGAGGAGGGAGGAGACGACGTAGACGTAGATGGAGCCGGCCCTTTCCCCAGGCGCCGGCATTGGTGTCCACGCTGCAGGACCTGTTCGACGTAATGACCGAGATACCTTCCTGCTAATTGCCTCCGATCCAGCTCCCTCCGATATATATATCGCTGTTGCTGCTGGTTCTTCTTCTTACAAAGATCAAAAGAAGAATATCTCTACGTACTTAATTTTCCTTGTTATCAAATATAGAGCTCCTTAAATTGAGCCGGACTCACACACATGCATGGATATCTCACAAATATCCATGGGACGATCCAACCATGCGCCACTGATGCTTATATTGTTCTTCAGCTCGGAATTTACCAGGAAGGCATCTCACCTTCCCTTATAAGCAGGTATCCATGGATCTGGATGTCATGGGCGTTAGAACATATATATACATATATAAAAACCAAAGTGATCTGTTCTTCTTGTTCTTGCCCTTCTTCTTCTTCGAGGAAGATGACGACGACGGTGGTGGTGTTGCGTACGCCGTGGGCGGGAGGTGATCAGCTGCAGGCTCGATCGGACGTGGGCCGGGCGGCGAGAAGGGGCGGAGCTCCGCCTGCCGGGGGGTTCACACGGTGGGTACAGCTGGTGTGGTTGGACGTCTTCAAACCACGCACCACGGAAAACGGGGGTGTTGGCGATTGGAGACGTGATTAGCTGGGAGGACGTACGAGAGAAGGAAGGGAGCGTTACGTGACGGAGGTCTCGCGTGGCCGTGCCGATCGATCAGACAGCTGTTAATGGTGCTTGGGCGGTACTGCTAGCTGTGCGGTGGTTCCGAGCCACTGTATTTGAGGAGGAGAAATACTGGATCGGTGCATGCATGTACACCATTAGTCCGCCTCAGATAAATCTGCGTAATCTTACAACTGTTGCAAGATAAAATTTACATATTTTTACCCCTTGCTTGAACAGCATATATGCTAGCGTTATGATGCATTTATCATGATTTTTAAACTTTTCTTAGTATTCACCAATCTCTCTTTTCTTGTATATGCTAAGCTTTCTGTCATCTTTTAGGAGCCGCACTCAAGAGAAAGTAGTAGTATCCAAACAATCCCCTATATAGTGACAAGATGCTCTCTAGCTGATCAGGTGCTATATATGGAAAAAAAAAAGAGCAAATAAATTTTCGAGAATGACATACAAAATTTGCAACATATATAGACATCCCTCCATGAAGGGGATTTGGCATTAAATTGTTGGAGGAGATTGTTGCCAACCACAAGAAAGCTACAAATATGTGTTCTTGATTGGGAACAAACTAATAACATTTTTACAGCTGAGGATGTTGCTCTCATCCTTAAGTGCCATGTACAGAAGTATGTGTAGACCACCAGGCTTGTAGCATCAACAAGTGCAAGCTGCACCATGGTTTGGACTTTGGAAATGTGTCATTTTTAATAGGAAGGTCACCTGATGGACCTCGTTAGTTCAGACGATGAAGATGATGTTGAAAACCCAGTTCACCTGTAGATTATGTTTTTACTGAGCACATTCTTTGCCCCATACACAACCTGCACTTGGCCCCCTTCCTGATGATTAGATACTTGGATGAATTGGGAAGGCTTGGAGAATATGCATGTGGGGTTGCCTTCCACCAGATCATTCTTCAAAAGCTTGAGGAGGCTAGCCAAAAATGGTAAAGAGTAGATGGGCTAGCTAGGCTGAAGATGGCTCCAAACAGAAAAAGTCTAGGAAGATAACTTGTAGGGATGCTGTTTTGTGTTTGGCTACTCATCACTGCATTATTTGTAACCATTGTATACTCTAATAATTTTAATATTATATGGATTTGCTTACATCAATGTCATTAAGAACTGTTTTAAAAAAATTGCTTATAAGTATGGCTGTTAGAGAACACAGATGCCATTCAACTATTAGGTCGCAATATATTTTTCCATGACTATTTAGGTGGGATGCTAGGGCGAAGGAAAGAGGCCAATTGTTTGTCGGTAAGCTAAAGCCATATGAGGTGCAATTCCTTTATAATTCTTTCTTTGTGTAACATTAATTTGCTAGTTTTTTTCATTCAAATGAACCAATTATGTAACTTGTCCTAACGTTGAACAGGTTGAGTGAAAGTAGGAGGGTCACCCCTAAAAAGGGTGGCAATCAGAGGGAAAAGATGTTAATCAAATATAGGGGATGCTATTGAACATGAGGTGGGATATGTTTTTCATGAGTTTGATGCACATAAAAAAATAGGGATGTGTGATTGAAGTAGGGCATATATATGTATATGACTGAAATAAAGTATTCGTTGGTGAACTGAGTTGGGCGATATTGGGTATGAATTAGGATATATATATGAGTGAACTGTTAATATGTAAGTGCAATGGAGTATATGTTAGTGAATTAGGGTTTGAATGAATGTCATGAGTCTAATGCACATAGTGTATATGTAAGTGAATACTTATATATGTTAGTGAATGTAGAGTATATACATATTCCTGCATGACATGCTAACATTTCTGATCAAACATTCAACCCATTTGGACAACATATAGAGCTTTAGGCGGGGGACTTCCACTGTGCACCCACTTGACATCCATCCGAACATCATTACATTGCCAATTTAAGGGGAAAAAACAGGGGAAAAGGAGGGGTGGGGGGACTGGGTGTTACATGCTACACTTGCAAATTAACCGATTTGCAACCAGCTGTTTGGTACGTAAAGCCAAGATTTCATTTGCAAACTACATGATTTCTTTTCCTAACTGACTTTACAAACGATGTTCCTCCAGCAATAAGTCACAACTACATTCTAACACTCCCAAAAGCCGATGCATGATGGGTACAGAAATTTTGGCAACTGAAACATAGGTTACATGAATGATTAGACCATGCGATGCAGAGATGCCAACTTCGTGTGTACAGGGCAAATGGACCAGCTGCTTCCTTTGGTATCAGAGGAACGTGTCTATGTTCCACTTCAATCTAGATTCCATAAAAGCAGACAGGATCTTATTTTTCAGGTCTTGGGTAACTGTTGAGCAGAGGCGTCCCCGTTGCATCAGTGGCCAAAAGGTACAAGAATCGATGAGTAGTAGATCATGGTGCTCTCAGTGATTCCTGACGTCTTAGAGGGATGTCTTCAGGAGGAAAGCCATCCTCTGTTGTATGCTTTTGAAGACGAAATGAAAGAGAAGATGAAAGCCCTGAAGACAAAAAGATCACCAGCATGTTGACTGCAATCTGGATGAACAATTACAATACAAGGAATTTAAGCACAGAATATGAAACACACCATCGGCCATATCTTTCGTTTTGTGAAGAAGAAATGTCCCAGAAAGGATTGTCACGAATCCACACATCTCGGTAACAATTTGTGTTGGGTTTTGCCGATCCCAGTCCTGATCAGGAAGCAAAAGATATATCATAAAGTGGCTTGGTATTGAAACCAAAATGTTAAGGAATCCACAATGTTTACCCTCCAAAAGAGAGGGGGAAAAAAAGAACCAACAACGATAAACATAATAGCAGATGTGTGGTGAACAAGATTTCAACGGAAGATAAAAGAATAAACAAATAAAAAAGGTATCAGATAAAGAAAACAGATCAAACTCCTCTTCAACAAATGATGCAAATCTCAAAATAGTGGGTAGGTACAGGCTCTTTGTTGTCCCCGTTATGCAAACCTCAGTGAAATTGCCCCATTTACAAGATAGGGGAATTGGGTTTGAGTTAGATTCACACCCAGGTCTCATTCCGTAGACCAAACATGTGCATATCCATTTATTTACATATATACACAAATTAAAGTCCAATACTGGAGAACAAGAACCGTCATATTCCACTAGAAATAAGGTCTGTCATACTAAACATACATGCATTCTTCAACCAAGCATAGATGTTAAGAACATCTCTATCTTGGTTTTCAGTTTTTAAATGGTTGGTCAACCGAAACCCGATATTCTCAATAGGACAAAAGTTTCTCAGGGTGAGGACATTTAGGGTTAACTAAGCATTCAATCCAATCAAACCCTTAGCTTGAGGTGAGCACTTGGGGTGCCCATCCTAACCAAGGAATCTGCTCTTAAATCCCAGCTCCCAATTCCCCATACCCTTAACCCTAGAATCACCACTCTTCTTCTCTTCATAATTCTTTTAACTGACTGCACTGTCTTCCACTCCTCATTCCTCCCCACTCAACCACGTGCAGACAAATTAAACACCATCAGCAGTATTCTTGATTTATTTGGTTTGGGTCCAGAAAATTCTCTAACCGAGGCAAACTGAAATCCATTCAAGCTTTTCAATGTGAATCAAATTGGACACAGTCTAGTCAATACTCCATTTTACCACCTAGAAAATGAACACTTCGATGGTTCTTCAAGTGAAGGTTCAAATCTTGATTAATTTTTTATATATCTTTTTATACTCAAGAGATTAATTACAGGTAATCATGCCACATGCATGTGGATGCCATTGAATGTATTCATGTCTAAACAATTAAAGAATCTTGGTATTTTGTTCCTAAGACATTGCCATGTCAGACAAGCAAGTCCATCACAATACTTCACATGCGACTATATCCCATAAATTTCCACTCAAAAGGTTGCAAAAGAGAAATATACAATCCATATGACCTTGAAAAAGTGAAGTTCTAAAATATTTCAACGGTAATAAAACTGACCTTGAACATGATCACACTAGCCAAAATGGTTAATGAAGTGAACATCACATAGTATATAGGAGAAACTACTGCTGTGTTGAATGTATCAAGGGCCTGCACGGAAAGATAAACATTTCATGTCTCAACCCATAGTTCAGCCAGAAACATGCATAAAGCAGCGATAAATGTCATGAGATCTTTACATAAACTGAAGAATTGGATATAGAAACCAAATAAAGTGCATAAATTGGGACAGCTAGTCTAGTTTCCTACTTTGTGTTTGAAGTATGAATTATTTAAATTGGATTGAACTAACCAAAATGATGAGAACTAGCTAATTCATGTCTAAAATAGTCATTATGCAATGGAGAGGTCAGGCAAAGTGGGTTAAATTTGTGCTTAAAGCCTAGCAAAAGTTTAAAACAGGTCTACGTAAAAAATTATTCATTCATGCTTAAGCCCTCAGTTTATCTTGGAGAAAGATCAGATAACTCTCTATTCATCCCTAAACTGTGTTGGCCTGAACTGGAACCAGGAACTCTGGATCAGTTTGAACCACTCTTCCAGTTTTCATACCCATCCCACAAGTCATTAGAGACATCAAGTGAAAGGGTCGCTCAAAGTTATCATGGTTCTTAATTGCCTTAACTAAAATGGTGAAGTTTTAGTAGTGCAGCGACACCCTTGCCTTACTTACGAATCTGTCATTTATGTTTAGCCTTCAACGCCATCTCAAAAGTGATTGACGAAAGCCCTGGAAAAGGTTAAGAAAGCTGGGAATTTCCGCTTTAACATCGAGAGTTGAGCCCATAGCCTTGCTTGTCTACAAATTCAATTTCAGTAACAACATAGACATGCACAAGGCAATTGTGTGATGATTCATAAACCTGTCATCAGTACAATCCTAGGTTTAATAGTAGGAATCCAACCAGACAACAATAAGACCATTATTTTTTAACCAATAAGAAATATACATTGAAAAAAAAAAGAAAGGAACTGAAATACATTGTAACCCAGATGTCTTTCATGATATCTTGGCAAATTCGAGACAGAACTCAAAATACCAAAATCTGTTTACAGTCCAGTAAGAATGAGTTCTTATCTTAATACGACACTTTAAATCCTGAAGGTTTCCTACTGGAGATCAGTATATCCTTATATAAGCATCCAGAACCTTAAAAAAATCTCAGGTCTCTTGAGGCCTTATGAACAGAGCAATACTGTCTATACTGAACTCTGGTTCTACTACCACAGACGTAAAACTAAGAAATGAGCAGACCATGCACCACCCTCGAAACCTCTAAGTCCTTTTGGCCATCAGAGCCACATGTGTTTCTGTCAAAGCACAAAGTAGAATAACAATTTGCAAACCATATACATGCCTGAGGTTTTCATGAGTTGTAAGATACACTTGTTAAAGCAAAATTCTCATAATATTATAGGGGAACGGCTCAAGATGAAACCGACATCATGATTCTTAGATTTTAAATTTGGTCTAACTATTTGTGTGAAAAATATATAGACCAAAGGTCAAAACCAGAAAACAATATCTGCACAGTAGAGACAAAAATGGGCACAAATAAATGATAAAGAATGTTCTTTTAGTAGTCAAATAGATTCCATGAAACTCTTAGAAAGGAAAAGTTGCTAAAAGGGGACTGCCTTACCTTGTTTAAATAATTCATCTGAGTAACCACACAGGTACCTACAACTACTGCAAATGCCCAAGTTTGTGGATATATTAACTGATTCATTCCTGAAAATGTCAACTTTAGAGCAATTCCTAGGGCTTTGACACTCATGACCTGTTAGAATGTTATGTTGTGTTCAGACTTCAGAGAAGAAACTGAAAATGGCTGCACAAAATGAGCAAACATAATAACACACTTACCGACAGAGACCCAACAAGAGAACAAACACCAATGTATACCATGATATGTGTCTGTCCATATTGTGGGATGTAGCGGAATATAAGTATGAAAACAGCTATAATTACTGCAACTGCATAGCAGAGAAAAGCTGCAGACATGGGAAAAGTTAAGCTAGGAGTTCCTAGGTATGGTACTGGTAAAGATTGAATGGAAGTGAAAAGAATGCCAGTACTTTGACAAAAAAGGTGACAACTATGCCAAAGGAACAACCTGGCTCAGTGGCAAGGTCCCATACTTCTGCAACAGATTCAATCTCACGTTCCTGAGGTGCATGGAGAACAATCGTAGTGGAACCAACAACACATAAAGCACAACCAAGAATGCCAAAAATGTGCAACCTCTCCCGTAGAATAACATGTGCAAGTGCAGCACTGTGACAGGAAATGGATGTTGTGAAAATACAAGTATGGAAAGGAAACAAAATATGAATGTCAACGTGATTCAGTTGCATGCCTGATAATTATGCTCAGTGCACCAAGAGGAGTGACAAGAATTGCTGGTGCAAATGCATATGCTGCAAAGTTTGCAATTTCTCCTACAATCACTGCATGAATTCATGAAAACACATAAGCATTCAAATGTCCCACTTGTCCTGGTAAAAATAAGATTGTTCCGAAAGCATAATATGAAGTAAAACTGAATTTGAATGCAAACATGGTAAATAGTCATCATCAAATGTCACTTTGACAAGAATGTAAGGTGAAACTGTAAGATGAAACAAAAGCACCTGTCTGCTATGTATGTACTTCGAACTTTGAAGCACATTGCTACCAGAAAACTGAGCATAAAGCTCTAGAATAGAAAATAGTGCAGAAATTATTCACAGTAATTTTCAACAATCTGAAAGATGTATCAGTTTTCCAGATTTTGGCACTGCAATTTGTTTTGAGCTATTAGGTACCTTATCTGATTCGAAAGACACCATCTAGGTTGTTTACTGCAATTTGATGCATCATGATAGAACAAACACCCTAAAGACATGAATCATTAGGCTAAGAGGATCTACTGTCGTAAACATGCTGCCCCTATGGCTACTAGTACCTTTCTCGGAACAGATGTATTGACTGATTCTAGTTTCCTATTTAAAACTTTGACTTTGAAAATGACTTACATGAATGCATAAAAGGTCAGAAGGAACATCTCCAAATTTCTTTCTTATGGACAGCATAGAGATGCAAGGGGAATAATAAAAGGTTTGACATTAAGCTGTATGAGGGGGAAAAAAAAATCTTCTTACATGTTTTGCATACAGCTCACCACTTGAAAACAGAAACTAATAACCAGATTGCGATAGTCATGCAGACTAAAAGATGTACATTGACATTTTGACCAACCATACAAAATTAAACTAAAAGATGGAAAGCTGTCCTACTTGTTATCATGCCTGCCCACCAAAGAGGCTCGTATAAGTAAGAATAGCCGCCAACTCCTGTTGGGAGAAACAAGACAAAAGATTAAAAATTTCAATATTATAAAAAGAAACTATTGTAGCTGGGAATCAACATGCATAATGAGAAAATATAAATAAAATATATCATGAATAAGAGCGAACAACAAATTGAACTTTCCCCAACACATAGATAAACATGATTCAGCTATCTCAATAGGCAAAAGTTCTGATCACTAAACATTTAAAACATTTGGCAGAAAAATCAAATTGTCATGTCACATGCATACCATCGCTCTGTGATCGGCTAAATAATTAGAACCCAGGCTTACCATTTTTACAACCATCTAGGCTGCTCAAGACAAGGCAACTAACTTCGTAAGGTCAGTCTCTACAAAGGCATATACCCCAATGGTGGGTGCATTATCTCCCAAGAAACAAGTTCCAAACTCAATGGAACCTAGCTCAATTCAAACTCGGAGTAGACAAACACAGTGAAGTCTGGTAATGTTACTAATGGTAGTATATGTAAATAAATGCTTTATTACCAACTGTAAACTATAGTGGATGATGCCGCATCTTCTTCTTCCATCCATCCCGTTAATACAGGTTTTGGCTAGCATCTCGGAGACACCAACAGGCTTAGCTTCAGTCATAGCAACTACGGGCTAAATGCTCCAGAGAAGATTTAAACTAGAAATTTTGTATCGCAAAATATGGTGGATCAACTAAAATTCCAACTTACCAGGAAAATCAGTTCCGCTCAATTGGTATCTGAGTGGGATTTGGGAGCGTGGTTGGGGCGGAGTGAGGAGAACCTGAGTGAGAATTAACTAAGTGCAATCGGCCCAGACTAAGTTGAAGTAAAACATCAAATTGATAGCATATGCCAGGGAGCAGAAATTAAGATGTAGGCCGTGGCCTTTCTCTTCCTTGATTGAACGTACGGTTTTCTTCTTTAGAATAGGGAGTTAACTTCTCCTTATTATGGTTCCCATGACTGCTTATTTGCTTCCGAAAGAAAAATACTTTAAAAAATCGACAAACATTTCGAATCCTCGAAGCAAAGGAGTCGCAGACTCGCAGTAAGAAGGTTATTCTGCGGAGCCTCAAGTCACTAAGTTCCCGGAATCCACCACGGCTCGACAAACACCTTAGAGCCAAAAAAAACCAAAATTAGACTCCAAAATGCATAGATCCATACCTGCCCTCATACCGGTCGCCCCCGCCTTCTTCAAGCCCTTCTTCTTAACGATAAAGCTCGCCCCGATGAAAACACTGGAAGACAGCGCCAGGATCAAGCCCTTGACGTTGTCGGAGGACATCCCCTTGTACACCGACCCCCCTCCGTTCTGTGCCACGCCCGTTGCCATGCCAGGGACCTCAATGCCGCTCCCCCCCAATCACAACCCCCACGCCGCCGCCCACCATTCCGCGAGATCCATGGTGCGCGCCCCTGCCGCCAACTTGCGCTCGTTTCATGCGTCGGTCACCTCCCGCCTATCCCCACCGCAACAGTGGGCCCATCGCACGCTGCCGCATGAAGCGCCCGCAGATCCAAAGGGATAGGACCGGTGAACCCCGCCTCCAGCTGATGCCGCGTTCGGGAGCGAGATCCGGCAGCAGAACACCGAAGAGCGGCCGCGGAGACGGGGAGAGGACGTCGGGCTGATGGGGGGAGTTAGGATCCAGGGAAGAAGAAACGCAGAGAACTCCGCAGACCAACTGTTTGCTTTAATGCGGACAAGAATCGCGAGCGGCGACGCGAGAAATATCCGTTTATATTAATGCGAGCAACCGCGTGCGTGCTGGAGCGGGGAGTCCAACGATGGTCTAACGGCTAAGGCCCGGGACTGGGCTGGGTGGAGGCGCTGGCCACGCCGCGATCCCGTCACCGCCAGCGACGCCATCTCCTCCCGCTTGTAACAGTTGGCATCTGCAAGTGGGCCATGTTTGAGACCTGTAGTACAATCTATTTGTCGCATTTCTAAAAGTTGTCTTGGTTTCTAAATTTTAACGGGAGATTTTTTTTTTACACCTGTCGGTGTCTGCTTTATATTTCTGATTTTTGCGTTTTTTATTTTTATGAAATTTAAGATATATACATAAAAGATTAACAGTAAAATTAATGAGATTTGGAGATAACTTTAATTAATATTAAAATGAGAAAAAATTCAGATGATTTAAATATATGCACCATCATCCTAATTCGGTGCCGATTAAAATATATGACTAAATTTTAGTAGATATTAAAAAAAGAACTTGAGATAAATTTAAAATGAGATGATGCGATATTATTAAGAAGGATATAGATTTCTTGAGTTTAAATGTGAATATAATATTTAATAAAAATTTTTAACTTAATAAGATTTATATAATGACCCTAAATAATAAGATAAAATTGATAATGATGATATATACACACAAAAAGTTAATTTTCAAAATCAAAATAGAGTAACGCTCGAACTAGATATTTGTTTGAATGAGTTGTCAAGTGAATGATCTCAGGATTTAAAACAGATTAGATCTCCATATCCGGCACTATTTAAATCTGTAATATTGTCAAAATGTCGATTTAGATCTATATATTTTAAATGTTAAACAAAGGGCAAGGGCATTAGTGCAAGATCGTGGACGGATTTTGTACTCGATTTCTGGGTACGAAGATAATTTAATTGCATGTGCATGCAGGGGCATATGCCTAAATTCATCTCGATCTGCTTTTTTTCTACGCGGTAAATAGTAATTCGTAAGATATAGGGATTTTTACTAAAATAATCTTATTTAAAGAAGATATTTACTCAAATGTATCTCAGTCAAAAATATTTACCTAAATATATCTCAATAAAAAATATTTACAAAACTATGTTTATATTACTTACATAATTTAACTTCAACTTACACTATTAGTCTCATTTATATTATTTGTCCATAAATCAAAGTTTGTTGTGCCGCTGCATATTGTAGCAGCATGACCTTATTTGGACATTCGCGAGTCCCAACATAGTCGGCACAGTACAAAAAAAAATTGATAGATCGATTTTTTCTTATCGGGTGATCGATTCTTCTAGTGAACACTTTCATACGCACAATAAATTGAAGTCTAATATCGATCGAACCGATTTCTCTTATTTACATACATCATCAAAAAAACCCTGGCGTCTAATTTATTTATGGGTTATTTACATATATCCCCCCACATACATAAAATTAACGTGTGTATATACCTTCCAAATTAAGAATACTAGGTATTTGAGTGTCCTGCATCGTATATACCTCTACCGTTATGTTGTCTATTGAAGCCAAACTATACATAGTTGAGTTAAAAGGATGGAAATGATTAACTTGCCCACAACTTAAAAGAGTTTTTTTAAATAAAATACATTAAAAATTATTGTTAGACGGATAAGCTCGTAGACTGGTTGGTTGGGACCCAACTCTCCATCGGACAATGTTAAAAGTTTTTGAAAAAAAATTTACTGCACTTGTAAGAGTCTAATAATGTCACGTCTAATTATATTAATAGATGTTCATTGATCTATCTCATGGGGATGATTGTACCACACCATTACTATTTTCTTTTTAGTTTTTTGGAGTCCGACTTTTATTTTGACATCCAAATTTCTCTTTTGACATGATGTGATGCATTGAGCTGAATTTGGACACCAAAAGAAAAACTTGGGCATCAAAATAAAAACTCTTTTTAACAAAAAAAAGAAATTTTGTTGATGAAAAAAAACGCAAAGACATAAAATCTCGAATAAAATCAAGGTCATTAGCCAGACAAAGCAAGTATACGGCAAGAGCAAAAAGATCATCGTAGAAATATTCAATGTTCTGTACTACAAGTGGCTTAGTTGATCATGTTACTCCGTGTATATCTTATACTCCTTATTACTACCATTAATGAACAATCCATTTTTGATGACCCAGACCATAGTACAGTGGTATCGACTCAAGTCTGTGGGGAATACGAGAGACCTGAGTTAAAAAGTTAAAACCCTACTCATGGCATACGTTTTTTTCCACAATATTACCAAGCCCAATAAGGGTGGCAATGGGCCGGGTCTGGACCGGGCCCGTACTGATCCGAGTCCAGTCCGATCTCTAATCGTTCGGCCCAAGTCCGACCCGGGACGAGATCCATTTTTTTTGAAATCCGACCCGATCAGGAAAAATTAGGTAAGACCCGACCCAATCCCGACCCGGCCCAATATTATCATTTTCAAATATTTTTTATTTTTTTCATAATAAAATTAATGTTTGTTGAATCAAAATAACATAAAATAAATATTAAACTAATTTAAATAAATTTATTTCTCGTTGTTATAAATATGAAATAAATGTTAAGTCATTAAATATAACTCCACAACACAATTTTCAATCTAAAATATTAAAATATTAGAATTATCACTGTGTTATTTATTTAATTTTTTAAAAATATCGGGCCGCCCGGGCCAAGCCCGACCCCGACCCAATCATACTCTAGACTGGGCCGAGCTGGGCTCAAAATTAAAAAAAATGTTAAATTATCCGACCCAAATCCGTGTAAAACCGGACCGGGCCACCGGACCTTCGAGCCGGCCCAACCCAATTGACACCCCTAAATCCCAACTCATATCCCTGAATTAAATGCAAATCCCTCCCCAAAGTTCTTGCTGCATGATGGATGGGATTTGCATCGCCTGTTAAAGTCCTGCAACAAGTATGCACTATCTGCGCCGTTCCCTCTTTACAGAGTTGGATCATATCAATCACAAGAGAGTTCGCGACAGGCGTTCGTCTCCTCCGGTGACTCGCTATATGGAGCAAGCGGCATGCCGGAAAGTGGAAACTGCATGAGACCCAAAGAAAACAAGGCTAGCCTCCACACACTGTGAACACTACATAGATAAAGATAGGATTTTTTTCTTCTTCCAATCTCTCTTTCTTTTTTTCTTTCGTAAAGGGGAGGGGTTGCAGCGAGTTTCCATTATTTTGATCTTATAAGAAATCAATACCTAATGCAAAGGACCACCCATCGCAACATGAATCCACAAAATGACAAATGAACCAGTATTTCTAAACGTGAATTTATCTCACAAAAGAACAACCTCAAAAGGGAAACCACACGATAGAAGAATCTCAAGTAATTGACAACCATGGCCCTCCGTGATTGCTTAGTTCGACAGCACAGTAAGCTATGACTCCGAGAAGAGACTGCACAAAAACTACTCACTGCGTTCTTTTACTACCTGCTGGCTTGGAGGGCGAAGACGACTTGGCCTTGGCAAAATCGACCAGATCTTTGAAGAGGCTGTCCTCGGGCTTTGTTTGCTTAGCTGGTGGCGATGAATCAAGGGATGTGGTCTTCCCTTGGAGAGAGAGATTCTGTGTCTGCCCAATCAATCCATCATATGAAGGTCCCGTGTTGCTACCCGGTGCGTGCTGCTGCTCGAAGAATTGTTGCCTCTGGTTGTACTTAGATGGTGGTGGTGGTAGAAAGCTGGTTGGGTTCACTTCCCATGGAGCCCTTGGAAGCTCTTCTGTGTTGCTTTTCTCTGTTTGAACCGGCTCATCATAGATTGGCCGACCATGCAATGGTGCAGATTGGTTTGGTTCACTTCTTGTAGGTGCCGATGATAGGAGTACTGTTGGCACAGGTTGAGGACTGACATGAGCATCAGATGCCTTTCCTGATCCGTAAACATCGCCACTGAGGTAATCAATGGGGCTGGCATCTGTGTTAACTGGCCGATTTGATGGCGGTGGTGGAGGAAGAAGAGGACTAGGGGATGCCTGTTCATGTTTAGCAAAAGGTGCCTTTCCGCGCTGTCCATTAACATTCTCTCTCGAAGACCTACAACATTATCCCACTCACAGATTATATCTACCATAAAGAAATATAGTGGAAAAGAAGTTTGCTCTTGCCAACTATATGGTTCCAGCACCATAAATAAATGACAGTTATAGTGCAATGTGACAATACAATAAATAGCACAAACTAACATATAATTATTGAACAGAATAAATGTGTAATGTAAGTCATGGCATGGCTTTTTAAACTAACCCACACCATCTTGGCTGAGTCAAGTTAGTACGATCAGTCTGACTGAGCTAGAAACAACATTGAAGCAGTGAAAAATATATCAGTTACACATCATGCGCCTGGACAGGCATTAGGACATGAGCAACAAGACACTGGGATCAATCTAACTCATAAGTATTACTAAGACAAAATGAACCTTTCTATGAAGCAGAATACTCAAACATTTCACTAGTTGTGTTTTCTGGATACCCCACAGGTAATCCACGCGATAGGTTAATAGGTTATGAAAAGCCACATAAGGATGATTCCCCTAGATCTACCATGAGCTGGTTTAATCGTGTAATCCCAGCTAGAGGGTCAGGTCATATCAGAAAGTAGAGTCATGGGAAGTCATGTTTCCATATACATGGCACGTTTCAAGTTTTATGTCTTTCTTTAATTTTTTTAATCTAATTTACAAACTTTATTTCTCCTCATTTCCCCCTTCCTTATTTTTCCTTTTCATTTTTTACAATATCATCTTTCAATTAGATTGGTTAGGCCACTCCAGAGGTGTTATCCCTGCTAGAGGCATTTCAAAGAACAGTTTCAGGTAGTCACATCTATGGATAAAATACTGTTTAGTTCTTAAATGAGAGACCTTGGTGGTCACATCTATGGATCAAATATTGAGAAGTCCCAACTTCAACCAATGTGCTGAAGAACCAAAAAAGAAAGGTCGAATACATGCTTTCAGTTATTAAAAACATCTATGTAGCACTTCACCTACTGTGAAAGACAACAAATAAAATACATAAATTTTGAGCCAAGTAACCACTGGTGGGTAAACATTCGACCTCCTTGGTTTGGAGCATAATCTGTTCTCCCAGAGCCTCACTGGTTTATAAGGCTTCAATAGCACCTCACCAAGACATGTAACCAAGAAAGGATGATGATTTAGGTTCAGTATATCATGACACAATACAATGCACATGAACCTGCACTAGGGGGGGTTATCAGTCCCAGATTCTGTTGCTCGACAATGCTGTGTATTAAAAAAAAAAACACCTGATGTCCCGAAGATGGTCCATAATGGATCTGAGGTTCTTTTGGAGCTTATCAGGTCTATAAGGGATCCTTATGAACAATAAAGTAAATAAATTAAGAAGAAGGCAGGCACACAAGCCCAAAATTTTTGATGTACACAGCATCTGCATGATACCTGTGAGCTAGCTGGGATAAGTCATCCTCTGACTCATCATCCTCAGCAACGACACTAACATGAGGTGTAGCATGTGCTGCTATTGGAGCTACTCCAGTATTTGGTCCTCCTTTTGCAATATCATCATGGCGCTGAAGCACTCGCTGCAAGTTATCATTCAATGCCAAGCCACGACATAAAAGCTCCTCATCTCTGAAAGGTAATTAATAATCAAGTTATGAGCATTAACAACTAACAAAATGTCGCATAAGGTGTCTAAAGCATATAATATGACAAATTAAAGGATGCATACCCAGTAGTATTCACAAGAAACATGACACGCTTTTGATATGAACGACACTGCCCAACAAGATCGACAATAACCTCTTGCTTTACACCCTGCATACAATGAACAAAACCAGATTATTAGAATTACCCAACAATCAGCTAATCTACTAATGGAAATTTACATATTTTTATGATCTATTTAATTGTCACATACACAGATAAAGAGATTTTGCTACCTAGGGAAACTGTACAGGGCCCTATTTAAGTCAAAGACATGCCAAGACAAGGCTCTGACAGTGTAAGGCCTTGTGCAGTCATAGAAAATGAGTTGTATCCTTTGGGGCCCTAGGTTCTTTCTTTCCCTGTACAATTTTTAGATTATATCTCATAGAAGTCCTCTTTTGTGAAATAAATATGGAAATCCCATGCAGTCAATCTGCAATACTAAATCCATCTTCCCAGAACTACGAATACTAATGCTACATATTGTTGGTAGACAAGTAGACAACTGTCCATGCCCAGATGGCCTAGGAGTCACCTATCATGCAATGTCTATAAACAATTGCCAGTTAACATCAAATACCAAAACTGTAGCATTATCAAATCAGTAGCTATCAGGAAAAGATATTGAATAAAAGCAGAAACATATAGAAGCACCAATATAATGGAACTATGCACAAAAAATTCTTTTAAGCTTTTGAACATCTGAAATTGATACCTCAGGATTATTAGGTTCCAGTGCATTGAGCATTTCCATCAAGATATCTGTTATTCCCTCTGCATTTTGAATTTCTGCTAAGCTGCAGCAACCATTAATAGTTGCATTAGTATCAGTCTGAGGACTTCATCTCATGACTAAACCCATGGCTAAGAAGAAGCTAGAATCCAGAAAGTGCAGCATTTAATAGACATACTAGGAAATTGAAGTTACAGTACAAACATTTTCTCCAGACACCAGCAGTGGGATCAGTCTGCTCAATCAGCAGCCACAAAGATGATAACCAACACCAAGTTCTTTATCTGAAGTATACAAATTTACCACAATCCTTTCTATGACTATTGACTAATAACACATAAATGATATCAACTTTTAGCTGCCTGTAATCACTTTCTGTATAGTCTAGACTAAGACTCTATTTGTATTGTTTTAGACTTTGCTCCAATTTAACATGGACCAGGTAAAACTTCAACATTAGTATCTGCCATGTCTGCACATACTTTGCTTCATACTGATAACGATTTTCCCATATTAGCATTTTTGGGGAAAATAATCTCAATGATCTAGCCTATTGACCTTGGAGTATCATTGAAATTTTAGCAAGGTGATACCAAATGCAAGGGATGTGTGTACCATACCCTACATAAGGCCCAGATTAAATCAAGAATCACTAATTCCTTATATTATCAGAACTAGTTGATCCTGAAAAAAGGTAGAATGTGACAGTGTCTATATTTGTCACTGGTAAGAGGTATAGTGACAATGCATATAATATGACAAAATGACTTAACATCAGTAACTCATTGATGTTTTCTTATCAATCAATCTATGCCCAATTTTAGATGTGATACTTATTGGCCGGTGTTTCAGGATAAAATAATTGACTATGGAACACATGCGTCAACCATTGTGCTAATAACATGTAAGAATATCTAATAATCATAACATAATATAGAAAGAGAATTGTATAGTTGCACAGAAAATTTCCATTTAAGTGATAAGAAAGCTTAGAAAACAAAGAAAAGAAACTACCAAGAATGTAAATGAAAAACATATGCTGACAGATGGAGAAGAGATTGCAGGCAGCTTTTGCATATCTTCACATTTTAGCTCTTCTAGAAAATGGACAGACACAACAAATAAGAACAAAAAGATACCTGAGAGCAGAGGCATCAGATTGAAGAGATGCTTCAAGAGCTGCATCTTCATAAGTTGGATGCTCAGGATGAACTATTGGATGACTTTGAGGAGGAGTGAACAAGGGTACGCTATTTTCTGAGCGGGGTGGGAACTCTACTCCAGCAGACTGTCAATACCCATAAAATATAAGTTGCATTTTAACAATGATAATGATCAATCGAATACAATAATGTAGAAAATGGTCTGCAAAAAGGACATCCAGAGAGCCATAAAGGTTGTCTGGCAACAAAATCACATGCTTTATAAACAGTCAAAGTATACACGCAGTACAAACACAGAAACACATACACAAATGCACATATGCATGAACATGCACCAAACAGACACACACACACACGTCATATACATGCATATATAAACATCAATATGCATAAATAGAGAATTCAGTAATGGTGACATGGGAGGATAGCTACTGAAGGAGGAAGGAAAGATTGCTGGGAAGGCAGCGACAGGATGGAACTTGAAGAGGCACCCTTCAAGTGGCACACAGGCAGGAAGGTTAATAGCCATAGCTATTAATCTCATAGCCTGAAACATGGGAAGACTTGGTGCATGGTGTAGATGGAAGAGAATCATTGGCAACAGTGTAATGGTGTGTCAGCAGAGTCTAAGGCGAGATTCAGCTCCACTCTGGTGAGCATAGTCCTGTATGACATACCAGCAGAAGTGTAAATGAACCATTGAGAGAGCTAGTTTTCAGAAGCAGTGGAAGGCTGGCATTGTTAGGGGATACACCCCAGACGTTGCACATGCAGAAAGAAAGTGACACTTATAATTCAGATGGTTAAAAACAGAATAACTAGCATATTGGACGGATTAGAACACACCTGCAGAGAACAATTAAAATGGGGCAAGAGCACATTTTTCTTCGCTGTGAAGTCTTATTATGAGATGATACCAGGTAATCTCTCGGAACTCTTGGCAGTTGGGGGATGGCTGGAAGATAAAAGCACCGATTAAAGTGAGCTTTTATGTGGTTGATGTCTCGGAAGGGCATGATTATTAGGGTCCAGAGGGGGAAAATGGTGCAGCAACAGTTACAGTTGGCATTTTATGTGGAGATGGCAGTGAAGATACTGGTTAATGATCATGTATTCTTTCATTGCAGAATCAGTCAGCAGGAATGAAGGATTTGACTTTTCAGTATTTCAACAGGTAACAACTTCTCTGTACAAGAGATGCCAGATGCAGAGACACTTCAAAGCTCTCACGACAAAGTTGGCAAGTGATTTGCTTGCAAGTGTTCTCTTAAGCTCACCCATGTATTTAGCAGGATTTTCCAAGGAAGTAGAACTTCTAATCAAAGATTTCCTTTATATTTCTTTCTCTTCAGGTTGAAACATTTCTTTTATACCTCTTTCTCTTCAGATTGAAACATTTCCTTTAGAGCTCTTTGTCCCTTTATAACTGGAGCAGTTGATGTCTGGCATTGAAAAGGGGCCCACTCAACAATATTTTGCTTTTCCTACTGATAGGGAATAGTCTTTGGAGAGGGGAAATTTTGGCCCTCTGGCTCAAACTATAAGGCCCAGGTACCAAGCTCGGCCCAAAAGACGAAAGACTAGTTATTAAACAGAGGCCCACCTACTAAAGCCCAATTATCAAATAGGGCCCTATGACTTTGGCAATGTGCACCTGATCACCCAGCCAATTTCTGGAGGGCCCCTATCTCGACGTTGATGCCAGAAGGACAGCCCAAATGACAGAATAAGCTCTTGAGATAACATCTCAGAATGTGCAATGGCAGGAACTAGAGCTAGATGACATCCAGCTACGTTGAGCACCACTTCTTTACATGCACCAGAGGGGCATGGCCTGCGTCGCTCTCACACCCCGACATCAACGTCTGGGTATGGTGTAGGCATGGAGAGATGACTTAAGGGTGCCCCCATACATGGCCAGTGAGATAGTTCACGTACGGTTGACGAAGACCTGCTAAGTCTTGTATGAGAAGCTTCATAATGAGTAGAATAAAGGCTCATGACAGTGGCCATGCCTGTAGCTACATTGCATGAGACTAGACCAGCAGCGAGGCTCAGCCTATATAAAACCTAGAGAAGACCCTTCGGCTAGAAGTATGCGAACATTATGCCAAACCCACCAACTGCCGGAACGATCTTGAGTCGTTCGCTCTCTTGCTCTAGCTCTTATCAAGATCTGACTTAGGCATTGGAGGGTTCACCTTGGGATCTCAATCCCAAGAACCGTTGATCCTCTGCTTCTCCTTGCACCCCTCCCCCGGCTGACAGCAGATCGCCGCCCAATTTCCCAATCCTTCCAGACCATCCAACGGTCCACTGTGGACACGAGATTGAACCTCTCCAGTCTTCATTGTGGTAGAGGAACATCTCCTCTTCACCTTTGATTTTTTTCTATCTCTATTTGAGTATTTGTGAAGTAAAATTGTTGCTCCTATCCGCTATTTTTTTCCCTAAAAAGGAGAAACATTTGGCCTAACTTAGATAATATCAAATAAAAAGATTAAAGACAGATGTAGAAAGATAAAACTATTCTAAGGAGATGAAAGAAAATATGCTTAAATTGAATCAAAATGGACTACCAAGACTCAAAAGGCAAAGGGAAAAGAAACAAGAAATAACGTAATGCATGAATATAGAGGATGGAGAAACAAAAAAGGTACCCTTAGCTCTTGATATGCAGCATAATATTGAGGATACCGCCCACCTGGCCCTCCAAAAGCATCTTGCCATGTATCTATGAGAATCAATATTTTTTCCCTCACATTTAGCTCGGACTGTGTAGCAGAAATTGTCAATAATAAGAATACTTGGTATACATTATAAAGAAAACTTGTAGGATAAAACTGGCATACTAAAGCAGGAGCAAGAAGAAATAACCACCTTTTTCTTAACTATTTTGACCATTTCATGTAAAATATCACGTTCAACAATTTGTGCGAACACATTCTCCCCGCAATTTTTGCTGAGAGCCTCAAGAACCTGTTTTGCAAGTACCAAAAAATATGTTCACAACAATATTCAATGCCCGGATTAACTATCCTAAAATCAGAAGAACTGAATATGCTAGGAAACAGATAATAGCATAGTCCATAAAATACCTGAACAAATGAACATGATTTCATCAGTGAAGGTGAACAGGAAAAATGCAAAATAAATTCCAGAGTACTTAAAAAAACACTTTATCCTTCTAACTCTACCAAAATTATTCTTGGAATTCTTTTAAAGTTGCCCTTTTGTGATTTTCCGTCTTCATGGTTAAAAGCAAAGTTCCTAAACTGGAAAGTTAAAGCAGGAATTGACACAAAGAGTGAAAATGAAAATCAACGTTCAAAATATTGTGGAAAATTGGAAATGATTTTAGCACTGCAGAGCTGTCGGTGGGGCATGGCATGGGCTGGATTTGCCATGTTATAACTGGATGATACATTCTCTAGACTAATGGGGGCAGACGTACACTCAAAAGTAGACTGAGAGAACTGCATGATTATTGTACTCACAAAGAGGGCAAGAAGTTGTATCTTGGGGTTTTTACTTCCCAATCGCTTCTTAAGCATCTTCATTGCATCTTTTGCTTGTCTGCGCATAGAAAAGAAAAATACACATCATGAAGATGCTTTTCCATTGGCAAAGCGGACAGATGTCAAACCGTCAAAGTTGCAGGTTGTTGCACAGAGTAGCCAACCTTATATTACATTAAATAAAAGCAACACAACCAATTGCAGTAAGGAGAGAGGTCAAGGAATACACGCACAAACTAGAATATGACTGTGGACTGTGGCAGGCACTATAAAGTTTAACTGCACAAATTTAACACAAGTGTTACAACATGATTCCACTGTATTTGAATATCCAACCCAACCCACCTAACCCAGCAAGTTGGTGAACATCATTAATCTTGGCCAATGTACTGTAAGACTAGAATACACTAAGTTATTGCAGTTCTCCCACTTGGAAAGCCAGGCTGCTTGGCTTCCTAATCTTTTGCTGTTGATTATTCATTCATCAAGGCTAAGCTGTTCCCTCCTTATCAACAAAGTATTGCATTACAAGTGGCTTGGATGAGCATATAAGGTCCAAGCGATATATTCCATTGTATGACAGGAACAAACGCCTCAAACTTATAAATAGAAGTTGCATCCAGCTACAGAAAATATGACAACCACAAAAGATATGCCTTGTTTCCCCGTCCAAGTGAACACTTCTATCTAAGACATACGAATACTTACAAAACATCTGCGAGAACATCATGAGGAAGAGGCTGCATAGGAAAACAAAGCAAAATCGTATAAGAGGCGTACCCTGGCTCCATGTTGATGATGTCGCACAACTCCATGTTTATCGCCCAGTCAGGGCTGATAAGCAACTCGCTCGTAGCCCTCTCCACGCAGGAGGCCGCCGCACTCGCCATGGATCCTGTGCTTCCCCTTCCCCTGTTCACAGCCACCCTCGCCAAATCAAAAAACGTCGAAAACCCAAACCATATTTCACCCGAATATTACCCCCGACGAAGGAGTTGACCTGAGTGTCACATACCCAAAAGCCAGAAAAAGGGAGATAAAACAAGAGCCCCAGATAAGCCCAATTGGCAAACCCTCCAGATTCAAAGAAAGATGATAAAAAAGGATCCAATTTCTCATCCGGCTTCGGCAACCCAAGGATCGGGAAGGTTATCGAGATTACCTCCGGCCGAGAAACCACAAGCTACCCAGGAAACGTTGAGCCACCAGGAGAGAGAAAAAGATAGATCGGATCGCGGGGAACTCTCACCGACCCGAATCGCCCCCTCCCAGAAACTCAGGTTAGAGAGCGCGCGCGAGAGAGATAGAGAGAGAGAGAGGGGCGTTCCCAATTTCTCTAATGCTTCCCCTCTTTGCGTAGGTGGGGAAGGAGGCGGCGTGGAAAAGGAGGGGGGGGGGCAGCCTGGTCAGAGCGGGGGGCGTCGGGAACGTGTGGCCGCCGACATTAATACGTTGGATGTGGGGAGAGAGGGAGGAGAATTCTGCTTCTTCCCTTGTCGCTTCCAGTACGCTCCGGCGATCCGAGGGAGAGGAAGAAGCAAAAAAGAGAGGTGGGCACGCGCGTCGCCTACGGGGGATTTTTTTTCTTCTTCTTTTTTTTCTAATCCGAGTCGTCGACTCGTCGTCGTTGTCTTCTCTTTTCTTCTTCTTCGTCTACACGTCGGCAGAGTTCAAAGTCGCGTGCTTTGGGATGGTCTCGTCTACATAACGCGTAGGATGGGAGGTGGTTGACATTAGCTAGCCAATAATAACAACCACAATAATAATAATAATAATAAAAAATAATGTTACACCATTTTTGGGAAACGGGAGCTTCTACTTATTGTAATGGGATTGATAAAAGTATTTGATGGTTCTCTTATTTTATTTTTACTATAAATCAATCACACAAAAAATATCCACCATCTTATTACCTAATAAGATGCCACCATCTTATCACCTAATAAGATGGTGCGGTGACTTCTACTTTAGAAAACCCTTTTCTTATCTTTTTCGTGTGGCTTCTGACCTTGAGCAGTTAGCCGGAGTTTGATAACGAGTTAACATAAAATTAACACAAAGTTAATTCAGAGTTAACTCAAAATACAGTTTGGTAACAAAAAAAAATTAACTTAAGTGAGTTAGATTAAAAGTGGATCAGATGTGAGTTAATTCATAATATTTCAACCCATTTCTGGAGATAGATTTGAGTTAACCTATTGAGTTAACTATCTTTTTGCCCAGGTAATGTAGAACATTAATTGCTATTTTCTCTTTTTCCAACACAATATTAATTATTACTTTTTCTTTTTAAGTCACTTTTTGATATGAAAGTGGATTAACAGTGGGTTAACTCATTTTATTTTGCCAAAGTAATCAAAGAGAAAGTGGGTTAACTCACTGTAGTTAAACTAAGTTAACACACAAGAAAAAAAATTGAAAAGTGAGTTAACCCTGTATAACTTTAGTCATGGGTTGGAGTTATCTCTAACCCTAATTCATTGCCAAACTGAGGTAGTCTCCCACGCTGTTGATTCTTTCCTTTCTAGTAGTGTGTGGTCACCCACTTTTAGGAGATATTTGACGTAGTTGGAAACTGTTCAGCTTCAGAACCTATTTTCCCTTACCGTGGTCCCTTCAGATTCTGTGGATATGGCGATGGAAGAAAACTTGTTGCTTCACGGTAAGATCGACTTCATCCGGCATGGATTATAAGCTCAAGTTTGGAAGCCTACTGCAGATTCAAGATCCGACATCTCCAACCTCTTTGATTGATTAATCTTCTCTGCTCTTTTGAGAGTCCCTTCATGGGAGGAGACTGCCCAAAGCCTAATACACCTTCCAATCCCACATCCAATATTCTCTCTCTCATGGGATCCAAAGTTTGCTTCTCAGGTAAATAGTAGATATCAAGATGATGGTGCTACACATCAGTGGGGAGTAGGGATTGGGGAGTGACTTTGGCAGGAGATATATGTGGGCTTAAGGAGGGGCACAGATGAGGTTAGGGAGAAATGACAGTTTGGTGGAGGGGGTTGCTTAATCCACGAGTTTTGGGGGTAAAAAGGGTAAATGTGGGGATAAGATACATCATCTTTCTTGGTGGGTTATCTTAACCCTCTTTAACTCTTGGGCTCCACTTCCCCTCTCCAAATCATTTTGTCTTAAAAGTGAAGTTAAGTAACCCTCGATTATTTTAACGAGAAGTTCTTATCACCTAGACAAACTGTTGCAAAGTGATTTTTTCATCACAGAAACAAATCCCGGACTTCGGTAAGCCAATCTTAAGATAGCTAATTGGTTTCATGCATGGCTATGCAAGAATGCCATTGTTGGTTCAGAGTAGATGGAGTTCTCTTTGCAAAACTCTCACTGCACATATGTAAATCTTTGTGAATACTGGATGTACTGCACATTTAAAATAGGGTATTGTGTCACCCTGAAATATGTTTGTAGTGGTGTAATCCTGTTTGGGCCGGAACCAAATGGGCCTCCACTAGAGAGAGAGGGAAGACGATCGCTGGTGAGGACGAGAACCTGCAAGACCAGAAGAGGATCAGGGGGGCCCGGTGAAGACCGGGGAAACCCTCCGATGCCTAAGTCAGTGAAGAGCTTGCAAGGCAGGGGGTTTCGGAGTATGAGAGTATGTTCGCGTGAGGAAGAGAACGTACCGTTGCATGGTACTGTACCTGTGTTTTTATAGGCGTTGGTGTCAAGGCCAACGTGCGTAGCATTGGTAGATCGTGCCTGAAAAGGCGCCTTGATGGGCGCGCATAACGGGAGGAGTTATGCGCTCAGATGCCCGTTGGGATGCCAGGCAGTTCGTGCCTCTTGATGATGGAGTGAGTGGCCTGGGGCGGTTATAACCGCGGCGTAAGCCAGAGAGCCTGCTCGGCACCCTCTGGACACACCTTCCGAGCAGGTGACCCACATGGGGATCGAACGTGCTGTTCGGTGTTATCCAGGGTTGTACCGCGCAGCAAGATTGACACTCCTGTTCGGAAGCTGTCCGCTAACGAGCTCGGCAACGCTTCGCTAAGACTGAATGGCGTGTGGGCCCCCTTGCCTCCGATCCGCACGGAGGTGTGGGACCGTACGGGGAG
Organism: Colocasia esculenta; assembly: GCA_014218235.1. NCBI lineage: Eukaryota > Viridiplantae > Streptophyta > Magnoliopsida > Alismatales > Araceae > Colocasia > Colocasia esculenta. The sequence continues at coordinate 8,349,017 of CM024755.1, read as the reverse complement.
GTCGCGTCATAGGAAGAAGGCACTGATGGGCCTTGATGCGTTGAGCTTAGGTGGCAGAAAATAGCCACCACACTTGCCCCCCACGCCCTCAAGTGGCTCAGTAGTCGGGGCGCTTGAGGGCGGCGCCCTGCTCGGGTGTCATCTCCGCCATAAATGCGATATCGTCCTCGGAGATCCGAATAGACTTGTAGTGATGCTTTTGCAGAGGGGTTCGCCTCGAAGATGAGGCTTTCATGATGACCACGTGGGTCGTGTCAAACCAGAAACGTCACACGCCAGGCCCGAACGGTCACCCGCGGGTCATTCAAGAGGAGACTTGGAGTGGAGGGAAACGCCATTTCCAGCCCCGCTTCGAATTTCGCGCCTCACCTTCCTTATAAGGAAGGGGAGGGGATGAGAGCGGGGTCTTCGTCTTCGAAAGGTTTCCCAGAGTCCACTGCTTCCCAAGCCGATCGTCATCTTCTCCTTCGAGCTTTTCCTCTGTTCCTGTTCTTCTTCTTCTTCGTGTGCTGTGCTCTCCGCCTTCCAGGGATGGCCCGGAAGGGAAAGGAGGTCGTTGAAGCCAGCGGGATGCCACCGGTGGCAGCGAAGGCGGCGAAGTATCGGAGCTTCGAGGGTCTCCGAGAGCGCTTCCGGATAGGTGAGGAGTACGAGATCGTCCTGATGCGCGAGGACGAGTCGCACCTGACCCTGAAGCCGGGGTGCTTCGTGCTCTCTTTGGACCTGCTAGAGCCTGGTCTCCGGCTGCCGATGCCGGAGATTGCAAAGGAGCTACTCCGGAGTTGGAAGGTGGCGCCCATTCAGCTGACGCCCAACTCGTGGAGGACCATCTTCGTTTTCTGCATCATATGTAGGGAGAAGAAGATCGAAGCGACTGCGGAGATCTTCCGCAATCACTTCAGCCTGGCGTGCTCTCCGCAGTTCGGGATGGGGATCGTGTACGTGAAACACCGTACAAACCGGATGCGGGTCAACTTCTCGCCCCGACTGTCTAACAACAAGGGGTGGACAGGGCGCCTTTTCTCCGTGGGGCGACGAAAGGGAGCAAACATCCCCGAGTGGGACTTCCCCGTGAGGGTGGTGGAGCCCCTGAGGAAGGCGGACATGCCCCCCTTCTTGATTAGGGAGGCAGTCGCGGCCTCCCAGTTGCTGAACACGGTCGGGGTGAACCACGCCGAGGGGTACCTGACCGAGTACAAGCTTGTGAAATACAAGCTTAGCCGCGCCTGGGGTGAGTCTTTTGCTGTTCTGCTCATTTTCTTCTCTCACACACATGGGTTCTAATCCTTCTTCTGCCTTTTCTAGACGAAGAAGAAATAGCTGCTGGTCGGGACCAGAAGGAGATGGCTGGCTATGCCGAGATGATCCCCGTTAGCCTTTGTTCAATAAGGCTGGACGAGGGAGGCTCCGCGAAGGGGCCCGCGCAGGGAGCGAAGGCTGTAGCGCGAGGAGGTGCCGTGAAGAAGGCACTTGAGACGACGACGACCGCAGGGGCGACTTCTCTCCCTCAGGTGAAGAGGAAGGAGAAGCGCAAGGCGGCCGTGGTGGAGTCGCAGGCCGGGGGCCGCTCTTCCGAAGAAGGGGTGTCCGACGAGCCCCGAGATCGCAAGAAGAGGAAGATGACGAAGCCGATGCCGCACGTTGCAGAAGGCGCCGCGGCAGTGGAGGAAGAAGCAGAGGAGGATCTTGAGCCTCTGTTGGCTCGAAGATCTCGCCAACGTACGGGGACGTCCGAGGAGAGGGCGCCCGCAACTCCAGCCGTGGACCGTTCGGAGGTGGTCATGAAGATGTCCGCCGAGCTGGGCCTGATAATGGTCAGCGATGAATCGGACCGCTCCGGAGGGCGGGCGAAGTCGCCGGTGCGTGAGGCCCAAGAGGTTCTGCCCGGTGAAGGGAGCGCCGAGCAGGATGGCGTGCCAGACGAGAGCGCGCAACTTGGTGCCGAGGACGGGGCGGTCGCCTCGGACTTCACTCCTGCGCCAGCGGCTGTTTGCGGTTCTGGCGAGGCAGTTCTTCCGAGGGGGAATATTCCGCAAGGAAGTGGAGACATCCTGCCCCCCATGCCCCCCACCTCGGTGATCACCGAAGGCCGTGTAGTCGGCGAGGATGTAGCCGAGGTGATTGCTAAGGATCTTATAGTCGGCGAGAGTGCATCCGTCCTCGGGGAGAAGAGCCATCAAGCTCCTGAAGATGCCGAGGAGGGCCGTGTAGCAGTCCTTGCAGCCTCCGCTACCGAGGACGGTGGGGAGGTTCAGCCGGCGACAAGGCTGGAGGCCGTCGGGGCGGGTCGAGCTTCGGCTTCGAAGGGCGTTATTGCCATGACCTCCGGGTCGGGTCGACCGGAAGACCTTGCGATCAATGACGTCCCGATCTCGTCTGCCGCTGCTGCGGCTGGGGACGAGAGCTCCGGGGACGACACCAGGCCTCTGACTGAGTTGCTACACCGAAGACTCCCCGAGGTGCCCTCGGTGGCAGCGCTGGAGGCGACGCTTCGTCGCATCGAAATGTCGCCAAGGAAGCTGCCTCCTAGCCCGACTGCCTCTTACCTTGATCGCCTGGAAAGGTGCCAGGACCTTCCCGCCGAGAGGACTCCGGAGGTGCAAACGGAAGAGTACCATCCCGAGAACCCGGACGATGACGTGGCAAGCGACGTCGATCTGGAGGCTCTTGTGGAGGGGATATCCACATCGCTAGGCGTTCTGAAGGCTATGGCTGCTCGGGGAAGCAGAAATACCTATACGAAGCACAGTCGGCTTTCTGCAAGGACCTCACGGCGAGGCACAAGGCTCGCGAGGCGGCTTTGGAGGAGGAGGTGAAGAACCTCAAGACTGCCCTTCAAGCCTCGGAGCTGAATGTCGCTGTGGCCCGGGCCGAGAAGGAAGCTCTGGCCAAGGTGGTCTCAGATGCCGGGGTCCGTGCCGTGGCGGACTACAAAACCGGGTCTGATTATAAGGAGGAATTGGAGCAGTACGGGGCCCGCTGCTACAGAGTAGGTCTCAATGCTGGGAGAGAGTTTGGAGAGGGCTTGTCCTGGGTTGAGCGTGCTCGAGAAGCTTTCGAGGCTGCTGTTCGGGAGTGCAAGCGCCGGACCAATGATGCCCGCTTGGATGCTGTGTGCTTCGCACAATTCCAATCTGGGCGAATGCCTTCTTCAGATGAAGGTGCCGGTCCCTCCGAACAGGCTCCTTAGCTTTCTCCTGATTCATGCCCTTCCTATACTCTCTTCTTGTAACTGCGGCCAAGAAGAGCCCATATGTAAAAAAAAACTTTTTGTGAATGAAACCTTCTGCTCATGAGATTGTCTTATAGCTTCACTTTATCTATCTTCTCCCTTTTTGTTGGCTGTTCATGCTCGGATCGAAATCCGTTAGCTTCATAAGCGTTGCATGTAAGACACAGATCATTGGGAACCGTAAAGAGGATTCCGATCAGGCGTGTATACCAAATGCTTATGAAATAACAGGAACAGGGAGGAGAGAGGTAGGATGCTGAAAGAAGGCTTTTATAAATAATAAGCCTTAAGATTAGAGACATGCCAAGTCCTCGGTATGGCTTCGCCACTAGGAGTAGTTAGCTTATATGAGCCTTTTCCGAGAACATGGGTGACCTGATAAGGTCCTTCCCATTTGATGGCAAGTTTGCCGACTGCTCTTCGGGGATCCGAAGCCGAACAGCGGCGTAAAACCAAATCTCCCACGTTGAACCGCCTTTGCCGAACTCGCGCATTATAGTACTGTGCTAGTCGTTGCTGATAGGAAACGAGGCGAATGCTGGCGTCGCTTTGTCGTTCGCCCAGCATGTCCAAGTTTTCTCGAAGAGCACGATTATTGGCGACTTCGTCAAAGTGGGTTGTTCGGATGGTTGGAAGGGCTACTTCCAGAGGTACAACTGCTTCCGAGCCGTAGGCTAAGTGGAAAGGTGTTTCCCATGTGGCTACCCGAGCAGTCGTTCGGTGACACCAAAAGACGTTTGGGAGCTCGTCGATCCAGGATCCACCTGCAGCCTCCACTCTCGTGCGAATCCCGTGCAGCAGTGTTCGGTTGGCATTTTCGACCAAACCGTTTGCCTGAGGATGAGCCACGGAGGTGAAGTGGTTGTAGATCCCGAGCTCGGCGCACTTCTGCTTGAAGAAGGTACTGTCAAACTGCTTCCCGTTGTCAGACTTAATCACCCTTGGGACGCCAAACATGCAGAGAAGGTTCTTCCATACGAACTTCCATGTGGCTTGTTCGGTGATTGTGGCAACAGGTTCGGCCTCGATCCACTTGGTGAAGTAATCGATGGCCACAAACAGGAACTTCTTCCGCCCTTGAGCCTCTGGAAAGGGGCCCAAGATGTCAATGCCCCATCTGACGAAAGGGCGTGGCTCGAACAGGCTGTGGAGCTGTTCGGCAGACTGCTTGATGAGCTCTCCGAACTTTTGGCATTCTGGACATTTCCTGACGAAGGACATGCAGTCCTTCTGAAGAGAAGGCCACCAGAACCCTGCTCGGATGATGCTACGCGCTAGCGTTCTGCCCCCTAGGTGGCTTCCGCACAGCCCCTCGTGAACTTCTTCTGTGGTCGCCAGGGCCTCCTCAGGGTTGAGCAACGCAAAAGAGGTCTTGCAAGGGACCGTCGGTACAGCTTGCCTTCTACGAGGGTGAAGTGCTGAGAGCGCATCCTGACTTTCCGAGCTTCGCCCTGTTCGGGCGGAAGCTCTCCTCAGAGAAGGTATGCCAAGAGAGGGTCCACCCAACTCGGGGTTGGTGGGCCCGTTTCTATGGCTGCTACATCAACCTCCGTGCTCGGCAAAGCGAGCTCTTCAATAAACACAGAGTGGGAAGGGGTGATGTCACCTGAAGATGCCAATTTGGCCAGTGCATCAGCTCGCGCGTTCTGCTCTCGTGGAACATGTATAACTTCGAAGTATACGAGGCCCTCTGTCTGGCTCTTGACCTGTTGGAGGTATTGAGCCATGCGGGGTTCCCTTGCTCCGAACTGTCTGCTCACCTGGCTGGCAACCAACTGGGAGTCGCTAAAGACTCTAAGCCAAATGGCTCCAAGGTGCCTAGCCATGCGGATCCCGGACAGTAAAGCTTCGTATTCGGCCACGTTGTTGGAGGCCGCAAAGCGGAAACGGAGGGCATATTGGAACTCTAACCCCTCTGGGGAAGTGAGGACCAAACCTGCTCCACTTCCGGTAACACAAGAGGATCCATCAACATAAAGCTCCCATGGGGGCTCGTCTGCCAACGGTGGATCCTGCTCGGCCGGAAGGGTGCATTCCGCCACGAAGTCCGCCAGCGCCTGCGCTTTAATCGCCGTCCTCGGTCGAAAGCTGATGTCGAACTCACCAAGCTCTATCGCCCACTTAACCAACCTGCCGGAAGCCTCCGTCCGCTGAAGGATGGATTTCAGCGGCTGATCGGTTAGGACTGTAACGGAATGGGCCTGAAAATAGGGCCTAAGCTTCCGGGCAGCTGTGACGAGAGCAAGGGCGAGTTTTTCTGCTCTGGGGTACCTCCTTTCAGCTTCTTGGAGGACTCTGCTGATGTAGTATACAGGATGCTGCGCCGCTCCTACTTCTCTGATCAAGACCGCACTGATGGAGTGTTCGGTGACCGAAAGGTACACGAACAAAGGTTCTCCGAGCACAGGCTTTGAGAGAACAGGAGGGGCTGCCAAATATGCCTTCAGCTCGGTGAAGGTGGCTTCGCATTCGTCAGTCCACCGTACTTGCCCCCCTTGCTTCGAGGCGCTTTTAGGGCCTTGGAGCAACTTGAAGAAGTTAAAACTTCTTTCTGCTGCTCGGGACATGAACCGGTTTAGAGCCGCAAGACGCCCCGTCAGGCGTTGGACGTCGCGCACTGTCTTTGGACTGCTCATCTCAAGCACGGCTTGGATTTTTTCCGGGTTCGCCTCTATTCCCCTGTTTGATACGAGGAACCCGAGGAACTTACCCGACCGAACACCAAACGCGCACTTGGCAGGATTGAGCTTCATATTATACCTTCGCAGAGTTGCAAAAGTTTCCCGGAGGTCGAAAATGTGGTCAGTACTCGGAAGTGTCTTGACCAACATGTCATCAACGTAGACCTCCATGTTGCACCCGATCTGCTGCTCGAACATCTTGTTGACCAGCCGCTGGTAAGTCGCGCCTGCATTCTTCAGACCAAAAGGCATTCTGGTGAAACAGTATAAGCCTAGTTCTGTAACGAACGTCGTGGCGTCTTGATCTGGAGGATGCATGCTGATCTGGTGGTAACCAGAGTAGGCATCCAAAAAGCTGAGAAGCTCGTGTCCGGAAGTAGCGTCCACCAGCTGATCAATGCGCGGCAGAGGAAAGTTGTCCTTGGGCGTTGCCTTATTGAGATCTTTGTAATCCACGCACACACGCCATTTGCCGTTGGCCTTGCGTACGAGGACCACGTTGGAGATCCATCTTGGATATTGGGCTTCTCGGAGGAGCCCAATAGTTCGGCTTTTGACCACGTGATCCCGAATCATGGTCTGCCGTTCTCGGTTCACAGGTCGCCTCCTTTGCTGAACTAGTGGGATCCGGGGATCCAGCCGGAGGCGATGCACGATGACCTCCGGGGGAGTGCCTGGAAGCTCATCATCAGACCAGGCGAACACGTCCAAATTGGCCAGCAGGAAGGCTGTGTAGCACTGCTGCTCGGCCTCTGTCAACAAGGCGCCAATGTATAAGACGTGTTCGGGGTCATCGTCCACCTGGATGGGGACTAAATCTTCCGCAGGTGTCCCTCGGCTGGTGGAAGGCTGATCGGAGGTTGAAGGGGCTGCATCAGCGAGCGGTTGCTTGTCCCTTAAGGAGAGGACATAGCAACGACGAGACTCGCGCTGACATCAGAGCACTTCGCCCACTCCGCTCGGAGTAGGAAACTTCATCTTCTGATGGAGGGACGAAGGTACTGCTTTGATGCGCTCGATCAGACCTCTGCCGAGGATAGCATTGTATCCCGGCATGTTGTTGATGACCAAGAAGTCAACAATTTTGGTCACAGCCTTTGGAGCCGTTCCCAAGGTGATCGGAAGGCGAACCCTTCCCATGGGCTGGACCGAAACTCCCGAAAAGCCAAACAGTGGCGAGTTTACAGGGGTGAGTTGATCGGTTCGCAGGCCCATGAGGACAAAACAGTCGTAAGCCAAGATATCAGGGGCGCTTCCATTATCTACCAGAATCCGGCGCACATTACAGTGGTTGATGGTGGCCGAAATGACCAACGCATCAGTGTGTGGGGTCGTAACCCCTACAAGATCTTCATTCGAGAAGGTTATAGCCTCCTCGGGCTGTGCGCGTGCAGGACTGGCAGGATATGGAGCCGGCCGAGGTGCCGAAGGCCTATCTACGACATGCACTCGCCTTGCGTAGTCGCGTCGGCTTCGAGTGCTTTCTCCGCCTGCGCCGAAGCCTCCCGCGATCACGTTGATCTCCTGCCCATTGGGCTCGTTGTTGATCGGCTGCTCGGGAGTGCGGTCTCGGTGTCTAGGGCGCTCTTCATTTTGGCGCACGAACCGTCCAAGATAGCCGCGCTTGATAAGGTCTTCGATTTCGTCCTTAAGCTGGCGACACTCGGAGGTGTCGTGGCCATGGTCGCGATGAAAGCGACAGTATTTATTCTGATCGCGCTTCCGGGGGTTGGAGCGCATTCTCTGTGGCCACCGAACAAATGCTTCATTCCTGATCTCCGCCAGGATCTGTTCGGGTGCCACGGTAAGGGGGGTGTAGTTGGTGAAGGGGCGCGGACGGCGCGGAGAATCGCCATTGCGTCGTCCCTTCTTCCGATCTCAGTTGGGACCATTGTCGGAAGGCCGCTTCTTATCTGACTGCTCCCCCTGTTCGGCTCTGCTCGCCGCCAGGCTCTCCTCGCAAGCCGCGTGGCGCTGTGCGATGGAGAGTAGTTCGGCGAGGGTGGTGGGCTACTGGACGCCGAGGGTCCTCTGCAAGAAGCCATCACGAGTGCCCTGGATGAGGGCACTGGTTGCCAGAGGGACGTCCAGGCGTGAGATGCGAAGCGCCTCTATTCGGAACCTCTTGACGAAGTCCCAGAGTGCCTCGCCTTTCTTATGGCGCACGGCCAGGAGAGAAGCCGCCGTTCGCGGCTGCGACCTCCCACCAAGGAAGTTGTCCGTGAAGGACTTCTTCAGTTGGCGGAAGGAGGTGATGGAGCCCGCAGGGAGGGTTTCAAACCAAGCCCTGGCGGTTTCCTTGAGAGTTGCAGGGAAGGCCCTGCACTTGGCCGCATCTGATGCTCCGTGGAACACCATGTGCGACTCGAAGCCGTGGATGTGGTCGGCCGGGTCGGTGGTGCCGTCGTAGGGTGCGATGGTGGGCAGAGGGAGCTTGGAGGAGACCAGAGCCTCCAGGATCTCCCTGCTGAATGGGGAGCGGAAGTCCAAGTCATCCTCTGCTGGAGCTTTCCCCTCCGCACGCTGGACCATCGCGTCCATACGGCGCTCGAGGTCGACCACGCGCCTTAAGCGCCTGGCGAGCTCCTGCTCGGAGTTGGCGGGGCCCCCTCGTCCGGACGCGTGGGAGTTGCCTCCCACGACTGATCGTGGCAGACGAGGGGAGGCGACAGAGCGGCGGGGCGAACGCCCGCGGCGCTCTGGTGCCCGCTCTTCCGACGGAGCTCGGTGGAAGCGGTGCGGCGAATCTGCCTGCTGCTCCTGAGGTGCCGGGGGGATGCGAGAGCGGTGATGCAGCGATTCCGCCTGTCGCTCGCGCGACAGGGAAATCGCCGGGGCCGCTGCTCCCACCAACTGAGCCTGCAGGGCGAGGCAGACGCCCGTCAACTGCTGCATCTGCCCCCGAAGCTCTGCTACTTCAAGGGCAGTTGCGGGTGCGGCAGTCGTTGGTGCTGGGGCGTCGTGATTAGCGCCGGCGGGGGCGATGGCGACGTCACCAGGAGGGATCGGCGGCGAGAGTCCCCTCGCGACTGACGGGACCTTGTCGCCCTGCTTTCAACGTTCTGGTACGAGGATCGTCCTCGAGCCATGGCTGTGTCGATTCCCACAGACGGCGCCAATGAAGAGACGTGATTTAAGTGTGCCTCCCAAGAGGTATTGTCCCCATGCTTAGGGTTTTGTCCTTTAAAAGGGCCCTCTTGGGAGAAGATGTGAGACTCTTGCTGATAAGCACACACTTGTTCTCACTATCTTTCAATGTGGGACTAAAGAATACCTCTACACAGCCCCCCAGTGAGGATAAGGGTGTGCGGGTCTCATGAAGATGAGACGCTCGGATAGGGCGCATGGCCTCTCGTTCGTTCCCACAGACGGCGCCAAATGTGGTGGTGTAATCATGTTTGGGCCGGAACCAAACGGGCCTCCACTAGAGAGAGAGGGAAGACGATCGCTGGTGAGGACGAGAACCTGCAAGACCAGAAGAGGATCAGGGGGGCCCGGTGAAGACCGGGGAAACCCTCCGATGCCTAAGTCAGTGAAGAGCTTGCAAGGCAGGGGGTTTCGGAGTATGAGAGTATGTTCGCGTGAGGAAGAGAACGTACCGTTGCATGGTACTGTACCTGTGTTTTTATAGGCGTTGGTGTCAAGGCCAACGTGCGTAGCGTTGGTAGATCGTGCCTTAAAAGGCGCCTTGATGGGCGCGCATAACGGGAGGAGTTATGCGCTCAGATGACCGTTGGGATGCCAGGCAGTTCGTGCCTCTTGATGATGGAGTGCGTGGCCTGGGGCGGTTATAACTGCGGCGTAAGCCAGAGAGCCTGCTCGGCACCCTCTGGACACACCTTCCGAGCAGGTGACCCACATGGGGCTCGAACGTGCTGTTCGGTGTTATCCAGGGTTGTACCGCGCAGCAAGATTGACACTCCTGTTCGGAAGCTGTCCGCTAACGAGCTCGGCAACGCTTCGCTAAGAGTGAATGGCGTGTGGGCCCCCTTGCCTCCGATCCACACGGAGGCGTGGGACCGTACGGGGAGGTCGTGTCATAGGAAGAAGGCACTGATGGGCCTTGACGCGTTGGGCTTAGGTGGCAGAAAATAGCCACCACAATGTTTACAAAAGTTTATATTATATTAGATACTCAGTTATGATGTATCTGACACATGCATTTCCTTCAATTCAGCTACTTGTCAACTTAGTGGTATGTATGTACTGAAGAGGTCACAGGGACATATGCTGAAACCTCTGGCTTCCAAGGAAAACATGATCAATAACATGAATAAGCATCAACCATACGATGAGCACTCTGATGAGCTTTACAATGGATGATATATAGTACTGCTCAGCTCTTTGGAGGAGGAGGAAATAAAATGGTATGCACATTAACCTGGAACCTTAAAGGCTAATACTATAGGTTTCATTGGATTAACGTGGGTTTAATGTAATTGTGTGTTTATTGAGGGGTTTTCTCCAATTTTTTTCCTATTAATAAAGTGATTAGATAGATAGATAGATAGATAGATAGATAGATAGAGAGAGAGAGAGGATTGGTTAGGTCGATCTCTTCTTTCTACCTCCCCTTCTTCTTTCACAACTTGGTATGAGAGCCGCCATCGCCAACCACATCGTCGTCGACCCTTTGTGCATCGGTGGTCATTCTCCTTGCTGTTGCCTTCTACACACCGGCTTTTGATCTCTTCTCTCTTCCTCTCTTTCTTATTTTACAACTTGATATCAGAGCAGCTATCGCCAACAACATTGCTATCGACCCTCTGCATGCTAGCAGTAGTGTTGTTCCCGCTGTCGCCCCCTACTTGCTGGTTGTCGTGCCCCTTAGCATCCGGTGTTGTACCCTTATGCGACCGGCGCCGCACACCCTTGTGCACCTAGTGTTAGGTCCCTACACTCCCGACGTCATGCCCCTACGTGCTCCACGTCATGCCTGGCATCACACTCACCATCGCCCCTATGCGCTAGTGAGTCTACGCACTAGACAATGCCCAATCGGCCGTTGTGTGTGGTTCTACATGCCTAGACATTGGAGCACAAGCTTGTGCAAGATCCTCTACATTGTGGGTGTCTTGTTGCAGCCCTTGTATGGTAGTGCCCTGCATGTTGTTGTTTATTATGGAGGTGATGTGTGCAGTCATTCATGGATGATGTTAATGTATATATGCATGCTTGTGGGTGGTATGTTGGCGATGTTTGTTTGTTGATGTTGGAGGTGTAGCCGCGTGGTGCGGTCTTTTTTTGTGGTTGTTTTCTGTTGATTGAATGGAGGTAGTTGTGTTCTATGCAGTGTGTCATGGCCATCATGGTGGTGGCCAAGTTGGAGGTCATGGTCATCTACTTGGACAAGCTCATCTTCCTAAGGAGAATAAGGAGAGTATGCTATGCCTAGTATGTCTACATAGGAGTATCAGACTCTACAACGGTTGATAGAAAATATGAGGCATCTTCTAGCACTACCTCCTCTGTGATGGAGACACCCAACCAACCAGAGGGGCATTTAGACTCATGCCTAGGGGGTTTAAACGCGGTGAAGTTCATACGGAAATAGCAATTTTTATATTCAAATATGTTTTTTGAATTATAAAAAATCAGATTCGGAAAGAAATCAGATAATATTGAATATGAACAGATTCAAAATTTGGATTTGGGAATTAGATAATATATATTATATAATACATATAATATAATATAATATATATTATTGGATTCGAAAGATATATCCAAATTCGATAGCTTATTAGACATATTTGAATCTGATTTGCTATCGATGGTTAAATGGGTTTTCGAATCTTATAAATTTTGATCGGATCTGATAATTAGATTTTTGGATATTTTTTATAACCCTAATCATCTTATTTTGTCCAGGCAGATATTACGTCTAGTATAGAACATGTATTCAATTATGTACGTAGGCAATCTAGCTCCTAGGTGATAGACTCAAGAGCCTCCAATCACATAATAGCTACATCGACCTTTTTTTTCCTGATCGTATCTTCCATGCTCGGGTAGGGATAAAGTCCTTATTGCTGATGGATCTTTTACCTCTATCTCAGGTAAGGGATCTATGGACTATACACCTATCTTGAGATTTAAATTGTTTTATCACTTTTTGGCCTTCCTACTGTGGGGAAGACAATTGGATATGGTAAACTGCACAATGGATTCTATTGGATATGGTAATCTTCACAATAGACTTTACTACTTGGAAGGTGGAGAGCATAGCTTGCAGCATGTTGTGAGGAGATCTGCTTTCTGCTGATAGTGCTACCACAGAAATTGTGTTACACCATCGTAGGCTAGGACATGTTCCTTTTCCAATTCTTGATCGTCCATTTCTTTCTTTATTAAATAAGTGTAATACACATCTGTTGGTTTGTGACGATTATGAGTTGGCTAAACATACCAAAAGAGTTTATCCTATTTTTAAGAATAGAAGTTTTGCATCTTTTGACATTGTACACTTTGATGTGGAGTCCTTGTAATACTTTTACTGTTACAGGTCAATGGTGGTTTGTTACTTTTATTGATGGCTTTAGCCAAGTAACTTGGGTCTACTTGTTGAAGAGTAAGGTGATGTTCTTAGTTACTTAAAGACATTTCATAGGTTGGTGGACACATATTTCAATGCTAAGATTAAGATTCTGCATTCTGATAATGGGACTGAATGCACTAACAGAGAATTCTATGAGTACCTTCAAACTCATAGGATTCTCCAATAGACAACCTATGTTGATACTCCTGCTGAGAATGAGATGGATGAGATGAAGATAGACATCTACTAGAGGTGAATCGTTCACTCATATTTATCACAATGTTCCAAAGTTCTTGTGGCCAGGAAGAGGCAACATTGGTTACTACCCACTTAATTAGTTGGATGCCTCTTAGAAACATTGGTTCCCCCCCCCCCCCCCCCCCTCAGTGCCTTAAGGGGTCAACCATCTATGTGGTTCCTCCTAAAGTGTTTGGATTGGATGCGTTTGTTTTACTGAGATCATAGACCATATATATGTTGGTAAATTGGATCCTCGGGCATTGAAGTGTGTGTTTGTTGGCTACCTTGCTACTTAGAAATGATATAAGTATTATTACACCCCTGAATTACAATATTTCTTTGTCACTATAGATGTTACCTTTCAGGAGGGTGAATCCTACTATGAGACTTGTCCCTTGATGGTGGGACACTGGGCTTACTAGTTCCAGAAGAGTTTCATTTCACTCCTACTATTTCTGCTGTCGGAAGGGGGGGGGGGGGATCATCAAGGAGGTGTTGGTGTTCAGGGGGAGCCAAGAAATGGAGCTACAAAGAAAGGAGGCCAACCCCATATGCATCAACATCGTATTACTATCCAAATGTCTTTCCCAGTTGGGAAATGCCAGATGCACGTCGGGACGTGCAAATGATTTGCACGTCTTGACGCGCCAGGGCACGCCCGCCCCGATCGGGGCTTCCCATGTGGGCGCGCCCTGGCGCGTCGGACGTGCACTAAGCATCTCTCTTCCCGATTAAAGCTCCATCCACTTCTTCTTCTGAGATCTCTACGTTAAGTCATAATAGTAACATTGTTCCCACTACTCCAATTATTTCTGACCTTGATATTTCTATTGCACAACGAAAGGACAGTCGCCCAATTATTCTTTGGGCTCGTTACTACTATGATATTGCTAATTATATTTCATGAGAGAGACTAGTGATAGATGGTGTGGAGCGTCTGTTTACCAAGGGAGGTATCAGTAGCTAGTTGGGAGGTTGATATATTTTTTACATATCCGACCTGATATAGCTCATGCAGTTGTTCAATGTTCTCAATTAGTATATGCATGATCCACGAGAGCGACACTTAGAAGAGACTAGTAGGGTGCTACGTTATTTGAAGGGGCGTCTTGGTCAGGGCCTATTATTCTCTTGCTATAATACCTTTCAAGTAGAGAGATTTGCTAATGCAGTTGGAATGGATCGCTAGATGGCAGACATATAGTAGAATTAGAGTATGAGACATTGGCATTGGGTGTATATGAACTACTTTGATTATTGAAACTACTTCAAGAGTTGCACTTGTGGAATTGCTCTCCTCTTTGTTTGTGTTGTGATAGGAAGACGACAATCAAGATTGTAACTAATCCAATACAACAAGATCGTGCCAAACACATCGAGATCAACCAACATTTTATCAAGGAAAAGATTGATCGGAGCCAATTTTGTATTCCTTTTGTTCAGACATTTAATCAGGTGGCAAATATTATGACTAAAGGGTTGAGTTCCTCTACTTTTTATGTATTGGTGGATAAGATAGAGCTTTGTGATATCTTTGCCCCATCAGAGAGAGTAACATAATCGTGTGTTTATTTGAAAATTTTTCTCAAAATTTTCCTATTAATAAAGTGGTTAGAGAGAGAGAGAGAGAGAGAGAGAGGACTGGTTACGTCGATCTCTTCTCTCTTTCTCCCCCTTCTTCTTTTACAACTTAAACCACAAAAGATAAGCAAGAAAAAGGAAGAAAAAGGGATGTGCTTGCTGCACACTCGGCATTGTAGCAAGACTCACCATTTACTAATGTTCATAGCCTACTGCATTGATCATTGATACTGAATGCTATCGGCTATGGCAAAAATTGCTAGGCAGCATCACTTCTCAAGAAAACAAAGAAGAAAAGAACTGGGTTCTTTCCAATCCTACACTCCAAGAAATCATTTATTGCTTAAATATGACAACCCCTTCACTACAAGCAATCATTTAGTGTTTGAGGATAATGGTATCCTATTTATCATTCTTGATAATAAAAAATACTTTGATAACGAAGATAAATTATACTAGTATAAAGAGATGCAATCAAGATAAATGAATGTTAAATATGGATAACACTACATTTGCTCCTGAGTAGAGATACATGTTATCCACCCTATTAAGGTAGGTACAGTGGGAAATAGTGGAGGTCATTTCACTATTCCTCCACTACTCAATGTGCATGAGAGTTCGCATATAGAGTATTTAATGATCCGCATTAAATGGTCTGTGAGTGACATTTTCCGTCTGTTTGCTGACATACATTTTTTTTCATTTCTCATTTTACCCTTCCATATGATTATTGCATTTCTTATACCATTAGAGAAAGCAGACCACTACATTCATACTTTAACTGATTTATTCATCTACTTTAACCAATTTCTTTGTCTACTTTAATTAGATTCTTCTTATATTTTAACTTATAAACTAACTTATTATTATTACTTCTATTACCTCTAAACTAGCTTCTGCCAGTGAACATAGCAATGTCATATGATAGTAGATCCAATTTTCTCCTCGCTTGCCATGTAATGTCTTAGTTTCTGTTAATCACCGTTCAAACACTTTATGCCAGGATGATCAGGTATGGATGGCCACTGCTTTCATATTTTAACTGATTTCTTTGTTCACTTTAATTGGTTTAAGTAGAAGATGAAACTAGTTCAACTAGATGAGGAAATTTGTTAAAAAAAGAGAAAATCAGTTAAATAGACAAAGAATCAATTAAAGTAGAAGAGAAAATATGTTCAAGAAAAAGAGGAAATCGATTAAAGTAGAATATGTGTTTTCATATTTTAACTGATTTCTTTGTTCACTTTAATCGGTTCAAGTAGAAGATGAAACCCGTTCAAATAGAAGAGAAAATTTGTTAAAAAAGAAGAGAAAATCAGTTAAATAAGCAAAGAATCAGTTAAAGTAGAAGAGAAAACATGTTCAATAAAAAGAGGAAACCGATTAAAGTAGAAGATGAAACTGGTTAAAGTAGATGATGATGCCGGTCAAAATAGATGAATATACTGGTTAAAGTAGAAGATGAAATCAGTTAAAGTAGACGAACATATCGATTAAACTAGAAGAGAAAATCAGTTAAAGTAGAAGAGAAAATCAATTAAAAGTAGAAGATGAAACTTTTTAAAGAAGAAGAGAAAATTTATTAAAAAGAAGAGAAAATTAGTTAGTCAGTTAAAGTAGTAGTTGTAATATGTTAAAATAATAGTCATAATCTGTTAAAATCGTAATTTTTATCTGTTAATTAAGGTAGTAGTATAGTGTGTTAAAATAGACAAGGAAACCAGTTAAAGTAGAAAAAATATATGTTAAAGTAGAAGAGAAAACCAATTAAAGTAGAAGAAAAAATCAATTAAAATGGAAGAGAAAATTAGTTAAAATGCACGTTGTATGTTAAAGTAGTAATTCTAGTGTGTTAAAATACTGGTTATAGTATATTAAAGTAGTAATTGTTATTTGTTAAAATAGTAGTTATAGTATGTTAAGATAGTACTTACCATCAAGTATGTATGATGTTCTTCTTTAAATGATTGCATCTTCTTCTTTAACCAGTTAAAGTAGTGAACAAACCAGTTGAAATATGAACGTAGCGGCCATCCATATCTGATCATTCTGACATAAGGTGTTAGAAGGGTGATTAACAAAAACTAAGGGATGGCATGGCAAATGAGGAAAAAACTAGATCTACTATCATACGACATTGCTAGGTTAGGCAGCAGCTAGCTTACAAAGTACTAGAAGTAATACCAATAAGTTAACTTATAAGTTAAAGTATAAAAAGAACCTAATTAAAGTAAATGAAGAAACTGGTTAAAGTAGATAAAGAAATCAATTAAAATATGAACATTGTAGCCATTCATACATGATGGTAAGAAATACATTAATTATATGAAAAAAGTAAAACAGAAAATAAAAAAAGTCCGCCAACAAACAGATAGAAACTGTCTCCCAAAGACCAAAAATTAAAGATCCCCAAAATTAATTAAAAAAAAGACCAAAAATTAAAGACCCCCAAAAGGGGGACTACCTGGCGAAGGGACCAGGAAATAAAGTGCCCTTAGTGACGGAGACTAATAATTAATTTTCCCATTAAATTATAGATTTCCATTTCTTGTCTCACTAACATTAATATCTGTCTATCTCATATGTATAACAAATAGCAGTATAAAATCTTCACTTCTGGATACTTCGTTCTGGAGAACACTCTAACATTGTACTACTAAGGAACACTCCAGTTTGTGATACTTGTGATGTTTTGCGATATCTATTGTCAACCAAATAAATCTAGAGTAAAAACAGAGACATAAGCATATATACCAAGTAGAGGTAGCTCTGCATCACATGATTACTTCTCTACATCACCAAACTTTACCCCAAGAACAGGAAAGCTAGCACTGTGGGATGCCAGGATTAATGCACACTCTGTTCTACCAGGAAAAAAAAGGAAAACAGGATCAACACCGAATGCCTTTTATTAAAACTACATGGCATTAGTACACAGTACACTACAAGGATATTCATATGGCATTTTCCTGATTCTTGCCACCATTCTATAGGGTTCTGCCTTTGTTGATGGAAAAGGGATAGCATCCTATTGCTTTCCTGCAAAAGAGACAAGAAAAGAGGCAGCTTGTTCAGTAACCACACAACCACCTTGGAATTCTAATCATCCAGATCTCACAGATGTTTGTTTTGCAGACAAACACCTCCAATAATTGTGCAACATGTCTAAATCCACAAACCCAACTATGGAAATCTTAAATCTAATTTTAGGTGTTCTTGGATCTGATGGAGACCCCAGAACATAATATCACATCCTATTTAGTAGAGTCTATTTTTTTAAACAGATCTAGCTATTTCATGATCTTTGGGGGGGGGGGGTCAGATAGATTCTGGGTTTTTGTGATCTGAAGCCAAGAGCAAGAAGAAAGCTGTTGATCACAAATGAGAGGAGGAGTCAAATACCTGCAAACCCAGGGAAATAAAAATGGATCTCTCAAGCTCCACAAGTAAGTACTTAACAGAAACATTCCTCCCCAGCCCCAATGAACCCATAGCTCTAAGATCTGCTAAAAGCATAATCTTGCAGTTTCTTAAACATTTTTGCTGAATATTTTCATAGCAAAATAGCTGGCAAAAGCTTTTCATATCACTGAATAGTTGATGCTGGAATCGCCAATTAAAACTAAAACCATGAAAACTATGCCTATCAATACATATGCTGTAGCTTACCTTCTTTGGCCACTGTTCTTGATTTCATCCCTGGTGCTGATCTCACCAGACCCTACCAGCCACTCTGCATCGACCTCCTTCTCTGGCCTCCTCTTCTCCCCTTCTGCTGCCATCACAGGCTTTGGTGAAACTTTGGCTCCGATACCAGAACTGCTTGATTTCCTCCTCCAACGTCCCAGAGATGTCGGAAAGAACATCCTCAGCAGGAAAACCCCACTGTCCATGCTCGCACTCCTCAGAATCAACTTCTTCCCACGCTTCACCTTCTTCTCCTTCTCCTCCTCCTTCTCCCTCCCTGTCACAGCAACCTCAGGGCCTCCTCCCCTCTCCTTCCCAGCCGCTTCCTCCTGATCCCGGGGAGCCTCCTGCAGCCTCGGCACCTCCACCAGATCTCTCAGCGAGAGCTCGTACGCCGACTCCGGCACCCCCCTCACCAGCTCCATCATCTCCTGCCTGTACCTCGCCATGGCCTGCGACTGGGAGCTCGGGTAGACGGGCACCAGCCGCAGGGGCCGGGCCTTCTCGCCCAGGCGCTCCGCCTCCGGTCTGGCGACCCCCTTGGGCTCCCTGCCCTCCACGCTCACGTCCCTGCGGTTCCCAGCACCCACCTTCCTCCATGCACCCTGCTTGAGGTCGTTTAGTCTGCTTAAGTAGCCGTAGCTCCCTCTCACCTTCTGAATCCACGTTCCGTACTCCTCCTCCCCGCCCTCCCCATCCGGGCCGTGGCCCTTCCTGCCGGTGACGGGCGCGGCAAAGCTGAAGTGGCTGCCGCCGCCGCCGCCGCCGCCTGCATCAAAGCTCCCACCTGCAGCATCAAGTGCTTGAGGCATGGTGGGGGTGGGAGGGGGTTTGGATCTTTTCACCTGGGCGGCAGAGTCGGTGCTCCTGTTCAGGGAGGGGTGCGAGGGGAGATATGTACTGGAGTTGTCTTCATGCAGTTGGAAGTCTTTACGGCCAAACTGCTGCCTTTTGTCTCTCTCCTCACAGAGCTCGGTGCCTTCGTCAGGTTAACCTCTTTTCTTATATGCAGGGCTCCCGTGTAGGAGAAGTCAGGGTTCTTCTAGATGGGCTTGCGTCAAGTTTTGCGTACGTATGAACGCCGCTTCCCTTTCCCTTCGCATTCTTCCCACAGTACGTGGCTTACGGCCATGTTCCGATGTTCATCCTTTGTTTGCGGTCTCCAGAAGAAGGGCGACTGGTGAGTCATGGTGTTATCGCTCTCAAGCGTTCCCATCTGTCATGGATGTGTTGGGACTTGGGAGAGGTGGAGGAGCCCGGCGTTTCATGTGTGCCTCAAGTGCAAAGAAAGGCTCGTGTGGGTCTCTTTTACCCACACGAGGAAGAGAGGTCCAGACAGTGCCAGATCGTACGACAGGTTTGATGGTGGGGGATGATGCTGGCGGGCCTTAATTGACGTCATTCCTGCACGTTCATTGGTTAAAGGGATAGATTGACATTTGTGTAAGTACTATTTGCTCATGCGTGACAGCGTGAGTGACTTCTAGATGGGCATGTACTGTTGCTCTTGTGGACGTGTGATGAGGGCAGTGCACTCCATCATGCCTTCGTTTCACACTAGCTAAGTTGCCGTCCTTGCTGTCCTGAGATGAGAAATATTTAATACATATTTTTACGTACATTAAGATGAACGCATTTATCAAAGTTGTGTCACATTAGTAGAGGGTTTAAAAAATATATCATGTGTCATGGTGTATCTAATTTAATGTATATTTTTAATATGTATTAAATATTTCTGGTCGTGAGATAAAATATGTATGATATTAGTTTGAGAATATTGTTAATATATTCTACTGTAGTTTATAACAACTTACGATCAAATTCTTAAGCTCCTTAAAAGGAGGAACTAAGGCGACCTTGTTTAGCGAAGCTTTCTAACTAATTCCAAATGTTTTGGACTTCTAAACCCTTGATATATTTTGAGATCATGAGTAAGGAAGGCAAAGAAAATTCCACCTATATATATATATATATTAACACCCATTGAGAGGCTCAATTAATCTATCTTCCACTAGTTGTTTGACAGCTTGGGATCCATCATGCAACTCTTGTGTCAGGTGTCTCAAGAGTCAAGACATTGGTCTGCCGACTCCATGATCCTCCAATTATTTTCGTCAAGTTGTCTACATAACACACATTTTCTCTGTAATGTGGGGGCCGGGTAAGATTTGGACCTAGATCTTGAAGGTGATATATATTTGGAGGTACTTAATTAACCATTAAACTATACTGGTTGTATACTTACATCGTCTCACTCAATGCACTCATCTTGCATGGGCAACAGGGTATATTCACTCAACCTCAATGCTTATCAAGTGGGTACATATATAATCCGACAGTTTCTCTTGATGGCTAGAGAAAAATTTATCGTACTTATCAATTATATTTTTAAGTATATTTTTGAATTTTTTCATCGGCTTATACACTAATTGGAGTATGTTTTGCCCATCTTACGGAGAGCAAGAAGTGCACACAAAAATGTAGTTAACGAATGTACAATAAATATTTCTCTGATGGGCAATTACATCTGTGTCTCTAAGAGATGCCCGACGCTTAATGTTAAGTGTTAATTAATCTCTCTCTCCCCCAAGGGAAAGTAAGATAAGAAATACTTACTTATCGTTCAAGATGGGTAGTTTTATTACTCATCTAAAATATTGTTTGGCAATATTTTTGAAGTGTAGATTTTAATCATTTAATGGTTGATTTTTTTTTCTCCCTCTAATTATCAAACAAGTAAAATAGATTTTAAATTGTGTAAAAATAGATTTTAAGAGAGAGGAGAGAGATAGAGAGAAAAAGTGTAATGATAATGCCTAAGATTTTAGACTTTAAAAGTAGATGTAAAAGAACTTTTGAAGAGATTTGAGATTTTAAAAAAGTGAAATCCCTAAAAATGTTACGAACCGATGCCTAAGATGAGATTGACTCGCGTATCTCAGATTTTAGTGAGACCTGCAGCGCATCTCCTGCATGGGCCAATCACATAAAATGATTTAGTAACACCATTTGATAACATATTAAAATAACACATCAATCAAAATACGCGACAACCTCATCATTTATGAGATGTTTTTAACTTTCTTATTTCTATTATTGATGTGACATAATTTTAATAGTGATGTTATTTTAATATATTACTAAATGGTGTTACAAAATTGTTTCTCAACATGTATAGGTAGCTAACGTGTCTTAAGTAATTAATCATCTCATAAGATTGGAAGGTCACCTTTTAATTCTAAGGGTTCTGCTACTCTTCAGTTTCTATCTCACTTATCTCTATTTTTTTTTACCGACTTAAATATTGGAGAGTTGTCTCATAAAACAACACTAATGCCCCCCTAACCTTTCTTTGATTGTTTCTATGTAAATTAGACTATATATATGTTCTTCCTTATTTTATTTTGACTATTCACTGTGATCAAGAGTGTTCTATGTTGGAGCCGCACCTATACATGATCATTTCCAGCTTGCCATTACAGAGAGCAAGATATTGAAACACCCAAGACCGTCACCCTCTCTTTCCCAACTCAGGTTCACAGACTTGACATAAAACAATAAGCTCGGTGCCGCAATTTATAATTGGTCGGATAATTGGCCTCTCGTCTTTCTAATATGTGAGGTTCAACCTCTCGGCTAATGCGATGTGATTATCGAATAATTTTTTACCTGTTAGAATATATTGATAATATATTTTAGAAGAACAAATTAATTAGAAATCTCTATCAAATATTTGATTTATTTTTTAATATCTGACATAATTATAATTTATTACCGTAAATATTATCCCTTGATACATTAATATATGTTAAATTCTATTACACTAAAAATATTTTTAATTATAATCAGAGATTGATAATTAATTTATCCATTTTATAAACATTAGGATCTCCCATGATTGACATTTGCGTCGGCAACAAATTTTAATGGCCTCTCTCTTTAGTATTTACTACCCCTCTCTATTATCAATGGTCTTTTCTCCTTTTATTTGTTTTCTGCCTGAGACTTATTGATATGTGTAATTGTAACACTTTTTGTCTATCCAGCAATGGCAATGAAAGGATATATATGATCTCAAATTACTAAGCAAAAAGAAAAAATTCTACCCATTTTACGAGTGGAAAAACTTTCTCTAGAACCAGGCATGCCCTGATTTAGAATGTTGTACGCCCTAGAGTGAGAACATGCCCAACACAAACTAGTGAATCTGTCACTCCGCAGTGGTATTTACAAGATCTGCAGTAAACATGCATTAAAAATATCTGTAAGCGTACTGAATCAGCTGAATCACTTGAGAGAAGAACAAAACATATATAATTCTCCCACGCGGACTCTTCTCCCTGTGGAGCTGCTGCATGTGGTCTTACACACGATTCTTTGGAAACCAGCAACATCCAGCTGCCCATCTCTCCAGCAGAAGGCATCCTCGGCACTGTGGAGTGCAGAATTTTCTTCACTTCCATAGATTACGCTATTAAGTTATTGTCGGGTGAGGTCGCGCGTCGTTGTCATGCCCACGCCACACTGTGTGTGGTTTTAGGGGTCTGCATGAGGACGAAGCGAGTGGTGGGGTTCTCTTGAAAGGTGTTGGATGATAGGGAAATGGACACAGAAGGCTAAACGCAGGTTTATATCTCCATGGAGCCTTCACCAGAGATCAAGATGTGCACCAGTTAAGAGTGCAGTTAAACGTGCAAATCACTGTCGGCAGAGTTCATACGCTGTGAGTGGTGAGATGTCAGTGTCTGGATCGAACACCTCTTTTCTTGGGGATTCTTAGACGTCACTTCTTCTCTGATCGGATTTGAAGGAGGATTTTTGCTTAATCTGGACGATCCTACACTCTTTGGTTACAGTCTCGTGTTAATTTGTGGGAGGACTCCCAAGAAACTGAGAGCAATCAATGTCTGCATGAGGAACACCTCTTTTCTTGGGGATTCTTAGACGTCACTACTTCTAGCTTATAACCAGCTGAGATCGGATTTGAAGGAACGTTTTGGTTAATCTAGAGGTTTTTACATGATATAAATACAATTTTATATTAGGTGGGAGAGAGGGAGATTGGGGGTTTAGTTCGGCAGAATATTTGAATGTGAGTTTGAGTCATTTTTTCCCCAAAACAATCTTTGATTATTCATGCATGCTAATTTGTGGAGGACGATCCCAAGCAATTCTTTCAAGCTTTTTGGATGAAACCTTCCTGGGAAATAGTTAGCTAGGAGTGTTCATTTTTTGAGTTGAACGGTGAAATCGAACCAAACTGTAGTGAGTTCAATTTAAAATGCTAGAATTCGGGTTAGTGACCAAATCAAATTAGATTAGATTTAAATAGTTCTATGCAATTTCTAAACTGTGTGAACCAAATAAATCAAATTAATTTTTAGTGATTTTTCTCACTTTTTTTTCCTGGTTTTTATTTTCACTGGTTTTTGCAAGTTTTTTTAACTAATTTTTATACGTATATTTTCTGCTAATAGATAGTAGCATTTAACTATCTTTCACTATTTTTCTTACTGATTTTTTTGTGATTTTTATTTTTCACTGTTTTTTCTCACTGATTTGTATTTTCATTATTATTTTTACTGATTTTTTCTACTTTTTTTTCTCACTGATGTTTATGTTGTACTTTCTGAATATAGATGTAAAAAAGTTAATTTTAGTTGTCTTATTATTATTTTTATGTTGTGGTATATGAGCTATTTGTTGGTTGTTGAGTAATTAGATGAAGGTGATGTTTATTTTATGTTATTTATTTACTAATTTGAGTTGTGAGATAGTATTCTTTTTCCATTGTTTATTAAGACATTTAAGTTTTTTTTTCTTCGTAACTTTCAAGTGTTGCATTGGCTCTGTTTGTCAATAATATTGCATTAAACTTTAATAGTGTGCACTATAATTAATAATAAAAAAATATTTCTAATTTTAATTAAAAAATTTAAATTATAAATCAAATCAAACCAAACCAAATTAAATTAACGTGATTCTATTTAGTTCAGTTCATATGGACATCAATTCGGGTTGGTTCGGTTCCAAAATTGAATTGATTTGGTTTGGTTCATGTAGAAAATTGGCCTTGAACCAAATCAAATCGGATCACGTTCAGCCCTAAAAATTAAATAGCTCATCAAATAATACATCATTAAATGGATCATATATAGTTCTGGGGTGTTTTTAAAAGGTGGATGTTTGGAGATCGAGAACGTTGGTCATTAAAGAAGACAAAAGCATAAGAAGAATAGATGGCAAAAGCAAGGCCTTTGAGAAGGTCAAATTTCTCATATTTTTTTGACGTCCGATTTTAATATCTGCTAAGCTCTTATAAAAGAGTGTAGCATCTCTTTTTGTCCGGAAGAATGAAGAATAATGCTATCAGCCTTGGTTTATCATTGGCAAGTTTATTATAACAAAGTGAATTGTCAAAAAAAGAAGAAGGTATATTAACAAAGTGACGAGAGGATTGACATCAGTCATCTTGATGGTTTGGAGTCCAATTCTCTTGACAACGAAAGGAGACAAGGGCAACCCCCATAAGTCAGCAAATCCGGCCACATCAACAACAATTTGTAAGGTAACAAAAAAAATAAAAAATAAAGTGGTGGGGGGGGGGGGGGGGAGCTCAGCTTTTAAAGTGAGTGGTGATAAGATCTGTGATTTTCCAGTGCTGATGTGGGCCAACCTCGCTAACCCAAGATTAGGCTTAGGTCATGTTAAATTCATTATTTTTGTGGGGAACTTGTTATTGCCATGCACTTGAGTTGAGACGATCTACAAGGATAGAAGTTAAGTCGGGAAAGGGTTCCCAAAAAAAGATTATCAGACCCACAAGTCAATCTGAACTAATAGAGAATAGAAAAATGGTGAGAGAGAGAAGAAGGTGCCGCATGCGGCTTTCTTTATTTCCTCCTCTTTACATGCAATTATGGGACTTCCTTTTGAAAGTTACTGTGGTTGAGAGTAACAATTTTCAACTGATATGGGACTAAAATTTCTACCACTCTTACTAGATTGCTGGGTCTAGTCCTTTTGCCTAGTATGATCCCCCACTCTAGAGTCGAGAATCGAACCAATGGATCCTACTTTTAGAGTCTTTCATTGATTACATGAGTTGAGCTAGCCATTGTTGGGTCAAACTGTCTAAAGATATGTGTGATTGCAAATACCCTTGGCTCAGAACATAAACATATGGTTAGCACCCAAAGCACAAAAAGTTGAAGAGGGTCGGGATTTTAACTCCAACCTCATGCATTAGGACTTGGAGGTGAGCTAACTCGAAGAGTTGAAGAGCTTTGGAGAACTCGGCTCTAAACTCATACCCTTAGGCTTGGATGTGAGTAAGCTCCGACAGTTGAAAAGCTTAAAAGAACTTGACTCTAACCTCATGTCTTGGGGCTTAGAGGTGACTGAGCTCGGAGAGCTAAGAGCTCGAGATAGTTTGGTTCTAATCTTATGCCTTGGGGCTTGGAGGTGAAAGTTCAAAATCTCGAGAGCTTGACTCGAATCTCGTGTCTTGGAACTTGAAAATGGAGCAAACTTCGAGAACTAAAGAACTCGAGAGAGCTTGGCTCTAACCTCATGCTTTAGGGCTTGGAGGGGAGCAATATGCTATCGAGGTGGTGAGTTGGGGGCAATTGACCTGGATGTCTGAGAGCTAAATGTTGTTGGTGGGATGTTGTGGTACTTCCAATCTAGATGCAGTCGAGGTAGTAGATTGTAGTCCAATCGGCTTGGGTACTTGAAAATAATGCATTATGGGTGGAGTGTTGTTACCTAATTACCATTGAAGTGGTGGATCATGGCCCAACCAGAGGGTTTAGAACGAAACATTGTAGGTGGAGTATCATGACGTTTGTGAGCACGTTGCCACCTAGATGGTGGATTGCGGCCCAATCGACCTGGGGAGCCATTTCAGAATATAGTAAGCTATACTAATTTTTAGTCACATTTCTCACAAATAGCACCAATGATAAGGTTGGTGATTTTTTTGTGTTGATGTGAACCAACATCATTGAGTCCAAGATCAAGTCTTGGGTGTTAAATTGCTTGTTTTGGTGGGAAGCCTATGATCATCATGCACCCAAACGGGGACAATATGCAAGGGCAAGAGTTAACCCGAGAAGAGATTCTCAAATAAAATCTTGTGACACCTAGATCAATCTAAGTTAGATTTGAGAGAGAGAAAGTGGAAGAGAGGTGAGATGGGGGAAGATGTGGCGCATGGCTTTTCCCCCCCTCTTTACCTGCAACTAGGTGACTTCCTTTTGAAAACCAAAAGAAATGGGGTTTAAGAAATGAGAATAAGTCGTTCAAACAAAAAATTGGAATGACTTATCCCCGATTATAACCTCAAAAATGGGGTTAACCTTAACTCCCCTTATCCCCGGTGTGAAATGGCATAACAAACTAAGAATGAGGTTAAATTAGGGATAACTCATCCCTATCCCGATGCTAAAGATATATTGTATCTATCTAATAAAAAGTAATAAACATTTGAAAAATACTCGAATAAATGTGAGGTCCACACACACTTATGAGAACAGGTAATCTCATTTGTGAGAGCAGATAGCTCGACCGAACAAATCTATCTCAAATAATAGATAAACACACTTTGAAGCTAGCTGCAACAGGGAAAGGAGATCCCCTCTTCCTCTCCATTAATCACATCATCGGATTAATGAAATCAAACCACTCCACAACAGTGACTTCAAAGTTCCATCTTTAATTAATAGCATGACCCAAATCCTAGTCCAACATGAGAATGATGCTTTACCCACTCGCACAATTAGGGGCATGCACTACCATGCATCCGTATTACTTTTCTTTTGAGGATGTGGGGTTTCATCTATAAAATCTTTGCGAAGAATGCCTGGTTGTGGACTTTGTGTGGTCCTTTCAAAGAACTCAAAAACTACGATGGGCTGTCTCCCAATCTTTTTGACGAACGACTTATTGACCTCATTTCCCACTCCACACAAACAAAAGAAAATTAATTAAAGGAGAAGAAGAAGAATACAATGTGGCGTTATACCTACTACTTTTGGTGGTTTGTGTCATGAATTGGTGTGTGCGTGTGATGGTGATACGTGGTCTCTCGAGAAACACTTATTTCTCGGGTGAGATATATATTTGGTCACGTATGTTTATAGACATAAATAGGTGTTCATGTTTGTGTCTAAACCTGGGCGAACGGATGGCTTTTTGTTTGAACAACAAGTGTTTTAATTCCTTAATTTCCAAAATGAACCGTTGGTATAACAGAGTCTTAAACCAAAGTCCAAACTCAAGAGTTGATAGCTTTCAGTGCATAGATCCCTGAGCATTAATCTAACCCCAAAACTTCATGTGTCTCTCGCCATTTTGACAAAGAAGAGAAGATACAATTAGGAGAAAATTCTGTAGCAGTCTCCTGTGAACCAATCTACGTATAGTAATGCTAGTTATTATGGCGTCCGAATAATTAATTGACGTGGAATGGCCGCGCGGCTGACCTGATTGGTCGGTCGCATGTGGGCCCCACGTCGTTCTGTAGCAGTCTCTTGTGAACCAATCTACGTATAGTAATGCTAGTTACTATGGCGCCCAAATAATTAACCGACGTGGAATGGCCGCGCGGCCGACCTGATTGGTCGGTCGCGTGTGGACCGCACGTCGTTCTGTAACAGTCTCTTGTGAACCAATCTACGTGTAGTAATACTAGTTACTATGACGCCCAAATAATTAATGGACGTGGAATGACCGCGTGGCTGATCTGATTGGTCGATCGCATGTGGGCCCTACGTCGTCGTGGGGCCCACACGCGACCGACCAATCAGGGCTGCGCGGCCATTCCAATTCATGTTGATTATCCGGGCACCCAAATAATCAACATTTTTCATCTACGCATATAGCTTAACTGGAAGACCGGGCAGTTCAAGTTTCTAGCTGCGCAGTGTGTCTGAATCTGCTTAGAGGTCAAGTAGACAAGTCAAGAAAGGTGGGTAAAAGAAGGATATGCTGGTTCTCTCTAAAACTTCGTATATATATATATATATTGTTAAAGTTCAAGTAACTAAAAAAATTCTGCAAGTTTATTAAACACATGCACCCACCTCGGCCGGCCCCTTGGCCTTTGAATCGTGATGGGTGGTCTTCCTTACATCGACTAGAGATTTCTAGAACTATCCAAGGATTAATTCGATAAACCATCTTTGCAATTTTCCTCCTCCCCTCACCTAAGTCCATTTTAATTTGAACAAGTCATATATATCGCCGGACCACGCCTGGTTTCAAAGTTCAAACGCAGCTGACCAGGCGGCAGCTCTGGGGGTATGTCGAGCCTGCCGAAGATGACTTGACATGCATGGTAGAAATGCCTGTTGGAACGTCGTCCTTGGATCACACGTGCGGGCGTGTGGGTTTTACTATTTTCCCCTCTTTTTTTATGTATATCTATATTTTTTATTTTATTTCTTTTTTAGTTGACTATCTATCATCTTTAATCTTTTACTTATTATCTTTAGCGAGTTAAGTTGTTTAATACTCTTATTTGAGATAATACAAGAGCATATATAGTTGTCTGACTCTCTTATTAATTATTTATTACTTATATATAAAATGACAAATAATTTTATAGAGAATGATGTAAATATATTTAATTAATATCTCTTATTTGAGATAGTGTAAGAATATTTAAATACTTTTAATCCGTGGAGTCTGCACGTGGAAGAAATGCTAATGAAAAATATTTCTTCCACGATGATCGATGTTGAGGATCTCAATACTGGTCAGGCAAATACTCCCATAACGTTTGCGCAAGTGGTGCGTCAGTCCTCAGTTACTCAGGGGAAGGTTTCTTCAATTTCCACTTCTAGTGGGTCATCTTCTGGTCGGCGAGTATCACATCCATCTCATAAAAGAGGTGTTAGAATTTATCTCCCGAATGTCCGAGATCGCTCTCCGAGCCCTTTACACCCGATATACGATATCAATATGTCAGTTCACTCTCCAACTTTGGATATGTGTATGAAGGCTATGGTCGTTGCTGACCTTGCTAAAGCAGAGAATATATTCATACCTGGATATCGATTTAATCAAGAGATGTCGGAGATGGAATCAGATGACGACAATATGGAGCGGTGTTCACGTCGACCAGGCTTACATCCTCGGACAGTTCTTCGGCGAACTCATTCATAGGATATGTCTTCCTTGGAGTTTTAGATTGATTTTATTCGGTTGATTTTCTTGAATCGATACATATCCTTCTGGTTGTTATAATCCCTTTTTATGAATAAAATTGTGGCCTTTCTTGGCCTTTTATCAAAAAAAAAAAAAAAAAAAGAGCCTGCACGAACAGTTGCTATTTGTGTAATCGCACAAGCGGCACAACTAGTATTTCTCTTTGATATATGTTAGAATTTCGGATCTCAAAGTTTCAAACGATATATGACCGACAGTAGCTCGCTTAGTTAGTGCACATTTTGGTATATTTAATTATATTGACGTTCCTGATTCTAAATAGGGGTGTAAACGAGTCGAGTCGAGCCGATTGGTATGCTGCTGAAACTCTGTTCGTTAATTTTTAATCGAGTTCGAGCCAAACTCGAATATTGAAAATACATGTTCAAACTCGGCTCGTTTAATTAATACTCTCGTGCTCGAGCCCTTAATGAGTATCTTAACGAGTTTAATTGAATTAATTTGCGAGTTCGTATATGTAAGTAAGTCCAATCCAATGTACATATAAAAAATTGATCGTTCATAAGACCTAACTTTATCTTATTTCAAGTTCATATCTCAATAGTTTTGATAAGTTACTTAATTTAAGTATTTTAATATAATGTTTGAAATATATTCATAATTTGTTACAGACAATATAAGGGTGTCAATGGGTCGGGCCTGGATCGGGCCTGAAGAGGCCCAGGTCCAGCCCGATCTTTAAGAGATCGATCCAAGCCCAGCCCGGCCTAGGGCCAAAGCTCGATTTTTTGGAAACAGGTCCGGCCTGGGGCAATTTTGTGCAACCCGGCCCAGGCCCGGTCGGGCCCGGCAGCAGGTGCGCGGTGTGCGGCAGTAGGTGCAGGTGCAGCAGCGACAGGTGCGCGGTGTGCGGGTGCAGCAGTAGGTGCAGTAGCGGCAGCACGTGCAACAGTAGTAGGTGCAGCAGTGACAGTAGGTCGCGAGGTGGCGCGACAGCAGCGAGGAAGCGGGGGTGCTGAAAAAATGGGCCGGCTGGCCGCCCGGGCCGGGCCGGCTGAAGCCCGGAGTTGGCCCAATTTTAGACCGGGCCAGACCGGGCTCAATTTTTTAAAAAATAAAAATTTGTGGCCCAAGCCCGTGTTAGACCGGGCTAGGCCACCAGGCCTTCGGGCCGACCCGGCCCAGTTGACACCCCTAAGGCAATATGCGATTAATAGATAGACACCGCAAGGGAGGGGGTTGGTGCGCGACAAAGTAGGGGCGGTGCTGCAACTCCCCTTAGCACACCTCCCATAGCCCCCTTTCTGCACCGTCGGTGACGGTACTGCGACTGCCAAGAGCACCGTCTGCCACTGACGAATGGTCCACAGTGGCCGCTAGAGTTGCCAGTGGCCGACAATGTGTCCCTCAGCCCCACCGGGGGGCTCACCTACTGCGCAGGTCGGTCTCAAGAGGAACAAGATACTTGATATGTTGGAGGACCTTGCAAGAGTAAATTTTGTGTTCATGCCCATATTTATATGATCTGTGTATATACCCTCATTTACATAATTTATGTATATACACTGTGGATTTAGTCTATGACATTTAAGTCTTCATAAATATTTTATATTGTAATAATAACTGTATAAAAATAAATAAATATTTTTATATCAATATATACTTATTATATTTACAAAAATATTTAAACGAAATGTTAATGAGTACTTAGACAAATTCTTAACGAGTATTTAATCGAGCTCTTAACGAACTTTTAAACGAGTTGTTCACGAGTATAATCGAGCCGAGCTCACATGTGTTCAGACTCTACTTGTTTATGAATCGATCTTTTTTTGTTGTTGTTCAAACTCGACTCGTTAATTAAATAAATGAGTCGGACCGAGTTTTTATCGAGTCGAACTTCGAACTACTCGTTGAACGTATCGGCTCATGTACACCCCTAATTCCAAAAGCAGCTGAGCTGACCAACACTCCAAAGATGACTTAACATGACTAAAAACAACCCTTTACGTGGTTCTTAATATGCCCATTCCAGTAATATATATGCTGAAATTTACTGAATTCGATCATTTGATTCAGAATTTTAAGGTTTATAGTACTCCACACGTTTACTCACCGTGCATGCATGCTGAGTCACGTCCCGTCGTCAGAAAAGACAACAAATTTAGGGTGCTAAATTAAGATGGACCATATGTATCATGAGTTATGGAATTATATTATAGAATTTAGTGATTAGTTAGATAATTCAACTCAAAATCTTAAGATAATGAAAAGAGACGACTCCATTCATATTTTAGCTGATGCTAGAGGTGAGAACATATTCTTACATATGAGCAGGTGTGAAGACTCGCACTTGTGTATAATATAATCAAAGAATCTACTTATTGTCTATCTCAAATATATAATAAATATAAATAATTAAGAGAGAGAAAATATGTGTATGTCGTAAGGTGTTGGGATGCTTCCAAGTTCCAACGTGGACCGTGGTCTTATTAACTTGCGAGGAGCCGGCGTGCTGCCCGCTTCCAACGCCAACTTGATAGTTACAGAACAACCCGGTAACAAGCCGCGCGCCCGTGTGGAACGGGCCGGGGCACCAGCAACATTCGTCCCTCACTATCTTGACACAGGACTCGCCGAGATTTAGGGGCTGCAGGGAATTCAAGATTTTGATATTTCAACCTGATTTTTCGATCAGAAATATGAAATTCGAAATTTAAGAATAATATAGGTAGTTTATCGGAATCGAAATCGGAATCGGTATCAATTATTTTAATAAGTTATCAGGATCGAAATATCTTCATTTTGAAAACAGATTAATTTTCCAATTAAATTAAATATTAAAAAAATAAGAACTTAAAATGTTAAATCTTAAGACCTCACAGAAAATTTGAATATTAAATTAAATATTAAATTAAAAAAACTTGAATTTCAAAACAAAAAATGTAATTGAAATCAAATAGGGTTGCAAACGAAATCTGAAATTCGATATTTTGAATAAAAATTAGCGATTTCGAAATTAAAAAATAATACCGATAATTTATTGAAATTGATATTAGATATTTCGATAAGTTATTGAAATTGGAATCGACATTTAAAAATAATCAGAATCAGGATTGGCTATTCCAATAAATTATCTATAAATTCAAAAGATAAAATCATAGTAAACACTATAACTTATGAAAATTTCGATTCCGATAATATAATCAGAACCGAAACGGAATCGAAATTAATCATTCTAATTTTATTGTAATCAGAATCAGAACTATATTTCAATTATCAAAAACTATGTTTTCGATTTTGAACCTGACTCGGTTGCAACTCTAGAATCAAATCAATATAAAAATGATTATTAGAATCGGTATCAAAAGAATCATATTACTAGTACTGAATCTGACTCGATTGTAACCGTAGCTGAGACAAAACTCTTTCACTGAAATGCACACAATTCTATCGTTTTATGTGGTTGATTGATCCTTTATATTTCCTCCATCTTTATCTTTCAAATTCTGTTGGGAAGATATTCTTTGTCTCCTATCCATAGGTGGGTTGAACATCAGGCGGAGAAATACTTAGTGCACACCCATGATGTGCACTAACATGGGCACACCCACTAGGGGTGTGCCATTTGTCTTTGTGGAGATATTATAATCACAATATCATCACTAAAGTGTGCACTAAATATTTCTCCATCAGACGAGGCGGGGAGGAGAGGATCTTAAGTTCGAATCCGGGTGAGGTGGATCCCCAGCCCATGCCCTTGGCCACTAGACTGTTAAAAAAAAGAAAAAAAAAATAAAGATGACGTGGACCCGCTCCTACCATGAAGCTATTTAGAAATATATATATGATAGATAAAAGCTAGGCAGGTAGCGACGCTAGTTCACAAATCACAATATCATCACGGAAACGCCCGGTAAAGGCCCCATGAGGCTTGTCCTGGTTTGAATTGTAAGAGGAAAAAAGAAGTAGAGTTTAACACAACCTCACCAATATTATTCAATTAAGAGAAAAAGTTATTTAATTATATGTCACCAATATCTATATATATGTACACCCTCGATTTCTGAAACATTGTGTCCCATTTATTCACCGCAAACATATATAGTTTTGATTCAACTTTCAGATTCATGTTTCACATTTAATGAAGATTAAAATTGAGATTGGGAGTTGGGGGGCCAAAATTAAGAGTTTGGCTGAGAATTTTCTTCAAATCTTTGAAAAACGAAACTGGGCTTATCGGGCCTCCATGATGGCCTGGTCCGGTGGATAAACTTATCTCTTATAAATTGAAGTATTTATCTTACAAATGTTATTCTTATTCCGTGAACCCAATCAACCATATGCTATAAGTAAGTGCAAAACAAATGTTATTCTTCGACAAAAAGAAGAGGATAGAAGATGGTGGTTTTATGGATCATAGTGATCTATATCCATATGTCCAATGTTTTTTTATCTTTGGTTGGCCAAAGGCCAAAGACCAAAAATGGTGCATGTACGTAGGTTATAGGATCGCATTGCACATATATACTTACTAATGACGTACGCGGATTGTTAAGAATAAATTTGCTTGGACCATGTGATCAAATTTATGTGAATGTAACGTAGTATAAAAAAATGGTGGTCGGAGATAGTAGCAATGACTAGTGACAGTAATTAACAGTGCAAGCGATAGATGCATGAACCCTAATGTAGACCGACAATTCATGCAATTGAACTGATTCCTATCAATCTTTGCCAAACTTACTAT
Source organism: Colocasia esculenta (assembly GCA_014218235.1). Taxonomy (NCBI): domain Eukaryota; kingdom Viridiplantae; phylum Streptophyta; class Magnoliopsida; order Alismatales; family Araceae; genus Colocasia; species Colocasia esculenta. Next base: position 8,315,136 of record CM024755.1, on the reverse strand, counting down.
CCGATTCATCGAGAGATATCGTGAGTGAGATGCGAGATTTGATCTTAAGACTTTCAAACTTTGCACGAGTATGACAATCACTGTAATATATCTGTATATATATATATATATATTAATGTCTCAAATCACACTGCCTTTTATTGTTGTTTATTATACATAGCAAGGTAGGTTGAGTTGTGAATTTATGGACTTCTTACACCTCTAACTAACAAAAAAAAATAATTGAGAAACACTCGATGTACTTATACAAATGTATTTATAAGAAGTTTTTATCGGACGAACACAATGCACCGCCTTCCTTGTCTATATGACCTAGCTAGGTGGGTGGTCTCATCAAATGATTAGATTTTGGAGAAAGATTTTATGTATTTTTAAAAGGTAATTTACTCATGTGACTTGCACTTTGTGTACTTTTAAAAGTACATAAAATCTTTCTCCAGATTTTAAGCAAGTAATAGTGCAGTGGCCATCGCCTTCGATTAGATGCTCGTGGCGGTTGCGTCGGGACGACAAGCATGGTATCTGTGCTTATGTAGTGTCCTGTGTGGTGTGTCGCTTAAGTGGATAGCAAGTCATCCTCCGAAAAGAGAACAGGAATACAAGGAAAAACATCTTCTTCTTTTTTCTGCCAGAGATGCATGGTACGACAAGAGATTAATTTAGCTAAGATAATTTGGACTACTTTAAACTCCAAGAACTGCCATTAACCCCTTAAAACTCCATCTTTTGAGTCATTCATCGATATGATCTATTAAACCAATCTCAACCATAATTCACATGCGGATGACATATATGATATATCCGTAGTTTGAAATAGTACTATAAAAGAAGTGAAATTTGTCAACGATTTTTTATCAACAACTAAAAATAACCATTAATATATAAGATATATGTTAACGGTTATTGGAGGCCGTTGACATATGATGAACATATGTCAACGATTATTTTGATCTGTTACATTTGAATCGTTGATATAAGTGTAACATATGTAACGGTTATTAAAATCGTTGACATAAGATAACATATGTCATATATCAATGATTTTTTATCTTTTGTCGATGACTATAAATTGCTGACATATATCCTATTTCTTGTAATGTAGATCGAAATTCGTGGATGTATTTTCATTAAAATATTTTGCTGTTGGAACAAAGTAGAACGTCGAATAAAATAACCAAAGATCGCAGAAATACGCATCTATGTAACATAAAGAGTTCACAATGATCCAAAAATTTCCTAAGTTATGGTCTATTTGTTTCGATCTTTCCTCTTTCCATTTTGACAAGCGATTTACCTCCGGGTATGGGAGGTAAATTTGGAGTTAACTACTAACTGGATTTAGGCAAGTGGTATAATTATCTAACTTGAAATATGAGGGGTAAATATGAGGTTAACTGTCGCCAATTGGATTTGGACATGTGGTATAGCACCACAAGAAAATGCGGGATTTCCAACGGATTGAATCCGTCGGAAATCCGACGGTATTCCGTCGAAAATGAGTCCTTCCGACCGATTTCCGTCTAAAGCCCGTCGGAAACGATCCGTCGGAAATAGATGGTCAGAAATTTCCGATGGATAACATATCCGTCGGAATTCGGTCGGCAACTCCGACGGATATATCGGTCGGAAACACGGTCGATATTTACCGACGGTTTATCCGTCGGCAAATACGTCGGTATACCGGTCCGTAAATGCTGACACATTTTCGGTCGGAAACCATCTGTCAGCATATTCCGACGGAATTACCGACGGATATTTCGGTCGGTAATTCCGACGGATAATGAACCGTCGGTAAATCCGTCGAAAATTAAACCATATATATTTTTTTAAAATTAGGAAATAAAAATGGTTTGTGAACCCTGCTACAATGTCAAACCTGCTACAATATTCATAAATTTAACAAATACTCACAATCAACATAATATCATAACATACAATAAATATAAAATCATACAGAATAATGAATACAAATATCAAGATAAATCTGCTGGATCGTCTGCTGTCCCTGCCTCGTCATCGTCTGGAGCTGGATCCTATATTAAAACAAATTAAAATGAGAAACATTAATAATAAATAAAAGACATACATTATTTTCAATAGTGAAATTTAAAACTTGTGATACAATAGTATTTTTAGATCCGTTATATGAAGTTGGGTGTTTTTAGATCGGTCGTTTGAATGGCCAGGCCAATCCGGAGATCCAAATTGGATTCCGTCAGTTTCTACACGTCGCTTTAACCCACCCGGTCGTGTCGGAGAAAACGGCACGTCGATCCGATCCCTATTTGGGATTTTGGACCCCCGGGTTGTGTGTGTTAAGGCTTTTATATGAAGTTAGGTGTTTTTAGATCGTCGTTTGAATGGCCAGGCCAATCCGGAGATCCAAATTGGAATATTTTCCGTCGGATATATTTCCGTCGGAATATCCGTCGGAAATACCGACGGCAATTAATCCGTCGGAAATATCCGTCGGTAATCCCGCTTTTCCTTGTGGTGTAGTCTAGCCTGAGATAAGGGGTTTAACCCAAACTTACCCATGATTGAGAAATGTTTAGTGCCTTTAAGTAAAAAAAAAAGTGATGTGAATTGTTTGACAACTAATTTTATTGATTGAAACTTTGACAAGACTTCTCCTTATATATTTTCAACTAATAAAATTATTTATCAAACAATTTACATCACTTTTCTTGCCCTAAAAAAACACTAACCATTTCTCTAAATTGTTTCATGCTTGTGGAATTTCATAAATCGGACCAAGAAGATCATACTTCCTGCTTCTCAAAACTGTGGCTGGTTTGGTAGTTTTTATATCTCTATAAAGACAAATTTTAAAGTGGCTTAGTTTTATATTTCTAAAATTGATTTTTTGTTTGGTTGACTACCAAAAAAATAAAAGTTGTGTGTTGGTTCCTGAAATTACAGGTCAATATATTCTTGGTGCCACATGGCCGGTCGACAACAATAAAATCTTTTTACGCAAATTAACTGTAAGAAATTCAAAGTATTGTAAAAGAACATGATTATACAATTTGACAGAATTTTATGATGAAATAAATGTAGTCCTAAGAACACTTGTCACATGAGCATGTATTCTCTTTCCCTTTGGTGTTTTCACTCTTCATTCTTTGGGGAGAAAGCTTTTAACATAGTGCCAATATCTTCAAAAGGTGGCCAAGGAAGATTGCCGACCAGATCGAAGTACCGATTTTGAATTAGAGCATCGCAGGCGGTTTCATTGCCGAGCAAAGAAATATCTGCATCTTACCAAAGAGATGCGACAATTGGTGTACTTGTACACACGCTCCGCGGTGAAATTTTTGCCTCATAACAGAATTTTGCGAAACGAGAGTCTTGTCGACCGTCTCGGAGTGCCGATTCTGAATTGTGATCACATAAGCAATTTCGATACCCAGACAGAATGTTATGTCTCATTCTTTCACTGAAGGGGTGAGAATAATCCTATAAGGGTGAATATATCGACGATGTTCATGCACCCATACTTACGACCTGGAGAGGAGTTCTCGCCTTGAGATGACCAGAACTTACGATCGTTGTGATAGGTCGGCTCTATGTTGCGGCCCCACAAGTGATTCGTGTGATCGAGGGAAATATTACTGCCAGAAAACCTCGAAAATGGGGAGACCGTCGGCTGTAATCACAATTTTAGAGAGAAAACTGAAGGATTTTTGACTCGAAAATCACGACTTATCGCCAGAGGCAATAATGGGCGACGAGCTCCTCTGAGTGTCGATTCTGAGTTGGGGTCTTAAAAGCGATTCCGATAACTGAGAAGAAAGTTTATACCCATTTGACCTAAGGGGTGTCGATATTCGATGGCATCGGGAGCCTGTGATCACATTGCCAGAGAGGAATTTGGGCATCGGAGTGGAAATCTCTGAATTCCATGCAGTGCCGACCTGGTCGAAGTACCGATTTTGAATTGGGGCCTTGCAGGAGGTTCCGATCGTCGGGCGAAGAATTATCTGCATCTTATCGAAGGGGTGCGATAATCGATGTACTTGTACACACTCTCCGCGGTTAAATTTCAGCCTCAGAATGGAATTCCACAAAACAAGCATATTGTCGACTGTCTCGAAGTGCCAATTCCGAATTGTGGTCACATAAGGGATTCCGATACCTGGGCAGAAAGTTATGCCCTGTTTATTCACTAAAGGGGTGAGAATAATCTGAAAGGGGTGAACATATAGACGATGTTCGTGCACCCATACTTATGACCTGGGGAGGAATTCTCGCATCGAGATGACCACAACTTACGATCGTCGTGATAGGCCGACTATGTGTTGCGGCCCCACAAGTGATTTGTGTGATCGAGGAAAACGTTACTATTGGAAAACCTCAAAAATAGAGAGATCGGTGGTTGGAATTACAATTTCTGTGTGCGAAACGAAGGATTTTCAACTTAGAAATGACGTCTTATCGCCAAAGACAATAAAGGGCGACGAACGCTTTTGAGTGCCGAATCTGAATTGGGGTCTTATAAATGATTCTGATAACCGAGCGGAAGGTTATGCCCGTTTGACCGAAGGGGTGTAGGTATTCGATCGTATCAGGAGCCTGCGATCACACCTAGAGAGGAATTTGGGCGCTAGAGAGGAAATCTCTGAATCCCACGCAGTGCTGATTGAGTCAAAGTGTCGATTCCGAATTGGAGCCTCGCGGGCGGTTTCGATTGCCGGGCGAAGAAATATCCACGTTTTACCGAAGGGGTGCAATAATCGGTGTACTTGTACTCACACTCCATAGTGGAATTTCGGTATCGAAACTGAATTCCGCAAAACCAGTGTCTTTTCGACCGTCTCGGAGTGCCGATTCCAAATTGTGGTCATAGAAGCAATTTTGATACCCGGGTAGAAGGTTATTTTCCGTTCTTTTACTGAAGGGGTGAGAATAATCTGGTAGGGGTGAATACATCGGCGATGTTCGTGCACCCATACTTACGACCTGGGGAGGAGTTCTCACGCCGAGATGACCAGAATTTACGATCGTTGTGATAGGCCGACTCCGTGTTGCAGCCCCACAAGTGATTCGCGTGATCGAGGGAAACGTTACTGTTGGAAAACCTCGGAAAGGGGGAGACCAGTGGCTGGAATCGTAATTTTGGAGTGTGAAACGAAGGATTTTCGACTCAGAAATGACGTCTTATCGCCTAGGGAAATAAGGGGAAACGAGCGCCTCTGAGTAGGGATGTCAACGGTAACCAATAACCTGATAACCATCTGTTTCGTTAACTTAACGAACATCAAACTGATATTATTTTTTCACCCGTAAATTATTGGATACGGATACGGATATATCCGGTACCTTAACGAATACAGAAACAAATACATCCCATTCCGAATTCGTATCCGTCCGTTACCGTCAAGTAATATATATATATATATATAATATGATCTCTTAGATTTAAATCTAATGGTAGATTTAGATGTAATTGTGTATTTATATTTTATCAAGTCATTTATACTTTTATCATGGTAAAATATTTCTACATTACAAGATTTTTTTATATATATTTTTAATTCTTGGCCTAACATATTCTTTATTTTCATGCAAGATATGCAAAGAATGAGAAGATGTTGGAGATTAAAGTCCAAGAGAGCTAGTTTATCTTCTTATTTTCATTTTATATGTTTTATCTTATCTTTGAGGATATTGTAGTATTTTCTATGTTTGCACTTTTAATTTTGTTCTATGTTGACTCATGAATGATGATGATATGAAATTATGTTGAAATATGTTTTTTATTATATGGATATTTTGTTTCTATTCAAATTGTATTCTAATTATGTTAATTTGTACCATAAATTTCAATTTTATATATACTCTTATGACCAGTAACTATCCGCTAACCGTTCATTAACCGCATTTTTTGGATACTTAAAACGGGTTTCGGATACATCATTATCTGAATTCTTAGCGAACATCAAATGGATACAGTACTTCCTTAATGGATAAGGAAACATATAATCTATTATCTGCACCGTATCCGACCCGTTAATTAACATCCCTACCTCTGAGTTCCTAATCTGAATTGGGGTCTTATAAGTGATTCTGATAATCGAGCGAAAAGTTATGCTCGTTTTACTGAAGGGGTGTCAGTATTCGTTCATATCGGAAGCCTACGATCACGTTGCCAGAGAGAAATTTGGGCGCCGGAGTGGAAATCTCTGAATCCCACGTAGTGCCGACTGGGTCAAAGTGTCGATTTCGAATTGGGGCCTCGCGGGCGGTTTCGATCACCGGACGAAGAAATATCCGCGTCTTACCAAAGGGGTACGATAATGGGTGTACTTGTACACACGCTACGCGGCGGAATTTTGGCCTCAGATCGGAATTTCGTGAAACCAACATCTTGTCGACCGTCTCGGAGTGTCGATTCCGAATTGTGGTCACATAAGCAATTCTGATACTCGGGCGGAAAGTTATGCCTCGTTCTTTCACTGAAGGGTAAGAATAATTAGGAAGGGGTGAATATATCGGCGATGTTTGTGCACCCATACTTATGACCTAGGGAGGAGTTCTAGCACCGAGATGGCCGCAACATACGATCGTCGTGATAGGCCGACTCTGTGCTGCAGCCCCAAAAGTGATTCGCTTGATTGACGAAACGTTACTGTCGAAAAATCTTAGAAACGGGGAGATCGTCAGCTGGAATCACAATTTCAGAGTACGAAATGAAAGATTTTTGACTTGAAAACGATGTCTTATCATCGTAGGCAATAAAGGGAAACGAGCGACTCTGAGTGCCGATTCCGAATTAGAGTCTTATAAGTGATTACGATAACCAAACAGAAAGTTATGTCTGTTTGACCAAAGGGGTGTCGGTATTCGATCGCATCAGGAGTTTGCGATCACGCTCCTAGAGAGGAATTAGGGCGATGGAGCAGAAATCTCCGAATCCAATGTAGTGCCGACCTGGTCGAAGTGTGAATTCCGAATTGCGGTCCCACGGATGGTTTCGATCGCCGGACGAAGAAATATCCACGTCTTATCAAAGGGGTGCAATAATCAGTGTACTTGTACACACAGTCAGTGGTGGAATTTCGGCCTCATAACGGAATTATGCGAAACCAACGTCTTGTCGGCCGTCTCGGAGTGTCGATTCCGAATTGTAGTCACATAAGTGATTTTGATGCCCGGGAGGAAAGTTATGCTCCGTTCTTTCACTGAAGGGGGTTAGAATAATTCAGAAGGGGTGAATATATTGGCGATGTTCGTGCACCCATACTTACAACCTGGGGAGGAGTTATCGCGCTGAGATGACCACAACTTATGATCGTCGTGATAGGCTGACTTTGTGTTGCGGCCCCACAGGTGATTCGCGTGATCGAGGAAAACGTTATTGCCGAAAAACCTCAGAAACGGGGAGACCATCGGTTGGAATCACAATTTCGGAGTGCGAAACGAAGGATTTTCGACTCGAAAACGACGTCTTATCGCCAGAGGCCATAACGAGCTACAAGCGCCTCTGAGTGCCGATTCTGAATTAGGGTCTTATAAACGATTCCGATAACCGAGTGAAAAGTTAAGCCCATTTGACCGAAGGGGTGTCGGTATTCGATCACATCGGGAGCCTGCGATCACGCTCCCGGAGAGGAATTTGGGCGCCAAAGCAGAAATCTCTGAATCCGACTCAGTGCTGATCGGATCGAAGTGCCAATTCTGAATTGGGGCCTCACGGGCGGTTCCGATTGCCAGGCAACGAAATATCTACGTCTTATCTAAGGGGTGTGATAATCGGTGTACTTGTACACACGCTCCGCGGTGGAATTTCATCCTCAGAATGGAATTCCGTGAAAGCATCGTCTTGTCGACCATCTCAAAGTGTCGATTCCGAATGTTGGTCACCTAAGCGATTTCCATACCCGGGCGGAAAGTTATGCCATGTTCTTTCATTGAAGGGGTGACAATAATCCGTAAGGGGTGAATATATCGACGATGTTCGTGCACCGATACTTATGTCCTAGGGAGGAGTTCTCGCACTGAGATGACCACAACTTACGATTGTCGAGATAGGCCGACACTGTGTAGCGGCTCCACAAGTGATTCGCGTGATCGAGGGAAACGTTATTGCCGAAAAACCTCAGAAACGGAGAGACGGTCAGCTGGAATCGCAATTTTGGAGTGGGAAACAAAGGCTTTCGACTCAGAAACAATGTCTTATCTCTAAAGGTAGTAAGGGGCGACAAGTGCCGTTGAGTGCTGAGTTGGGGTCTTATAAGAGATTCCGATAACCGAGATGAAAGTTATACTCGTTTGACCGAAGGGGTGTCGGTATTCGATGTCATTGGAAGCTTGCGATCACGCTTCCGGAGAGGAATTTGGGCGTCGGAGCAAAAATCTTCGAATCTGACGCAGTGCCAATTAGGTCGAAGTGCCAATTCCAAATTGGGGCCTCGCATGTGGTTCCGATCACCAGGTGAAGAAATATCTGCATATTATATAAGGGGTGCGATAATCAGTGTACTTGTACACATGCTCCGCGGTGGAAATTTCGTCTCGGAATGGAATTCCCTTAAACTATTGTCTTGTCGACCGTCTCAAAGTGCCGATTCTGAAATGTGGTCATAAAAGCGATTCCGATACCTGGGCGGAAAGTTATGTTCTATTTTTTCACTGAAGGGATGAGAATAATCCTGAAGGGGTGAATGTATCGGCGATGTTCGTGCACCCATGCTTATGACCAGGGGAGGAGTTGAAGCACCGAGATGACCACAACTTACGATCGTCATGATAGGCCTACTCTATGTTGTAGCCCCACAAGTGATTCACCTGATCGAGGGAAACGTTACTGCCAAAAAATCTCAGAAATGCAGAGATCGTCGGCTAGAATCACAAATTCGGAGTGCGAAACAAAATATTTTTGACTCGGAAACGACGACTTATCGCCTGAAGCAATAAGGGGCGACGAGCGTGAGGCCCCAATTCAGAATCGACACTTTGACACGGTAGGTACTGCGTCGGATTCGTAAATTTCTGTTATGGCGCCCAATTTCCTCTATGGGAGCGTGATCGCAGGCTCTCGATGTGATCCAATACCGACACCCCTTCGATCAAATGCCCATAACTTTCCGCTCGGTTATCGAATCGCTTATAAGATCCCAATTTGGAATTGGCACTTAGAGGCGCTCATCGCCCCTTGTTTTCTTTGGCAATAAGACGTCGGTTTTGAGTCGAAAATCTTTCGTTTGACACTTCGAAATTGTGATTCCAACTGATGATCTCTCCGTTTATGAGGTTTTTCAGCAATAACGTTTCCCTCGATCACGTGAATCACTTATGGGGCTGGAATACAGAGTCGGCCTATCACGATGATCGTAAGTTGTGGTCATCTCGGCAAGAGAATTCCTCCCCAGGTCGTAATTATGGATGCACGAACATCGCCGATATATTCTTCCTTCCGAATTATTCTCACCTCTTCAGTGAAAGAACGGGGCATAACTTTTCGCCTGGGTATCAGAATCGCTTATTTGACCACAATTCAGAATCGGCACTCCGAGACGGTCGACAAGTTACTGGTTTTGCGGAATTCCGTTTCGAGGCCAAAATTCCGCCGCAGAGAGTGTGTACAAGTACATCGATTATCGCACCCCTTCGGAAAGACGTAAATATTTCTTCGCCCGGCGATCGGAACCACCCACGAGGCACCAATTCGGAATCGGCGCTTCGACCTGGTCGGCACTGCATTGGATTCAGAGATTTCTGCTATGGCGCCCAAATTTCTCTCCGGGAGAGTGATCGCAGGCTCCTGATATGATCGAATACCGACACCCCTTCAGTCAAACGGACATAATTTTTCGGTCGTTTATCGGAATCGCTTATAAGACTCCAATTCAGAATCGACATTTAGAGGCGCTCGTCATTCCTTATTGCCTTAGGTGATAAGACGTCGTTTCCGTGTTGAAAATCCTTCATTTCGCACTCCGAAATTACAATTCCAACCATCGATCTCCCCATTTCTAAGATTTTCTAGCAATAACGTTTCTCTCGATCATGTGAATCACTTGTAGGGCAGCAACACAGAGTTGGCCTATCACGATGATCGTAAGTTCTGGTCATCTCGGTGCAAGAACTCCTCCCTAGATCGTAAGTATGGATGTACGAATATCACCGATATTTCGAATTATTCTCACCCCGTCAATAAAAAAATGGGACATAACAGATAGAGAAGGGCATGTTCTTATTCATAGAGAACTACAAATTAAGGAGACAGCACGAAAGAGACATCTTTTCCAGCTTAACACCACCTACACTTCTGCACATGACACCCCTCCCGGTGCCCAAGCTCCATTCATCATGCACCCACACCCCGCAGCTTTCCCTTCAAAACCATCACATTCTCTCAACTCACGGGCTGTCCAAATTAATGTTCCATAATTGATTGTTCAGATACCCCCATAAGTAAACATTCACATCATCTCACTCATTATTCCGTAAGACCAAATCATGTTGGATCTCAGGATAATTTCTCCTCCCGGCCCGTCTCCCAAAACCAAATGTCTTTGGGTGAAATATTTACAAAACTTCTAATAGAATTCAAAGATAGTCACACTAACTAATAAGGTTGGGCGTACTACTCTCTAATCATACTGTGCCTGGAACTATTGCGAACCGCACTGAATCGAAACAAATTAGTGCGGAACATATTTTGATTCATATCATATCTGAAGCATAAAATTCGATTCGTGGGTCTGGCCCACCATATATACTCTCTCTTTTGTTTTAGCCCATAGATTTGTAGCCATTTGGCCTTTCTTGACGAAAACTCCACATATGAAGGTCACAGTTAAAGAGCAACATATATAGTTCACCTGGTCTTGTGACCTTTGTGAAACACTCGAAAATGGGCCATCACTTGGGGATTGGGATTTCCCCTGCAGCTTTACAGATCACGGCCTCATGGGTAAAAATTTAGTTGAAATTCGACTCTAGCCCGGTAAAATATTCCTGCCTTCTAATTACTTATTAAAGAACTTTTGAAAATTTCAACATTAAAAGAAGAATTAATCTTTGAGGACGGTACCAAGTATGATTAGGCTGCGGCAGTAGAATATGGCCCAAGTTGAAGAGGACTACCGCAATTTTGTTGTATCATAATTAACATCAAAAACAACAGAGAAAACAATAGCAACGATTCCTTTCACATAAAAGAGGCAGAGAGGAGCAAAATACTGTAGAAGTTTGAATATTTCCTGTTCATTATATCATTATCTGCAGTCTTATAAGAGAAACGTTTATATAGTAAGAAGAAAAAATTACACTATACTTAAGAGAACATTCACATAATTATTCCTGGAGGAAATGTTTCAGGCCTTGCAGACAGAAGTAGAGGGAGATCATGGATATGGAGAAACTAAGAGAGAGAGAGAGAGATGGCCACCTCTTTCAGCTGGCCGGGGCCCTCCTGATTCCTGAGACCGTCCCTTTGGGCTCACCTGCACCTGCATCTGCATCTGAGGATGATGTAGGAGAAGAATCTGTACGCCAAGATGAAGCCGATCATGATGGCCACGTTCCTCCACCTGCTCTCCTCCGCCAGGCCCACCTGCCGGAGCACCTCCTCCCCGTTCACCAGGCATATCCCCGCCCTGTACTCGAGGCACCGCTTCGGGTCGGAGAACTCGTTCACCAGGAACCCTTCCAAGGGGTACTTGAACAGCGAGACGTAGTGCATGAAGACCCAGTAACTGGGCATCTGCTCCTTCCTGATGAAGTAGCCGGAGAAGAGGAAGAAGGCGCCCAGGGTGCCGGAGATCATGGAGTTGCCCACTATGAAGTTGGGGGCGAGGGCGCCGAAGCAGGCGACGACGGAGTTGGCGGTGTAGAGGACGAGCCAGATGAGGAGGACGAAGTAGATGAAGGAGGCGAGGCCCCCGTGGAGGCCCACCAGCCAGTAGAGTGGCACGGCGAAGAGCACGGCGAGGATGAGGAGGAAGGGGAGGAAGACGAGCCCGTTGGCCATGGCGTAGGAGGAGACCCGGTAGCTCCCGGCGGAGGTCTCCTTCATCAGGATCTCCCGCTCCTGCAGGAAGATGGGCAGCGCCTCGGTTGTGCACCCCAGCAGGAAGGTGAGCACGAAGGCGAAGAGCCCCACCCGCTCTCTGGCGCCCATGGCGTCGTCGCTGAGGTCGTAGAAGATGGAGCCCAGGACGAGGCCCGACACCAGCATCTGGATGGTCCGGCAGGCGAAGAGCTCCTTCGTCCGAAACACGTTCTTCAGGTACCTGTGCGTGAGAATGGCAGTCTCGGCCAGCCTCGAGTTGGCGTAGTCGCAGCTGGGGACGTCGCGCGGGGGGCCGCCGCTGATGAGAGCCTCCTCGTCCGCCACCTTGGAGATCTGGAAGAGCTGCTGCAGCGTGCAGCGGTCCCTCCGGCCGTCGCCGCCCTCGCCTCTCCTTTGTTGCTGCTGCTGGAGTGGCGCTGCAGGGAGCTGCTGCGTTTCTTGCAGCAACAGCTGCTGCTGCTTCTGTCTCAGCCGCAGCTGTCTCTGCTGCTGGAGGGTGTCGATGGCGTCCATCGAGAACTCGACCACATTGGCACGGAGCGGCGCCTGTAGCCCCACCGTCCGCAGGTGCCCCTGGAGCTGGTCGACGGTGCCCTGGTGCAAGACCTCGCCGTCGGCCATCAGGAGGATGGAGCTGAAGAGCTTGACGATGCGGAAGCCGGGCTGGTGGATGCTCAGTATGATGGTCCTCCCCCGCACCTCCGCCATGGCCTTGAGCATGTCCATGATCTGCAGTGCCGAGGTGCTGTCGAGCCCCGAAGTGGGCTCGTCGAGGATGAGCACCCGCGGGTCGTGGATCACCTCCACCCCGATGGAGACCCGCCGCTTCTCTCCGCCGGAGACCCCCCTCACCCTCTCGTCCCCAATGCGAACTCCGGCGACGTGCTCCAGCCCCAGCTCCTGGATCAAAGACTCCACCTTGGCGGCCAGCTCGCCCCGGGACAGCCGGAGGCGGAGCTTGGCGCTGAAGAGGAGCGTCTCCCGGACGGTGAGGAGCGGGAACAGGACGTCCTTCTGGGTGACGTACCCCGATATCTTCCGGAACCGGACGGGGTCGACGGGCTTCTGGTTGACGAAGACGGCGGGCGCCCCGGGCGGCACCAGCTTCCCGGCCAGGATCTCCAGCAGGGACGACTTCCCCGCGCCGCTGGGGCCAACGATGGCGAGCACCTCCCACGGCTTCGCCTGGCAGCTCACGTCCTTCAGCACATGGCGGACCTGCGTGTCCGCCTTCTTCACCTCCGGCGACGGAGTTGGTAGCTGGGCAGCACTGTGAGGTACTGCGTCTCTCTCTTGGCCCTCCTCTTCCGCCTTGGCGCCATCGCCGCCGGCGTCACCTCTGCTCCATATCTTGAAGGGGCGGGTTCTCCGGGGAATGTGGATCTTGTAGGTGACGTGCCGGGCTTCGATCTCGCAGCCCTCCTTCCTGGGCTTCATCGGAGAGGGGAGAGCTCAGCTGCTAGCTGCTGCGTGCCTGCCTGCCGCCGCTTCGCACTTTCTCAGGTCCCTCGTCACCAGTTCGATGCCTTTCCTTCTCTCTCTTTTCGTCTGGCTAACACGAGGGCCGTGAGGCCGTTAATTCACCGCAAGGGCGGAAGACAGGGGGGGGGGGCGTCGGGGTCGAATTGACGGTTTTGCCCCTGCCTGTTGAAGGAAGGGAAGGGGGCCTTGGCCCTTTTTTTCATGTGCTGTCCTAACAAACTTTTATTAGCGCAGGAATATATTCTATTAAAAGTATATCTTTGAAATCTTTATGTTATATTCTATATCTCCAAAATAAATAAAAAATCATCATTCATATCCATATGGTTAATTGCTGTTAAAATTTGAGGAATATTTTACTATCACTTAAAGAAAACTGTTAAAGAATGGGTTAATTTACTAAAATATTTTTTCTCTCTCTAGAGAAAAATGAGAGAACGAAGAGACAGAGGGATGATGGAGAGGAAGTGAGAGGGCGCCAATCTAATTAAGAGAGACAGTGTGTGTGTGTGAGATAGAGAGCACCGGGACTAGAGAGAGAGAACAATAGAGTAAAGAGAGAGCAACAGAAAGAGAGCAATGGAGAAAAAAAGAGAGTGAAAGAGAGAGAGAGAGAAGCAAATTAAGTGAGAGAGTATGCGACGTATTTAGAGAGACAAAGAGAGTGGCGAAGGAAAAATATACACATCTGGAATGTATTATATTCAAAGTTATATTTTGAAATCTTTATATCATATTTTATATCTCTAAAATAAAAAAAATCTATTATGTCTGTAGAATTAGTTGTCATTGGAGAGAGAGCAACAGAAAGAGAGCAATATATGGAGAAAAAGAGAGAGCAACAGAGAGAGTGAGAGAGAGAGAAGCAAATTAAGTGAGAGAGTATGCGACGTATTTAGAGAGACAAAGAAAGTGGCGAATGAAAAATATACACCTCTGAAATGTATTATATTCAAAGTTATATTTTGCAATCTTTATATCATATTTTATATCTCTAAATAAAAAAATCTATTATATCTCTAGAGTTAGTTGTCATTAGAGAGAGAGCAACAGAAAGAGAGCAATGGAGAAAAAAAGAGAGCAACAGAGAGAGACTCAAATCAAGTGAGAGAGTATGCGACGTATTTAGAGAGACAAAGAGAGTGGCAAAGGAAAAATATACATCTCTGGAATGTATTATATTCAAAGTTATATTTTAAAATCTTTATATCATATTTTATATCTCTAAAATAAAAAAAATTGTTATATCTCTAGAATTAGTTGTCATTGGAGAGAGAGCAACAGAAAGAGAGCAATGGAGAAAAAAAGAGAGTAATAGAGAGAGAGAGAAGTAAATTAAATGAGAGAGTATGCGACGTAGTTAGAGAGACAAAGAGAGTGGCGAAGAAAAAATATACACCTCTGGAATGTATTATATTCAAAGTTATATTTTGAAATCTTTATGTCATATTTTATATCTCTAAAATGAAAAAATCCATTATATCTCTAGAGTTAGTTGCCATTGGAGAGAGAGTAATAAAAAGAGAGCAATGGAGAAAAAAAGAGAGCAAGAGAGAGAGAAAAGCAAATTAAGTGAGAGAGTATTCAACGTTTTAGAGAGACAAAGAGAGTGGCGAATGAAAAATATACACTTCTGAAATATATTATATTCAAAGTTATATTTTGAAATCTTATATCAAATTTATGTCTCTAAAATAAAAAATCCATTATATCTATAGAGTTAGTTGTCATTGGAAGTTGAAAAATATTTCTCTACCACTTAAGAAAATTATTAAATAAAAATTAATTTATTAAAATATCTATATTAATGAGAGAGAGAGAGAGGGAGAACGCAATGGAGTAACAGAGAGCAACGGAGTAAGAGAGAGAGATCGAGAGGTGGGAGGGAGGCAAGGAAGGAGGTTCTCTTCTGTCTCTCAATTGGACCAAGAGAGAGGTATTAAAAGATAATATTTCAAAAGCTATAAAAAATAAGTTAAGTCTTTACCCTTTTAATTTAATTATGATCGAATTAAATAAATAAAATTAAATAATAGAAATATATATATGTATAATATAAAAAATAATATAAAGAATTCGAGAGTATAACGTCAAATATAATACATTCTATATATATATATATAGTTTCTAACTTTATATATACATCGTAAGTGACAAACTATGTATTTGCGTTGATGTCCTAGATATATATTATATCACATCTATCTAGAAAACAAGATAATATATGTCAACAAGTACATTACTTACACCTAGATTTTCCTTTCGGTGAAAAAAAAATTTTATACTGATTTTTTAGCCTTTATCTATATTTTAGTCTTAAACTGCTTCATGAGTTCTTAAGAATTAAAGTTCTCAAAACACGTCATGTATATATGAATTTTAAGCACGTAGATCGATGTAGCTCACATCCTGCTATACAGTACACTGCAACTCGGTGGATGGAAGACTAGAATAATCTTATGCATCCTTTGGTCAAGAATAAGTCTTATATATCTCTTGAGCCTTGGCGAAGAAAATTTCAAAATCTAGATTTCTTTCATCTACCTTGATATAAAAAATTACTTTATTTTACATATATTTATAAGCTAGAAGTAGAGCCTACAAGTTCTCTAATTTAAACGTAAAAATTTTAGAATCTAAAAAACATCACTGTTTTTGCATCAATCCAAATCACTCCTAAGTTGATGGTCAAGACAAAACTTTATGCTGATGATGGCGTCTTGTACATGTAACTCAATTATCGTCTGATAGGGTTGTCAATGGGTCGGAGTCGGAGTCGAAAATGACATTTTCTGCATCCATTTCCTATAAGAAAATTGGAAACGGGTCGAAAACAGAAAGTAATCGGAAACATCTGGTACGATCAAATCGTAAATATATGTAGTATTAGGAGTAGTGGTAAAAAAGATATCTTAATAATAATAAGTATAATAAATGCTACAAAAGAAACAACTTAATTAGATTCTATTTGTAAATTAAGGAGAAGTTAAAAAATTAGTCTAAAATTTTTTAATATTAAGAAATAAGATTTTAAGAATATATATTTTATAAATAAAATAAAATTTATATATTATCGGAATCGAAAACAAAAAATGGAAAATAATCAAAACGAAAAAAACGGATACGGAAAGGTCGAAAACGGGTCGAAAAAATCGGAAAACGGATATTCATTGACATCCCTATCGTCTGAGCGTTCTAATTCACATACATCATGGCATATGCTACATTCCTAGTTTGCGGTATGTGACCGATCGAACCGTATTATATTGTATCAGATTTTTTTTTATCTTAACATAGTTGATATAAATAGTCTCTTTTAATTTTTTATTACAAAATTTAATTCAATTTAATATAATAGTTCGACCAACTTTAACTATGGTTTGCTGTGTCACAGTGAATCACAATGGCATAGCCGAGTCGAATTGGGCAAGAGACTCTCCAAGTCCTTGACACGGTCAAAATGATACCACTACTATATTAAATTTAATAATATTTTTATTATTTAATATTTTAATATTATCTATTAATTTTTTTAAAATAAATCATCTAAATCAAAATATATCGATGCGATAAATTTCAATTCAACTATTATCAACAACAGTCCGGTACCGTGCCGTATCGCCAACCTTAACTTTAACTATTTTAGTTCCATGTAGGAGTAAAACAAAGGTATTAGTACATATCCCGAGCTTATAGGGTTTTATTGCAAGAAGTCCGTGAGGAATTCGTCCTTGTCGAGGTCATTGTCGTCAAATTCCACTGGGGAGTTAGTTGTGGTGCTTAACGTGGTTCGCAGGTACGACAAAAACGACACCTCTGTTCGAGACTTGTGTGGACAACTCGGAACTCGGGGGTGTTTCCGTAATTTCGTGCTGCGCGGGACGTACCACCCGCCGTGGCGTGGCGCGTGTCACGTAGTGGGGAATTGGGCCGGGCCGCCGCGGGCCCCGCCGCTGCCAAGTTCTGGCTGGGATCACATGTCCAGTTTGTGGCGTCCGTCCACTGCGGGGCCACGTAGCATTCCATGCCCCTACTCGCTCGGCGGGATCTACGAAAATGCCACTGGGTTCATCAGTTGGTCGAGGTGGGAACTTCCAACTTGGAAGTTTTGGAAGGAGTAAAAAGATTTGTTTGTAATTATACAAGATGGGGATTTTGATGAGTCCTATATTTCTACTCTTAATTTATTTGAAGAAGTGGGTATTTGTGATGGCAACACTATATATATTTGGCTTTAACTTGGGAGGTCTTAAATTTTTTTGACACTAGTTGTATATTCATAAGGTTGTTTTTGATCACTAGTACAGGTTAACTCAAAAGTGCCTTTCCAATATTAATGTCAATATGTCATATGTGTATGTTCGGCTCAAAAGGGTGTGGAGGGCCTTAAAAAATGGAAAATGATTTAGTAATATATTTTTATTAAACATATGTCATTTTGATGTGTCTAAAAATCATGTTACAAAACTGTTTCCTTAAAAAAAATTAAAGCAATTGTTGAAAAGACAATGAAACATTAATTGACAAGGTCGATTTCGACCCTTTCAACTTGAGAGGCACCCAACATTGTGTGAGACAAAGTAAGTGGCCCATCCCCTTCAAAGCAAATATTTTAGAAGGAACAACATCCTTACATTAATTGAGCGAAAAATGGAGGACAATATGATTTGAGGTTCGCAAGAAATCTTCCTATAACAACATATATATATATATATATATATATATATATATATATATATATATATATATTTATATATGCTGGTCCCGCCGTACCCCAGTCGCTGCCGTTGGATCACCATACGGTAGCGCTCCCGCCCAATTTTTTTTTTTATTTTGTTGGTTAATTGAGGACCCATATTTACTTCACCACTTTAATATATATGAAATTACATGCATGCGGGAGCCCATTGCACCGAACATTTTTTTATCGAATATTTGCGTCCTGCTTCACCCAATAAGGCCATGCGTTATCAACATTTGTCCGAGTTAGAGCTGTGTGTTAAATAGAATTGCAGAAATCATGCGCAATACCCATTAAATATCGATCTTCATGCGCCGTATACGTAAGACATGTCTCAATAACTTCAGAGCATGGTGATGGCAATGAGGTACGTTCCACACTTGACAAACTCGATCAAAAGACGAGCCATCATAACCTTGATTATTCCACTCATGTGAGAGTCTCAAACTATCCCAATCAACATAAGACAAGGAGTGGAGAAGATCATGAGAAATAATGACCTTGACTGATGTTTATAAGAGAAAATCTAACCAGATATAGAGCGAGATACACACTTTTGAATGCCTACATTCGCACACCCAAACACCCAACTAACTATTCATCTTCCTCCTGCCCTCATTCTCTCACCAATTTTTGACTTAGATATTGAACAGTTTTCCTCCAAGACAACACATAGAGTTCTCTAGTCTCTTACTCCATTTTACAAGTCCTTAATTCTATCTTCTTCTCTTTACTACAAATTTTAGAAGTACGTGCGTATAAGATCAGATAGTACTCTGACTCATAAACCACTTTCTAACCTCTTACATCTTTTTTTTTTATTAAAGACCTTGCATAGGTGTAGATATGGGAGAGTGCATCTCCTACCAAAGGTAGACTGAAGCCACTCCATCGCACAACTAGGAGGTGAAACCTCTTACATCTTGGATATACATGCATGAACACTAAAGTTCGTGCTCCTACAAAAATAACCTCCCACCAAAGCTGGAAAGCGTGGACTTCATTTGTCATCAGCTCTTCGACAGCCTTCTCTCTACATGTGGGGGGAGAGGAGGAGGCATCTCTTCCCTCCCTTTTCATCTTCACATGTATAGGGTACTGATCATGGCGACTTTAAGAACCAGATAATATCCCAGAATAAGAAGAGTCAATCGAGTTTACTTTAGCAGTGTGGATTTATTATTCTGAGTCAGAATTGTAGAATAACTCAAAGCATAGTCGAAACCCGATGTACATATGAGAAGTACACCACTCCCATTTTCGCAGTTTTCCATTCAAACTTGGGGCCAATATGCGAGCATGGCCACAGTACAGTGTATCTAATTTGTGGCTGAGGGTGTAGCCTGAAAAGATCTCCCCAAGTTGACAAGATGACATCGTGTCGTGCCTGACCTCCCCCAACCCATCTTTCTCTCTCTCTCTCTCTCTCTCGATCAGTATTGGGCAACCCGTGACCTCCTTCTCCACTCGTGAGATGGACCCTCACCACGAAAAAAGAATAACAATTGGGGTTTTTGTATGAACAAGAAGGAACAGTTCTAGCCCGTGAACCCACTGCTGTCCAAACACAAAACACCCCACCACCCTTGCAGCTCAGACCCGGCCCTCGGAGAGAAGAAGAGAGAGAGAGAGAGAAAAAAAAAGCTCATTTATCTGTCTCCATTGGCCTCCTTCAAGGTCCACAGCAATCAATCATACAGCCGTATGAAAACACAACCACAAGTAGTTCCATATAGCTGCGTTTCCAGCCGTCCAATTCCTGGCCCCTTGGAGAAGAGCAGTGTTTAGTTAAAAACACTGCGAGAAGGTGCCCGTGCTAGCTCTACTGATCGTGAGGAATAGAATAGTGAATTGAGACCTTGGATGGCTCTGAGAAGAGTCTTCTTGTCCTTGTAACATCTTCAAATAATTTAGAGCTCCTACACCATACATAGATAAGAATGGAGCATATAAGCCAGAACCTGTGTGTATGCCTACCCTCCGGTTGCACTAACGCCAGCGATCCGTAAGGTCAAGGACCATCAGATCCTACCCACCGATGGATCTATTTTGGACCATCCAGTAACCTCTCATATATGTTCTCCTCCATAAGAGAGGATCGGGACAAGTTCATAGCCAAAGCCATGTCTCAATTCTTGCTGTTGAAGGGGGCCATGTGCGTATATTAAGTTTAATGAACATTATCTGCAGCAACCATGTGCACCATGGCAAGGAGTAGTTTAAGTTCTATTTAGCACACTGATGGGAACCCATCTGCCATCATGTGTTTGTTTGATTGCCCCCGGAAGGGATCGATCATGGCCAAGAATAGGGTCTTGCAGCAAGTGAACCCATGCTTCTTGGTAAGGTCAGAGTAGAGATATGAATATATAGTTGCCAAGAAATGAGAAAAGGAAGAAAAAAAGGGAACCGCTACTGACGGCATGGGGGTTGTAGTTTTCGAGTTTAAGTTTCTGGGGAAGTCGTTAAACTTTCTAGCTCGTGATGCAATATGTTTGAATTCCCCCATATCACCTTTGATAAGATTGAGATCAGAGATCATGTTCTAGTGCTGCAGGATTGTACTGCATGCTCCATACACAGCGAATGAGAGCCTGGCTTTGGCTGATCAATTTGTCTATACACATGATCCTTCCGGATTAGACTGCCTCCATCGCGATCTTAATATATAGTCTAGATCCTCCTTTTCCGTCTGCAAATAACCTTGTCTTAAGCAGCCACCACCCCCAGTTAAACAAATACTGGATACTGTGAACCCTAAAAGCTGGAAACAACCCACTACGGCTGTCACCACCCCCAGGGCAATCCCCAGGGTTCAAGCTTTAAGCACGCCCTAAAGATGCTACCTGTGGATGCTTCAGAAGGCCATGCCTGGCGTTTCCGATGGCAACAAGGATCACAAACCTGTCCTTCCGGCTCTTCCCTCCTTTGTTTAATCGTTCTCTGCTTACTCTTCCCTGCAAGTCCTCCTGCCGCTGCCCCCGTCGCCACAGCGAGCAAGCTCACGAGACGGCACACAAGGGGAGGGGAGTGGGGAAAAATATCCCGCAGGGCACCCAGAAGCCAACAACAAAACAAAAGGCAGCTCTGGTCCCCAAAAGCTTCTCGTGAACACCCAGCTAGCTAGCTTACTTCTCCTTCTCACATCTCCTCCTCCGTCTTCCGATGCCATGTCCATCTCGTACGCAACAGACTGTGCGGTGTTTGTAATTATTTTATTCATCTGCGAGCTATAGCCATCATCTCGGCGTCGTTCCCCTCCAAGCCTAGGATAAAAACTTCTTGCGTATCTCTGATCTCCCAACGCTTATCTCTTTACCACAGATCCTTCCAGCATGAGTATGTTGCCGCTTACCGGGGGGGCTTGGCGCCTTCCGGGCTACCACCAGTGTTCTGAGATAGATTGACAGACCTTAGCACTGTGCGGCGGCGAGAGGTGCCCCTCGCCGCCTAGTCTCCATGGCCTGATGCAGGGGGCGGTTGCATGCTCCTCCCCTCTCTGCACGCATGCGAACTGCCGGCTTGCCGAGTTGCCCGCGTCGGCGGATCCGTGCCAGCGTACGTCCAGATTTAACTAGTGGAGGGCCGGGCGATGGGGGCGACGAATGAGAGGGTGGCGCGAGTACGTACAGGCAAAACAGATGTTGTCTGTGCATGAGCTGGTGGGGGCTGGTTTTCCAATGTCCACCTATTCGCATGCACATGCATATATGCTCCCAGCTGAGACGAGGCGCGGTGGCCCTCCGCGCCAGATCTAGAGCAATATTGGAGAGTGCACACAATCGGGTCGTAATGGTCTGAGATGACAAGAACACTATAATTGGTCATATATTGTAGTCGGAATTCTTTTCTGTCTCCCTCTCGCTTTCTAAATTTTCGCTAATTTATTAGTAATATCTCTCCTCTTAAACGCGAAGTAAGCTTTAAACCCATTTACTCTGACTCATGAGAATATATATATACTTCAAGTACACGAAAGGATCGATGGGGACTTATTTGTTCCATGATATCTATCTCATGCATGATCATTAGATCCCGTAAGAAAACTGAACAGGGAAGATCAAAATACACAGTGAATGCAAGGCTAGCTCAAAGATGGTGCGTTCGGGATCAGAAGAACGTTATCGAGTTGAAGCGTCGACGTGTCAATTATCTTTAGAGAATATATTGCTGTCCTATGGTGTAGAGGCGACCAACAATACTCTCCCAAGATCCAATAATTAGAAGCTTCATCTAAAGAGACACTCTAAGACAGACATCACCCACAGATTCAACCTTAGATCACCTTACAAAAGAAACTCACGACGTGTAGAATGATAGAACAGTCGAAGAGGAAGAAGAAGCATCGCACACACAGAGGAAAACACATAGCAATGTCTATAGATCAGGAAGACGACATGGCCCTTCAGTTTTCTCTTCAAAACCGCAGGAAACTGAGGAGACACTCCTCACGAATCGGCGCGGCGAAAAATTCGGAAGGGAATCCAACTGGACCTTCCAGCACGAGGCTCCTGGGTTGGGGGTTTGCACCTCGCCCCCTGTGCGCGATAATCGGGTGTGTCGCGTCCACTTAATTGGTTCCTGGCTCAAGCCCCCTCGGACAACTTGGTTTAGACTTAGCTTGCGCGTGCGTGTAAATCCCCTTAACACATCTAAATATGTAGAAAAAATACTTCATATTTAAGGTCTTCCAACTTTCTTAGATATTTAATATGAGATAAAATTTTACATACACAACCAAACAATGAGACATACCTGAATTCAAAATAGAAAACCAACAGATCCATGATGTATACAGTCAAGATTTATATATATCAGCCAGGTCGAATATTCCACAGCAATTTCTAAGATTATGACAAGTTAATTAAGTTAGTCTTATAATTAGAGACATATAGATACGTCATATAGGCCAAGACAGTGAATTAAGCTTACGTGGCTGAGACAAAGACGTCCGTTGCATGCTGAAGAAGCAGGAACCCAAATCAACCCGAGATAGATTAATGACAACTTTATCGATCCTAATCTGATATGGCATGATCATTTGACGCGAAAATGATACAGACGTCAAACGTTTCGACTTGATTTCAGTTTCTTCAAAGATCTAATTATCCATGGTCAACAGGTCAGACTAATTTGTCAGATCAAATCTATGTATGGAAATCTTGTTAAATTGGTTGTCTGATTGGTCAGGCACGCTATATTGCACCTCGGCGCACCCGTATTCACCCGTCTGATTGGTCAAATCTTGTCAAATCTATGTATGGATCTAAAGATATTGGCAAGATTTTTAGCTGGAAATTGGAAATAATGCCAACCATCCGTAGATGTTAATTGAGAAAATTTTAGTACATTTGAATTTTACACTTTGTATTTATATTTCTTTTTTTTATGGGTCAGTGGAAAAAAGACACGATGCACTCATCTAATAAGAAGTAAAAAATACAAATATAAAATACAAAACTTAAGTGCACTAAATTTTTCTCATGTTAATTTGATGACGCAAATTTTACTAGAACAAGAAAGTTCTCCAAGTTAGAAAAATATGCCACGAGATATATGAGTGAATATAACTAGCTAGTTAACAAATCCATCTTATTACCAGTTTGGATCCGTTTCACACTTTCCTATATGTCTTGAAGCAGTGAACATATATAAGGAAGAGCCACACCCCCAAACCTTTTAGCACGATCAACTAAGAAAAATTTAATGTACTCAACTTAGTCATCTAATCTTTTTAAAGATGATGGCAGAAGAATATATAGGACACCTTAATATTCCTCTAGATACAATGTCCTCATGATGATCTTGTGAACACACCTTTGTTTTGTAGTTAATTAAACATAAACTCAGTTAACATGTCATAACTTTCCTGGGAATTTTACATAATATTGTAACCCAAAAAAAGTGTATATTTATAACTTGCGGAACATATATCCGAGTGGGACCCCGTTTCCACAAGTCTCAGTTTTGTTTTTCGGCAGTAAAGTCAGGCCCAACAACGATCTTGACCACTTAGTCAGCTCACATTCCCGGCCCGAATCGGAACTTCTAAAAGTTGTAGAGCCGACTTCTCCTGACCTCCAGTCTTCAGAAGCACGTGCAAATGAGCCCAAGTTCCTACCCTTCGCCACTACTTAAATAGCCTCAGCCGACTCAAAGACCGAGGTTGGTGCTCAACAGTTTGTACCCCCACCACCTTGACAAATAAGAAGTATCATTACGACCTGTGTGGAACAACGCGATATTTTAAAGCAGGGAACACTAGAACCAAGTCTTGAAGAGTTAGAGTCCCAACCCCAGAGTTGGGACTTAGGCCCTCTCAACCAAGCCCAATAAGCTTAATGGGTCCCTTTCAGTAAGACCCTTAAGAGGAGAAGTAGGGAAAAGAGAATATATAGCCAAGGGGACTTTAGTTCTACATCACTTTCCCCCCTCCCCTTACAATCCAACAGCCTTCAAAGGAAGGCCAACCGGCATAAACAAGAGGGGTCTAATATGTGGCTACACTTACCCAATTCAACACCTCACTTTCTCTATTCTCTTCCAAAATCTCTCTCTTTTCAGACCGAGTTAGACTAACTTGACCATAGAAAAGTCGGCCTCAAATATCTCTCCTCAAGTTAATTAAGTATTTTTTTTGGGGTCAGATTGCCCGAACTGGAGGTAGATGCTTGTTCTCTCCAAGCACAAAAGGCACCTTGCCATTCAATTTCCAAGCTCAAGCCTCCGAATTAGGTCAGCCCCATGTGGACATCCCAAAACCATTAATGGGCCAACACATGGCTGGCCCATCCTTTAAAGCCCTTTTTTTAAAATGAGCAGAAATTTCAGAAGTGGCCCACTAGTGAGGCCCCCAAAAGACCCATTAAGAAGCAACCCCATCTCACCCCATGAAGGGAGGTGAGCATAGGGGAATGGAACACCTCCCAAAAAGAGGTCCCAAAAATGGCAAAAAACATCCCTACGGCAGATGGTTGGAAGAGGCTGGTTGGACATTTTTTGGGGTGGAAAAGGGGCTTCTAGAAGCTGTGGTGGAGAGGCCAAGAGGAGGGGGGTCTGTTGCGTGAGAAGAGAAGGGAGGGGGTGTGGTGCGTTCTTCTCCAGCAAGAAGCAAGCAGCAAGAAGGAAGCAAGCAGCAAGAAGGAAGGGGAAATGGCCATCTTCTCCAGGAGGTTTTTTTTTTCTTTTGCTGGTTTTTCCTACTCTCCCGAAGAGCCCCTGCTGCAGCAAGAGTGAAAGAAAGAAGAAGGCAAGGAAGAGAAGAAGAGGCCAAGAGAAATAGAAGAAAAAGGAGGGAAAAGAGAGAGAGACCATTGCACTGTCTTGTCAAGAGGTGTGAAAGGGAGAGACTGGTGAGTGGTAGGTGGCGCACCAAGTTTCCCCCTCTCCCTTTTTCTAAGCTTTCTTTTATATTTTCTCTTCCCCAAAGGGAGGTCCAATCCATGTACTTCCCTTTTCATGATGTGAACATCACATCACTCTTTCTTGTGCATTGAATGTTCTCCTCTCTTCCTTTATGTATTCCTTTTTTTGTATTTGTTTAAACCCCTTTTGTTGAGAGGTCACGGGAGAGAGGGAGCCCCTCCTTGTGGAGGGGTATTCTCTCCTCCCAATATCATTGAAGAGAGACCTCAAACCTCCCCCTCATGCCTTTATAAAATGGCTTTGTGCAAACCTTTTTAAAGCATGCGTTCTCCTGCTGTTTTCATCCCTTTTACATGGCATTTTTCATATGGTTTGAACAGTATCCTCACATGCATTTCAGCATTTTGGGGCATGTTCCCTTTGCTAGCCAAGGGATTGAGCAACTAATGCTCATGCCCTCTTGCTTAGCACTCACCCCTAAGAGACCCTTCAAGTCTGTTTTCAGCCCCCTCATTGCCCTATTTTCATGGGTTCCCATTGTCCCAGACTACGCCGAATCGCCTTTCTTGTGGTGTTGAACGAAAAGGGTCGGATCAACAATATATGTGCCCTGTTCAAACCTATAAATAGATTCTTCGTACTTTAAATGGTTTGTTAACCCGGATTGGGTGCTTAAACCATCCCTGAATTTGGTGAATCATGCCCCCAAAGGTCCGCCGATTCTACAGTCTGGCCAGTTGTGGAAATGGAAAATTTATCAATTTAAAAAAAATCTATTTTATCATGTTGTCTCATGTTCTCATGGATGCATGCGTATTGCGAATCCAAGTCTCGTCGAATGCTACACGAGCAATGGTGACGTGAGATGAATCCACAATTCGCACAGCGCGGGCGTGCCAGTCACCGAGGTGACAATAAATGGTCTGCCTCCGAGAGTCGAAGGGCTTTGGGTCTATTGTGCGCACCGTTTGACTTCGTCAAACGAAAGTGAGTTGTCGGGTCCTGGACCAATATCCCGTCGTTGCCTGAGCGCAACGACGTTAATTACATCTCTTTTGGAAAGAGAAAACCCTTGATTAATCGCCAGAATAGAAGATC
This sequence comes from Colocasia esculenta, assembly GCA_014218235.1. NCBI lineage: Eukaryota > Viridiplantae > Streptophyta > Magnoliopsida > Alismatales > Araceae > Colocasia > Colocasia esculenta. The sequence continues at coordinate 8,288,428 of CM024755.1, read as the reverse complement.
TTATGGCCTAAGTCGGGACATCCGATAAAAGGCGCAAAATAAAACTACAAGATTGCAGTCAAATTTGCAAGAGATTTTTTGATGTGTGTGTGCTATTCGTCTTTTAAAGTCAATTTGCATGCTTGTTTATTTATTTGTTCTCTTATTTTATTACACATTTTTTTTATTTGAGAATGCAAGAAATCTGACATGTTTTGATTTTCATTGCTCTTTTCATGATTTGAAGTCATTTAGTCATTTGAATGCTCAAACATCGTCATGCACCACCCATTTGATTCGGCAGCCAAAACGATACGGCAAAGGCGAATCGGCAAGGGTACTGTTCATGTGATACGACATGGATACTATTCAAATGAATCAGCAGGGAGCCCTGCCGGATCGGTCCTGCTGGATCGGTCCTGCTGAATCGGCCCTGCCGGATCGGTCCTGCCGTATCATCACAGTTTTTAGGCTTAAGCGATTCGGCAGCCCTTCTCATGCGTAACTCTTGAAATCCGTGAAGCGTCATAGCATCCAATCGGGGAGCAAGACTTTTAAAACATATGGACGCCACTCATGGGCTCGGATAGGGTCTAGGCATTGATTACCCGACCCCTTATGTTCAAAATCGTGCGACAAAGCGATCCGGCGAGATTTCCGGGACTTGGTTCTTGAAATCCGTGAAGAGTCTGAGCCTCAAATTTGGGGGACAGAACCCTTGGGATATAAGGAACCAATCCATGGACTCGGATCTGGCACAATCGGCGGCGATCCGGCACTTCATGTTCAAAGCCGTACGGAAAAGCGATCCGGCGGCACTTCCGGGACTTGGTCCTTGAAATCCGTGAAGGGTCTGAGCCTCAAATTTGGGGGACAGGACCCTTAGGATATAAGGAACCAATCCATGGACTCGGATCTGGCACGATCAGCGGCGATCCGGCACTTCATGTTCAAAGCCGTACGGAAAAGCGATCCGGCGGCACTTCCGGGACTCGGTCATTGAAATCCGTGAAGAGTCTGAGCCTCAAATTTGGGGGACAGGACCCTTGGGATATAAGAAACCAATCCATGGACTCGGATCTGGCACAATCAGCGGCGATCCGGCACTTCATGTTCAAAGCCGTGCGGAAAAGCGATCCGGCGAGGTTTCTGGAATTTGGTCCTTAAAATCTGTGAAGGATCTGAGCCTCAAATTTTGGGGACAGAACCCTTAAAATATAAGGAACCAATCTATGGACGCGGATCTGGCACAATCAGTGGCGATCCGACACTTCATGTTCAAAGCCGCACAGAAAAGCGATCCGGCAGCACTTCTGGGACTTGGTTCTTGAAATCCGTGAAGGGTCTGAGCCTCAAATTTTGGGGACAGAACCCTTGGGATATAAGGAACCAATCTATGGACTCGAATCTGGCACAATCAGCGGCGATCCGGCACTTCATGTTCAAAGCCGCACGGAAAAGCGATCCGGCGGCACTTCCGGGACTTGGTTCTTGAAATCCGTGAAGGGTCTGAGCCTCAAATTTGTGGGACAGAACCCTTGGGATATAAGAAACTAACCCGTAGACTCGGATCTGGCACAATCAGCGGCGATCCGGCACTTCATGTTCAAAGCCGCACGGAAAAGCGATCCGGCGGCACTTCCGGGACTTGGTTCTTGAAATCCGTGAAGGGTCCGAGCCTCAAATTTGGGGGACAGAACCCTTGGGACATGAAGAACAAGCCCATGAAGTCGAATCAGGCCCAATCAGTGGCAGCCTGACAGTTCATGTTCAAAGCTGCTCCGAAAAGCGATCCGGCGGCACTTCCGGGGCTTCGTTCTCAAGATCCGTGAAGGGTCTAAGCCTCAAATTTGGGGGACAGAACCGTTGGGATCTAAGGAACGAACCCATGAATTCGGATCAGGCCCAGTCAGTGGCAGTCCGACAGTTCATGTTCAATGCCGCACGGAAAAGCGATCCGGCAGCACTTCCGGGGCTTCGTTCTCAAGATCTGTGAAGGGACTGAGCCTCAAATTTGGGGGACAGAACCCTTGGGATCTAAGGAACGAACCCATGAATTCGGATCTGGCCCAGTCAGTGGCAGTCCGGCACTTCGCATTTAACGGTCTATGAAAAAGCAATTCGGTAGCATATATGACAGTCTAAAGGGGATCATTTCCAGCATGCCTCCGCTACAGGAAAGGGGAGAAACATGCCTCTTTAAAGTCCTTTAAGGTAGGAAACGCACCAGGAACGAGGATGGGACCCGGGCATTGAGTTGCCCTTCCCACTCTCTCCAAATCTATGAATTTGGAGATTTCAAAACAGTGAGAGAAAGGGAGCGAATAAGGGGATTTTGGTCTCCTAAAACTGAGATGAGGGGAGGGATGGAGAGCCATGCATGGAAGTGGCAAGCCCACATCTTCCTTCATTCAGTTCTGTTTGATTTGGAAAATGAGAATGCATGTAAGGAAAGGATAGAAATAAAACAATTTAAACGAAGCACATCTCACATACCAAGAAGACTTCGGTCCTACTCTAAATAAAACATCAAACTAGGAAGGTAAGGGAGATATTTGACATGATCTCCCCACTGCCATATCTCAGGGCATTTAAACACCAAGAAACCCCACATTATAGCTCTCTTGGGATGGAATAAGACATTAAGTTGTCTTTCCCACTACCCAAATCAAACAAGACGCAAAACCTCATGCAAATGATGAAGAAAGAAAACATGGATTAAAAAAAAAATGCATCGGGTAAACACTATTGACAGGAAATAAAAAGAAACATTTAGGCATTGGCTACTCATGCATGCACCAAATACCCGTTGTTGAGCAAATAACAAAAGGAAGAGATTGGTTCTTTTTACTGTTAGGGGAAGATTACATGGGGAGCGAAGGGAAAGAAATAGACAAAATAGAACACAAAATATTGGGACTGCCGTAGCAGTCCCTCCTTCTCTCTTCTCACCCTTCTTCTTCTCTTCTTTCTTTTGGCTCTCTTCTTTCAAGCCTCTTCTTCAGGGAAGCTCCCAGCCGCCTCCCTTCTTCTCCCGTGACCAGCAAAAGGGAAGGCAAGAAGAAGGCTTCTTCTTCCAGCCAGCAGCAGCAAGAAGGAAGAAGGCAAAGGCCCTTCCAACTTTTGTCTCCAAGCTCCTCCACGCAACCAGCAGATGGGAAGGAGGGAAAGAGAGAGTGAGAAGCCCCAAGAAGCTCCCAGCCTCTTCCAAGCCCCTTCACCAAGCCTCTTCACGCAACTCTCCTTCAGCCTTCTTCAAGCAGCCACCAGGAAGAAGATGCTCTGCCCCCTTCCAGAAGACTCCCCTGCTCTCCTCTGTGCGTGGGTGGCAAAAGGTGTGAAGGGAGCCAGTGGAAGCTGCCCTGCCCATGCTGCCGTAGCAGCTTTTGTACCTGTAGTGGGGAGGTAAAGGGTGGCCTAAAATGACCTCCCAGTATGGGGTAAATGGGCCTCATGGAGTGGGCCTTTCTTGGGCCTGTTTAGGGGACCCTTTAGCATGTTTTCAGATGGGCTTTGGCTTGGGAAAACTGGGCTGGCATATGCAAGTCTGCTGCATTTTTTTTTATGTCCACACCAGTTCGCCGATTCGACAGTCTGGCCAGTCCGCTGATTCGACAGTCTGGTCGGTCCGCCAATTCGACAGTCTGGTCGGTCCGCCGATTCGACAGTCCGGGAAGTCCGCCGATTCGACAATCTGAGCAGCCCGCCGATTCGTCGTTCTTGGGCTGTTTTCCCTTATTTGGCGCGGTCTCAAAAGTTCCGCCGATTCGATCGCCAGCTTTATGCTCTTGGCTGACCCACATGAGCAAGGCTATGCTCCATGTGATGTCAGCTAAAGAAATAGACATTAAACCCAAGAGACCTATCCAAACCCCCGGATTGGACAATGTAATTTCTATGTCCGGATAGATGGGTTCACACGTTGTTCATCCGCCCCGTGGATTAATTTGTGTGGTCATGACATTGTCCGATTCCCCCGTAGGTGTGCCATGGGGATCGGCGTTGTGTGCCACCGGAGTTATGTCGTCCTTCGGCATACACCCCATCTTTTGCTACCGTCTCCGTTTATGGTGGATGTGTACCGCACTCTCCCCTATCAACCTCGATAAGGGGAGATGTTGCCGAATTTTTTTCCGCGAGGTTCGAATCGGCGAGAGTTTCTTAAAAGAAATCGTCAATATTCAATTGATTCAACGGCATTTCAGATGAGCGCCGATTCGGTGCTATTTGTCACCTCAGTGGTATTCCGCCGATTCGACCTCATTTTACTGATTTGCTCCCCCCCCCCCATGAGCGCCGATTTGGTTCTTCCCCGTCGATTCAGTTTCTGCTTTCAGCCTGCTGAATGGACCATGCTCGGCCTGCCGATTTATTTCCGCTTGGCCGATTCGTCGGTTGCCCCGCCATTAGCAAGCCGCGCCGAATCAGATGAGCCCCGCCGAATCAGATGAGCCCCTCCGATTCGATAATTGGCTAAATAAAAGATCAAATGATTTCGAATAGACATTCATTTTGCTTAATAGTAATTCAGCTCAAATTTAAATTGTGTTTCGCACCTCTATCGGATGTCTCCACTTTAGGTCATGAGGCTTTCTTAATCTGGTGATTAATCAAGGATTTTCCCTCTCAGAGGGATATAATTAACGTCGTTGCGCTTAGGCAACGGCGGGATATTGGTCCAGGACCCGACACTCACTTTCGTTTGACGAAGTCAAACGATGCACACAATAGACCTAAAGCCCTCTGATTCTCGAAGTCAAACCATTTGTTGTCACTTCGGTGACTGGCACGCCCGCGCTATGCGAATTGCCGATTCATCTCCCGTCATCGTCGCTCGTGTAGCATTCGACGAGACTTGAATTTACAATATGCATGAGAACATGAGAAAACATGATAAAAAGAACATTTAAGATTTTTTTTTAAAATTGATTAAAAAAATCCATTTCCAATTTTCCACACCCCATAACGCCACCAAAATAGAACCGGCCTCCTCGATCATTAGGTAGTATTGGAGCCAGTTCATCCGCACTGGTTTCATGGCAGCCCGATCGATGGCCCTTATGAATGCAGAGTTTCGGACATTAATCAACTTTGTCAATTACAATCTTATCTCGCAGAGATCAGACGTGCAGAATTATAGAATGTTGCCGATCATGGGCTAGCTTCATCGACATGTACGTTGTTTCAGCTCATCTTCTACACAACTGGCCTCTGTACATGGGCAACTTGAAATTCTGACCACTTTCTGATTTGCTCCTTTCAGGAATCCTAGCATGTATTAATTAATTTCTAGCCATTGGTTCTGAAAAACTTCTTGGCGGGACAAACTCTGGCATAATTAATAAGCCTATACAAGTTAATTTGTGTAGAACAAATCCATCTCGCACGATTGTAATCAGCAACTTAACCATGATGTCTCTTATGGGCACTTCTTCTTTTGATTATTGTAAGAGGGAGGTTTCTTCATACCATTATTGAAACGATAGATCTAGTACTCATTCAATACTTCGATGATAACGTGCAACCCTACGAGCAGCAACGGGTGAACAATAAATTTTTATTTTTTTTTACATATATACTCTTGTTAAACGATTAATTGTGTGAAAATCTTTCAAAAATATGTTTGAAGTATGTTTCTTTCAAGCGCATTCGTGACTTTGTGCAATTACATCTCTGATGTATCTATATGAGAGATATATATGTAAATATAAATTTAAGAAGGAATTTTACACAATTAATTTTTAACAGGGATATATATGAAAGAACCCTAATTTCTTTCACCCACGTCATTGCATCAGGCTCAGATAAGGCTCTCTTTAATATAGCGTACAAGAAGTAAGTGATGTGATCTCCTGATCGATCGAGATAGCCTACGTACGTTGTCGCCTTCCCACACCCTATTATTGATGATATGACCCTAGTGTTAGATTCCATCAAATAGGGTTGGTAATGAGTTAATTAATTGCTTGAGTTTTTTCAAAATCTGAAACCTGGGCCTAGTTAATTGATCTTATTGTTTGCTTAAATAAGCTGAAGTACTTGAACATCTCTGAATTATTAATTTAATTGGTGCATGCATGAATAGATTTTAATAATAATTTATAAGTGAATAAATATATATTTTTTACAAGTTAAGACCTTCTAAGGGTACAACCAGTGGCGGATCCAGAATTTTTTTTCAATGAAATCTTAATAGTGAAATTTTGTGTCCTCAATATAAATTTTTGTATCTAGTGAGGTCACAAGATTCCACTATATACATACTAGATCTGCCCCCGAGTACAACATCAATAAAACCCAATTACCAAACCCTTTACATAGCAGTCAAAAACCCAAACCCCAAAATATAATAACCACATAACAATACACCAGTGAAAAGATCGATCTATGCAAAGCAAGGTGTAACATGCGCCAACTTGAAGGAGGAAGAGCAGAGAACATGTTCGCTTACCTCCAACACCAGCACCCAGTGGAAGTCTAAGAAGGCTGCAAATCAGCAAATCTTTACCATGGATCCCAGATGAAATCCTCTAGAAACTGGAGGAGTTGATGCTATACCTCCAACACTTGCACCCACTGGAAGTCTAAGAAGGTTGCAAATATTCTTTCGGTAGCAAACTTTAACCATAGATCTCAAATGAAACCCTCCAAAAATTGGAAGAGTTGATGGGGCTCCAACTACGCGAGATCCAATAGATGCCATCCTTAGGAAATCCACAAGGGAAATGAAGAGAAGAGCAATGGATAAGACAGTGATAATTAAACGGGTAAGTACTGAGGTTTAAAGTTGCGATCAATTGATACTATGGAAGGCTAGACCAAAACAAAACTTAGGTTAAACCAGTACTAGGTAGATAAGAACAAATAAGTTCAAACTAAGACTTAATTAGAACGCCGAAGCAAGCGCTTCCTCCAAAGGAGATCGGAGGGACAATCCCTTACTTCAAGGAAGAAGAAAGTAAAATAGAACCCAAAAAACTTCCTACTTAACGACAATCCCCCAAACGCTGCAAAGCAAACCCAGGCCAACCTTAATCAATTTGTCTATCTGAATTCGATAAAATCCTCTGAGTTGATCAAATCCGAGGGCCGAGGCCAAGAAGATAAAATCGTCTCCATAAAAGAAATGTTGTATCTGGTCGTCGAACTTTTTCTGCTTCAAAAAGACTCGCAAATGCTTTCCAATAGAAGTGCTTAATTATAAGAAGCAGGGACGGACCCAGAAATCTTATCCAGTGGGGTCACTCTTTATAACCCCCCCCCCCAAATATAAATTTACATGGTTATTTAAACAAAAAAAAATATTTCAGTGGAGTCACCCCCTATAAAACCTCCCAAAACACATAATTTACATGGTCATTTGAACCTCAAAAAAATTTCAGTGGGGTAATGTGACCCCACTGACTTAGCCCTGCATCCGTCCATGATAAGAAGTAAGTGTTAACTAAAGAACGCGAAGAAAACTAATATACGTAGATAAGGAGTGATTCAATTAGTTTGACATTTTTAGATATATAAATTTTATTCTAACGATAATAGATTTGTAAGAATTATTAAAAAAACATTTACATATATTATTATGGATTTAACTTTCATGCACGATTATAATATACTAGTACTTAATAAATAAATAAATAAATAAAAGAAGAAGAAAACCAACATGCAGTAGCTGTTAGTGGAGTCTCTTCGACCGCGACAAATCGTGTCGGTTCTGCCAGCTTTATCGAACACCAAACTTTGCCAAGTTCTTATGCTCGTCTACATGCGAGTCTGAACCTAGACGTGATTTCGTACGTACCTCGACTTTGGTTAACGCTATGATCAACTTTAATCTGCTCACACAATGTATAGAATAATAGAATAAACTTGGTGGTCTCACGTACGCATGGGGCGAAAACATCTGCCACGTAAAGCAAGATCATCCAAGAAGATGTTCCTATGCTTCTCAGCTAAGTGGCTAGGCCTGTCAATGGATCCCGGGGATCCGAAATTTGAAAATCAAATCGGATTCGATCGGATTGGTTATATTGACCTGAGATATATACTCCATTCCTTCGAATTCGGAGAAACATGAAATACTCCATTTCGGGTTCTATTTTGGGGCGCCGAAAATCCGATCTGAAGAGGAACGATGCAAGCAGACACCCTCGATCGACACCGTCTTTGCAGCCACCTTTGACGCCCCGTACCCCACACCTACCGGCCATCGTCGCCGAGGACGACAGCGTGACCACCCTCCCCCCACCGCCAGTCGGTTCGCGGCCTCCCGGCAGCACAGGAAGGTGCCCCACATGTTGACGGTGAATGTCCGCTCGAAGGCCTCCCAGCGACCGTCCGCTCGAAGGTCCCGTCGAAGAACGCCTTAACATCGTCGGCCACAGAGACGTCGCTGCTCTGCACAATCTCCCACGCAAGTTCCTACACAAGTCGATGGCGAATGAGCTCCTGTGCTTCGTGTTTGAAGGCATTCAGGAGCTGCTGAGAAGAAGGCCCACGAGGCCGGCAACATCGAGGATGGGTACCGCCGGATCTGGTTTGAGCGGGACGTCTTTGGCACCCTCCGGCACCCCCTCCTCTCAAAGCTCTGTGGCTTTGTCTCGATGGAGAAAATTGTCGGATTCGCCATGGAGCGGTGCCCTAGGGGGGATTCGGGTGTGTTGAGGCGGCGACAAACAGGGAAGATGTTGTCCGACGAGGTCATCTGGTGTGCGCCTGCGCACGGCGTCCTCCCAGCAGCGAACGGGGCGGCGGCGGCGAGATCTCCTCCTCCGGGCGGCGGACAAAGCGGCAGCGGTGAGCTCTCCTCAGGTGAGACAACGAGCAAGAGAGAGAGAAAGAAAGAAGAGAGAGCGAGAAGGGGAGGGTCTACATGGCCGGGGGAGAGAAGAAGAAGAGGAAGGGGAAGAGGGGGGAGGGCGAAGGGTGTGAGGGAGAGGGGAAAAAGGCTGCCGCAGTGGGTGGGGGGCCATTGGAGACATGGGGGAGCTTCCCCTCCTCCTGGTTGCCATGTTGCCCCTCCTCCGTCCGTCTGCCTGTACGTCGTGACTGGGTAACGTGCAGATAGGCCAGCCGCCCGCCGACCTCCCTCTGCAAGATGATGTCCGCCACGAACAGGGCGAACACACACACACACATGAACAGAGCGGGGAGCACAGCGATGGTGACGAATCCGTATCCGATCCGAATCCGGATCCAACATTTGTCCACATTTCGAATTCGGGTCGGATCCATATCATAGCTCTTCGGATCTAAATTCAAATCACCAAGGATCCAACCCGGATCCGATCCATTGGCAGGGCTATAAGTGGCTACGTACGTTGCATTAAGTCTTGTCTGCCACTAGTTGGACCACCCCTGTCCGGTACTGTTCAAATAAGTATAAAACCTGCATGCCTTGTTGTCTATTATTGCTAAGTAAGTAACTTGATTTGTGGCAGGTGCTAGACTGCGGCAGTCGTACGTTGGAAGGTTTCAAGCAGGCTTTTGGTTTTGTGTGTGATGAAATCTGTTGATTTTAGAGTTTGGACTTCAAGAATTGTTGTTGTTATAAGATTTGTGTATATTAATATAGTTATTCAGGTGTGAACCACGTCACCTAATTAGACCCATCACGTAGATGAGTGCGGGAAAACTAACAAATGCAGATATATGCTAGTGAATTCATTTCAGAAAAAAGGATGTTAGCTAGTGCGAAAATTATATATATGTTAAACTTTGATAGAATACAGCTCGTTTAATGTACTTTCATGCATGTTGTTGTATATATATATATATATATATATATTATTGGAAGGTTAGACTTTTCTAACCCTTCTGCATTATATATAGATGGTGGATGAGCACCATCATCAGAATTATCATTGGGTTCGCTGAGGTTTGCTTATGCTAGTCCAGATTTTACGCGGAAGCCCATCCGTCCATGACTTTTTGGAGGGATTTTAGTTGTGTCCTCGGGGAGAATGAGAAGGGGTTTTCTTTAAAAATAGTATTGTTTAAAAAAATCGTAAAATAACAGCTTAAAAATGTTAATTAGTATAATAATAAATTTTTTACCGTCAACGGTGTGACCGTTCAAAAAAACTTATAAAACATTAAAATCAGTCATGGCACGACCGATTTAGTTGAAACTGATCGATTTGCCTAAAAGTTGTGGAGATTGATTTCTGTTGCATGAGAGAGAGAGAGAGAGAGAGAGAGAGAGAGAGAGAAATCCGTCTCTACACCTTTTTCACAATCGAGATCCCACTTGTTCCGGAAATGCAATCCATGCACCAGAATCTCACTTGTTTTAGAAAAACAAATGACATGTGTTCCGCCTATGTACATATGGGCATCGACGTCTAAACAATCGAGTTTGTAGTCAACATATATATAAAGTGGCTAGAGATTGACCCATGAATTAGCACCACTGTCGATCTGATCATCTCCTGTGATGCCGACGCCACCAACCTGTGCATCTTCTTACAAGGGAAAGACATTCTAGAACTTGTTCCATGTTGTCGACCTGAATAAGGTATTATTCAACAAATCATATATATCTTATCATAAGTGTGAAAATTAGTACTACAATTATAAATATTGTACATAAATCTTACTCAGGTCGACGACATATATATGGAACATATGTTACAAAGGGTGCCATTCCCTTGCAAGAAGACGCTCGGGTTGGGGCACAAGCATTGTAGAAGATGGTCACTTCAACAGTGGCGTTGACTCGTGAGTCAATCTCTGGCCATCTTATATTGACTACAGATTTGATTGTTTCGACGTCGATACACATGTCGATTTTGTTTTCGAAACGAGTGGGTTTTTGGTGTTTCAAAACCAGTGGGATCCTACTTACGTACATGTGGGCATCGGCATCTAGACAATCGAGTCCGTAGTCAACATATGGTGGCTGAAAATTGACCAACGAGTTGGCGTCACTGTCGATGTGACCATCTCTTACGATGTCGGCACCACCAACTTGAGTGTCTTCTTACAAGGGATGGCAATTTTTGGATCTCATTCCATATCATCGACTTGAGTAAAGTATTGTTCAACGAACCATATATATCCTATCATAAGTGCTGGAATTAGTACTAGAATTATAATTATTATACATAAATTATTATAAGTATCATACATATTATACATAAAATGGATGGAACCGACCCATGTACAGTCCGATATAAGACTTCTATGCACAAATTGAACACCTGAATATATTTTTATTACATAATTGTTATATTTTTATGTTTTTTTTCATTCTCTTGAAACTAAATTAGATGAGTAATTAAGTTTATAATGTTTATAAATTATTTAAGAAGAGGAAAAATATAAATTAAGAAGAGGAGAGAGGCTTAGGAGAAGAGAGAGAAGGAGTGGGAGAGAGAAGGATTTAAAAACAAGCTAAAGGAAATCGGTCTTGTCACTTTTTTTTTTTGAATTCAACATAAATCAATCTCCACAAGATGGATTAGGCAAATTGGTTATGTCATGATCGATTTTGATATTTTACATTTTTTTAATGATCACACACGCACGGTCAAAAGTGTGCTAAGTGTCCTACTTTGCTAATTAAAATTTTTGGGCTGCTATTTGACTAATTTTTTTAAACAATGCTATATATTTTTAAAGAAAACCCAATGAGAAGATCAATGGGACGAAGAAGATTCACTGCGACCTAAGCGGTGAAAGATTTTTGCAAAGTGGATTGAGGAGGGTACTCTGTATGATTTGAGCTTCAGATGTTGAACTCTTACCTGGGTGCAGTAATTAATGGCCAACAAGGAGACCGCAAGATCCTAGAAAGTTTGGATAGAGTGCTGCGTACAGTAGAATTTTGGAGTAGTGGAGAGTCGTTATCTCTTCCACCCATCAGTTCCTTGCAGCAAATGTGCTTGACTGGGCAACCACCTGAAATTATATAGAGAGCAGGAGTTACGTAGAGAATGAGACTTCTCCATTCCCATGGTCTCATGGACAGGAAGGAATAAGATAGATGGATCAAATTAATGGCAACAGGCCACCAGAGAAAGATTGGCTAAAGATAACATTAATATTTGATGGGGCCAGACACACTCCTACTGGAGGAGCATGCAGGAGCATAGAGAGGCTGGTGCTCTACCTGAAGGATCACATCAGCTAGTGAAAGGAATATAGGTATGGAATTAAACAAGAGAATTCTTGTGTTAAGGACCGGAGACAATCTGGCTGTACATGATCTCAGATCTTGAAGAGTCCAGACTTGACCCCTCTGGAAACCATGCTCATCTTAAAGAGGATTTTGGTTGTTCTCTGCAGGTAGAAGCAGTGCAGAATGTGTCACGTCAAAACAGAAGCACATAGGGCCCCTACTGACTGGCTTGTATTAATCCTTGCCTAGTTAGCAGAATTTTCTTCACATTGGCCAACAATGGTATCATCTGTGTGAACAAGATGCATTATAAGCTTGCTGCCAGGGGATTACTTGAGGTTTTCCAGGTGGACCTTGGATTTCAGACTTCAGTTGGATCGGTTCTTAGGCTTGTGTTTTTAGTTTTCTGCAAGAGCCGGCGCTCTAGTCGTTTAGCTTCGCTTTCTTTTGTTTTCGTACTTTGTCGCAATCATGTATTTGGTCCCTGTTTTACCTAGATTACCAAGAAAAATCTTGTTGTACTCTAGTTGGTGAAACTTCATACTTGGCCACAAGTTTGTGAATGAACAGGTGGAAGTGGCTCAGTCTTACACAACCACTGGACTACACATAAGTCCATCAGTGTCATGCACTCTATTATATTAATCAAGTTGAAATCTAGATGATGAAGTTACAATATATATACATACATATATATATATAGATATAGATATATATATATAAGGATATAAAGTTGGGTTTGCAAATATCGACTAACTTTTTGAAGTGGATGAAAGTTGTTGAACAGTGGGGAGGCAGTGGGATAGATGGTACACTTTCCGAACATATGTGCAAGTAGTTCCCTCACGTAGATTTACGTTATCGACTGTCTCTTAAACATATTTTGTGAACATGATCACTTAAGATTCAGAATGCATGTACAGTGAAGTCTTAAAGCTATCAAATTTGGCCTACATGAGCATTTCAAACGTAGAAGCAAAAAAACGGTGAAGTCACTACTTTAGAAAAGTCTAATCAAAGACGAAATTTCACAAGTGTGGTCAATGATGCTAAGAAAAGAAATCCCTCGATCGAACACCTCAAACACTTCCCATCATGACAAGATTCCCTGTTTTACATGACTCCGTGCAAATCCTCTCAACATTTCTTTCTTCTATTAAGAAGAAGCACCACCAAACGTACACGGAAGTCCAAGAAGACAAGAGCAGCAAAAGCCCTGGTCACGTCACTAGAGGACCTGCTTAAATATATTGTTCGTGCAGCCTTTGGACAAGAAGTAGTGGCGGAGGTCACCAGTGTGACACCTGCATGAAGTAGTGGGGGAGGGGGTGGTGTACGGACGTCGTGATGTTATAATTATAATGCACCTGGACTGGAAACCATGCTCTGTTCTTAGATTCTTCCTCCGGGCTGCGGCAAAAAGTTCTTGCTGGTCTGAAAGATCAGATATATATCATGGAGAATGACATTTGCAATCTTTATGGCATGAGGTGGGATCCGCTAAGTTGCCTGTGATCTTTGGCGATCCAACTGGTCGTTCGGACAAACGAGAAGTGCCGGATAGGTCGTGATGTGGTCGGTCTAGCCGACCATAGTTGCATAACCAACCTCCGTCGTGAGGTCCTTTTCACCTTCTCTCTCCCTCTTGTCAGATAAAATTAGAGTCGAGCAAAGATTAACTTAACTGTCGGAGGGTTATCCTTAAGACCCACACTTTCAGAACTGACTTATTTACAGGTCAGATGGTCTTTAGCCATTCGTCTTGGCTCGTGTTTTTCTCAATCAGCTAAAATTTCTAATCATCAGCCTTGTCACGGTAGTCGGCCAAACCGACTATCTCATCTTTGGCTATCTATTTCGGCCAACATCCAACTCATCTAGTTATAGTCTAAGCTAGCTAGACTTCGACCTCATCACTATATGTGATCGGTCTTGAACACGTTATTATGGTCGGCTAGACCAACCACATCAGGTCGCAGTTTGAGTTTATTGAATTTACTAAAAGTATTGGCCATGTTCTTTGCAGATGAGAATAGATTCGGAAAAAAATTATCTTATTCCATGGTAATTAGACAAGTAGATCGAGAAATATATAGTCATCTGAATAAGACATAATTATCGTGATTTTGCCCCCAAAAAACTCGTTACCTATTCTTTTTTGCATCTAAATATGCCATGTTCATACTAAAAGAATCACTTAGATTACTCCGTGCATTTCCAAACACAAATTGAGTTCGTTCTGGGTTACGCAAATCTTGTAAAGGGGAGAGGGAATTAAAGACAGTCTAGTAGGGGACAAGGTGAGTGAAAAACACAGAAATTACATTCGCAAACCAATGTGTGCATGATTGATGTGGGGCACCATGGTCCATGGCTCATGTTACAAGGATGAGAAATAAGCATTACAAGAATGTTTCTTGCAATAAATTAGAAATTTTGCAAAAGAGACATTCTACTGGTTGACAAGTACTATAAAAAATATATGTCTCTGTGCCTAGCGCAATGAACATACGAGGGGTTGTGAGGGTTGCGCCCAGGGATCGATCCCTAGGCGGGGTTGTGCTTGGTCAGATAGTGGTCTTTGACTACTGCGCTATGGTACCCAAAAAAAGTACTACAAAAATATGGTACTTGTTAGGGTTTCTTAACCAATAGCCCTCACAAACCAACTTAATTTATTTGCAATAAATATTTCTCTACATAGCTATTGATTTGTACTCCAATCATGGCCCTCCTCCCACATACAAAGAGCAAATATTGGGGTCTTAATTGAACTAGAAAGAAGGCTACTTTTTACCCTTTGAGTTGACATGTGTTGTATGGAGAGGCCCCCAAATACCTCATTATGGTCGCTGTGGTCTGAGTATGTAACACGAAGAAGTTAACACAGAGAAGAGAAAGAAGGAAGAAGAAGTAGATACACCGATTTAAGTGGCTCGAATTGGTGATGTGTCAAACTTACATTCACAGATCCCCTTCTCCTGTTCTGCAACCTTCCACTATGAAATTGGAACAATACAAGTGTAGATTAAAGTTCTCCTTGTCACCCCTAATATTTTCTTTTATAAGAGAACTCGAAAATCTCAAAATATCTTTACATATGAGAAATTACAGTAACACCCAAAAGATCCAAAATATCTTTTGACACCGCGACAAAATTTATCTGAATCATCGATGTTGCTAAGAGATGTGCATTGAATTTGAGCCAAACCTCAACAACAAGTATGATAGGTTGTCCACGTACGATGCTTTTGATGATGTTTTAAAACTAAGTCTACTACTATACCATTATCTGTAGATCATAAATCGGTATTTGTACATGTTAACATTTAATTAAATGCTTGAACAATTATCCATTAATATCTTCGTGGTACCCATCACCATCCTTGTGGTAAGAACATACAAACACTAACTGAGTCAGGTTTTTGTAGGAACATATTTTAAAAGAGAGCTTTTAGTCATCTTGTGTCCGTCTCATACATAACACGAGGCCCCACAACATTTATTGTGCTATGAGACCTATCCATCTTGTGTTTCGAACCGGCACAAAACGAGTAATCTGCAAGTGCAACAAATTTTACCCATTTAAAAAAATATGAGTCTACATCTAAGCCATATACATGAACCCACAACTTGATAATTTCACAAGGGTGATTTGTAATCCATGAGCTAAAATAATCGACTCCAAGTCGATGGTGCCCAAAAAACAAAACGAGTCTGTTGATCTCATCCGGCTTTGTTTTTTTCTTTATTTCTAAAATTTTATACTGATAAGAGAAATAGTATGATGTCAATCTCTATATCATGTTTTTCATTGCACTTGGTTTTTTATGATGTTTCGTTTTTTTATGGAGACCGCACTCGCTCTTTTTCTTATTCTTTAATATGAAAATTCAATCAATAAGAGAAAAAAATGAATTTCATATTACTAAACTTGATACCATCAAATTTTATTTATTCATTAATTAAGACCACTAAATCAATCTTGATCATACGATTCGGCTCCCATATATATACGCCCCCCCCCCCCCAACAATTAGGGGTGAACACGGTCCGATTCTGTCCGGTTCACCTCTTATTTTTTAATAAACCAAACCAAACTATTTTGAGAAAGGCTAGGCAATAATATGACTTGGCATATAATCCATGTGGCACCCATCATATGAGGAGTGATAAAGTGACAACTTAATTGTTAGATGTCACATAGATTTATTGTCTAGTCATATTCACTTAAGTGTAATATGAAAATACACTAAGTCTTTCTCAACCGTTTCACTATAATAAATCGAACCGAACCGAACCGGTTTCGAAATATCAAAAAAAATATCTAACAGCCGCAAGTTTCGAATCTGCAACCTTCTTTGGAGGTCGCACGCCCGTGCTAACCAACTGGGCTACAAAGTATTTTGTGAAATTATATGGTATTATTTAATTATATATATATATATATTCGATTTCTTAACACCAAATCGAATTGAACTTATGAAGTCTTCAAACCGAACCGAATCGAATCAGTCGATTTAGTTCAATTTTTCAAATTAAATCAAATAATAAACAGTCCTACCAACAATCCCCAGGGTTAGACGGGTCGGGTCTGGTGCGTGCTTATCGGGTCCAGTCCGACAGGGGGAGGCCCACCATGTCCGGTGCAACAAACTATCGTTGCGCCGCGGTTTCCACTTGAAAGTTGAAAGGCCGCGTCGCCGCCTTCAGCCGAGGTGGGCCAGCCCGGAACCGCCCACTTGGGAAAAAGGCGTTATAATTTTAGAAGGCTGTTCGGGTAGGCCCACGTTCCATATCACATGACGCGTGAATTGAAATTTATATGTATATGTATATCATTTATAATTTCTTTAAAAAAATATTGGTCCAGACTCCCACTGGAAAAAGAGAAAAGAAAAACTCACATATTACATCAACGAAAGATGATTAATCTACCCGAAAGAACATAGATTAATATGAAAGGATGTGATGAATGACGCTTGCTTTATACATAGTTTCTTCCCTTGCAGCAAAGTGTTATTCTTTTTTCAGCTAAAGCTTCTTCTCTTCTTGTAGACAAAGCTTCCCACATATCTAGCCTATTAAGTGCCCAAAAAAAAAAGTTTTGTGCCTCCCTTTTTCTTACAAGAAAAGTTAGGTACATTCTTATGACCGACCTTTCCACCGCCACTTTGATTTTAATTTTATAAGACATCAACATTTAACACTTGTGTTTATGTTTTATTATCAAACATATATATATAATACATGACATCCATTAAAATTGAGTCGCATCTCTATGATATCAAACAGTAATAAAAGGGAAATATTTAGTGCAAATATATACTTACATTTGAGTTGTAAGAGAAAACTCTCATTCATCTACTTAAGATGGATCAATGGATTCTAACACGTCAATTATGAGCCCAACATGAATTTGTATGAGTTCAAACTAAATATTTATATAATCAACTTAAAATTTTATGACTCTACTTACAACTTAAATATAAATGTACACGTATGCTAAGTATTTCTTATGTAAAAGAAATAAGAGATTATTTTTATATTCGTTCTGTAAACAGAGTTGACTTGTTCGACCCAATCTACCTTTGTGTGCACCAAGGATAATAATAATAATCATTTCTAAACAATTGATTTTAAAAAAATAAAATAAAATCTCACTTGAGATAATAATAATAATAATATGAAAGAAAAGAAAGAAGGCGTTCCCTATCCCCCTCCCCCAATTCTCTCTCTCTCTCTCTCTCTCCCCGCCTTGGCCCTTGGCCGGATTCTCAATGGCAAAGCTAGAAATATTTAAAAGAGAGATAATTAATAAAATAATTGTTCATGAGTATTCAACCGAAGAAGTAATTAATAAAATTAAAAAAATTCACAAAAATTATATGAAAAAAAATTAATAAGAAAAAATTTTATTAAAAAAAATACCCCCGGACCTGCTGCTGCTGCGGCTTCGGTTCTAGACATCTCCTTCTCCCTCTCACACTAGCTCGCCCGTGAGAAGAGCATGGGAATCCTCTCCCACTTTGGCTTTTAGCCGTCTCCTCCTCTGTGCTCTTCTCCGTCGCCATCAAATCGCGGGGCCCCACAAACGTCTGCCTCTTCTATTCTGGCTTCGCCACGTGGCTCCGTTGCCTGTCCTCTTCCCACTCTTTGCTCCACAGAAACCCCCTCCGTGCCTTTAAGCTGCAACACAACACGTCTCTCTCTCTCTCTCTTTCCCCCTCCCCGCCTCTCTCTAGTTCTTTCCGGCAAGCAACAGCTCCTGGTTTGAGTGCCCTCCTCCCTGGAAACCTAACGGGGGTGCTCGTGTTCTTCTTCCCCAATTGCCTAACTCGCCTTGTTTTGTTCCATCGTCACACGCATCTTCGCAGCTGGCTCGAGTTGATCTCGTCGGTGCAGGTGGTCTACAAAAGCTCTCTTTTTTCTTCGTCGTCCTGCCTCTGCGTGCTACTCTCTGTTGACTCCCTTCGATCCCTCCCTGTGATGGGTCCTTAGTGCCGCGTCTTGGCGTTTCTACCTTCAACCATTCGAAGGCTCTACGGTTTAACGTCTGTTCTTTTGGGCTCCGCCTGGACGAGAGGAAACGTATATTCTTCTCGTGGGGAGGTTAGTGGGAAAGTTGCGACGATTCCCCATCTCCGTGCCAGTATAATTGTCTGGAGAGGCATTGAAGCAAAAAAACTGCTTCCTTTACGAACTCACTCGGTTCTAACAAGTCTGAAACTTTTGTTTTGATCGAGGGGGCTTCACGTTTTCTTTCTTTCTCTTTCTGTCCGTCTTTTTTCTTGGATCAAATCCTTTTTTTTTTTTTGGGGGGGGGGGGGGGGGGGGGGATTCTTTTCTACAGAAACAAGCTCTTGTGTCTGAAAAATCATCTGCGTTAGCTCATAGTACCGTGTTCCTAGTCGATTCCCGTTCTCAAGTTCTCCTCTTGACATGTTCTTACTAGACTTGAAGTGTAAACTTCTTCCAGGGATTACCTCCTTGGCTCCCCCAGTTTTCGCCCTCTTGCAGCCTTGCTCTCCCTTGTTCTTCGGCGGCCTCTGCAGGAAGTGAAAGTAGATAGCTTGTTTTGCCGGGAGCATGATGTGATTTTGCATCCTAGGTTTCCTTAACTCCACTATTATGTTGCTCTGTGAAATTTTGTCTTTATATGCTCCCAACGCTTGAAGTTTTTCCCTCATGTCATGGAAGGGTTATTGTGTGCTTCTTCTTGTGTGTGCAACTTGTTTAGGTACCTCTCAATTGACAAGAATCGAGACACTGATGTGCGTTGCTGTTATTTACCCTATCCTTTTCCTTCTCTTCGTGGGCAGGTGCAAAGGTAGAAATGGTTGAGGGAGGATTTGTCACTGGCAATTTGGAGTTGTGGTTTCGGACGCTTATGGTGGCTGGTGGGAAGGGAAAGATGGAGGGAGGAGAAGGATGGAAGGACCTACCAATGGAGCTTTTGTTGAGGATAGTTTCTCTCGCGGACGATCGGGCTGTCATAGCGGCCGCTGGCGTTTGTACGGGCTGGCGGGACGCTGTTTGTGCTGGCCTCACCCGGCTTTCTCTTTCATGGTAAAGTTTGTTTTGCTGCCATGCTGTCGTCACTCTCTTTCCTGCATCTTTGATTTGTTCCTTCTTTTTAATTATTCTCCCTTTCAATTCAGCAATCGAGGGACTAACTATGGAGATGGTGGGTTTCATCCATTGAAAGATGTGTGCACCCTGTTGTGTAGGGACATCTCAGCTTTTTGGTTGCCTCATTGCCTTGTGTTCATGTTCTTGTTCCTTTTTTCACCCTAAAAAAAAGTTCTGATTCCTTTTGGTGCAGTATGTACATTGTTGATTGTTTGTTTTCAACTTTGGGTCATGATTTCATTGTTTTCTGGCTTGTCACCTATTCAGAGTTTGATTTCTTATTCCATATTTTAACATATGGTAAACTTTTTGCATATCCTTTCTCTGCAATTGCTTCTTATGTGGATTCCTGAGATTTTCTCATTCGTTGTGTGCAATTGGAAGGTGGATGCTAAATTATCACATTCTGAAATTTGTGTTTTCTTCATCAGCCTTCAGTCTTTAGTAATGTGTACTTTCCATGAACACAATTTTTTGTCCACTTTTTTTTTGCACGAGGACTTAGTACTTGATGGCACATCTGATAGTAGACCAAGAAGGTGAAAACGTATGTTACTAATTAGATACCCAGGTCTGACACTTATGTTTCTGCCACACGCTGTAATAGTTATCCACAATATTTTTCTATTCACTAGTTAGTAATAGCCTGATCTTTGAGTATTTGCTCCAAGTGGATGATGATTGTTGGCAGGATAGGATTCAGATGAAACTTTCTCAAAGGGTGGGGAGCAGGCTGCAGATGGAGCCATATGTGGTTGTGTGACCTTAAATTGAATTTGTATCTGTCTTATCAGATAATATCCAATCATCTGATCAGATGGAGAATCTGATTATAATCTGGACAATAAATAGAGCAGAAATGGAAACAACATATCTATTATGAACCAAGATAAGATAATAAATAGCATAATTACATATTTAAGTCAGAATCAAATGCATCTAATGGCTCCCATGTTGGCATGTGAGCTCCTTTTATGGTAAGCTCCTTTTGAAAGGGCCTGGCTTCCATTTTGGAAAGTTAACTCCCTTTTATTTTTTATAGGCTATGTGGCTGTGATTCACTCTCTGAGGTAGCTCCTATTATAGTGTGCCGTGAGGGTGGCTTCTTGGAAAGACATCATGGTGTAAGCTGAGAATTGAAGGGGAGCATGATGTTGATGTTTGCTTGCTGAAGTGGAAGGAAGACAACGGAAGTGTCCATGGCAAGAGGAGAAAAGACAATAGGCAATCTTAAGGACAGGAGAATGCAAAAGAACTCAGCTCTCCTCTATGTTAGAAGTTAGAACCCATGGTTCTCATACCATTTTAAGAGTAGAGATGGGAAATAACAAATTTTCAATTAATCATTAGGGACAATTCTCCCCAATGCATACATAAGGTATTCCTTAACACATATGACTAAGAGGCTCGTATGCCTAGTGTAAGTGTGATTTGGACAAACATGGATAACATATGACAACATGGAGAAAGCATATAATGGACCAAGGACAGATACACAATACTGAAGACTAACACACACATGCACACATTTTCCTTTCATGCCTTCATTATAAAAAATTAACCCAATTTTAGGTAGTCATATGTGCATTAGGGACTTTTTCTTTGGAAAACCATTTTCTGCTTGGCATTCCACTCATGAGGTGAATGGTTAAAGCATTCCACTTTAGTTTCTCAGTGGTCTAGTTGGGTATTCTGTGTTTTTTGATCTTGTGAATTTCGTTACCCACTTATTCCTAATGTCCTAATCATCATTCTTTCTTTTCTAATCAATGTCAGCTGAACTACTCACGGATTTATCCACAACTAAAATTTGAAATTCATTGTTGATTGTTTCTTACTGAAGTAGAGAGTTTTTCTTGCTGGCAAAGGCACTAGCATGAGTAAATGTTGAAAAGGGAATTTTTATCTGACATCATCAGAGATGGCAGATCTTGGTGCTATTGTGATTTCAAAAGCCAGAAATGGAAAGTTCCATCTGAACAACTATGGTACTTATTTTGTGCAGAGAATCTTTTCTGTGCGAGGAGAATATTCCCTAGTGAAGTATTTATTAATTCCGCCAATAGTTAGCTGGATTATCATTTAACTTTTGACAATGCTCTTTGTTTTTCATCTTCCTTTCTGGAATTCATACATCCCATCATGCATTGATTCATACTTGTTGAGGGTTTGAGGGTGGTATGTTGTTGCATATTTGTTCTAATTATAACATTCTTAACGAGAACATACAAATGGTTTCCTATGCGGAACAGTTCCACTTTCTTTATGTTAGATGTTGATGTATGATTTACTTTGCAGGTGCAAGAACAACATGAACAATCTTGTTTTGTCACTTGCCCCCAAATTCACAAAGTTGCAGGTTCTAGCTTTACGGCAAAATAAACCTCAACTCGAGGACATTGCAGCGGAACACATTGCAACTTATTGCCATGATCTGCGTGATCTGGACCTCAGCAAAAGTCTCAAGCTTCGAGATCCATCTTTGCATGCTATAGCGCATGGGTGCCCCCATCTCACGAAACTCAATATTAGTGGGTGCTCAGCCTTCAGTGATTCTGCCCTTGCCTATCTGAGCAGCTTTTGCAGAAACTTGAAAATCTTGAATCTGTGTGGATGTGTTAGAGCTGCATCTGATAAGGCCTTGGAAGTATGTAACATGGAGCTTCACTGGAATTCGTTGGTTTAAAGTTATCCTCCTACTTTTCTACATATCGATTGATATGACTTTTGAATGCAGGCTGTCGCATACAATTGCAATCAGCTGCAGTATCTGAATCTGGGTTGGTGCGAGGGTGTTGGCGATAATGGAGTGATCAGTCTAGCTTTGGGCTGCCCAGATCTCCGGGTTGTGGACCTGTGTGGTTGTGTCCTTATAACAGGTATCTTATTCATGATAGATGCTCCTGTCCTTCCCTTCTTGGTGGGAGATTTGATGTTTACTTGTGATATGTTCAAAGCATTTCACTATGAGTGAATCTTTGAGCATAATTTATGATATATAATGTCAAATCTTGTCATGAATTCTGATCTAATTGGCGGAATGTGATTTATATAATCAACTCCAAATAATGAGATAAGACTCTGGTGAAAAAATGTGACGATGACGGTGATGACAACGAAGACTTACTATTTTGCAGATGAAAGTGTGATCGCTTTAGCAAAGGGGTGTCCCCGGCTGAGGTCCCTGGGGTTGTACTACTGCCAGAACATAACCGACAGGGCCATGTACTCGCTGGCCGACGGCGGGCACAAGTGCGATGAGGCGGCGGGACTGACCAACCTCAACATCAGCCAGTGCACCGCGCTGACGCCGTCGGCGGTGC
This sequence comes from Colocasia esculenta, assembly GCA_014218235.1. NCBI lineage: Eukaryota > Viridiplantae > Streptophyta > Magnoliopsida > Alismatales > Araceae > Colocasia > Colocasia esculenta. The sequence goes on along the minus strand of CM024755.1, from coordinate 8,265,376 downwards.
AGGCCGTCTGCAACTCCTTCCCGGCCCTCCACACCTGCTCGGGGAGGCACTCCTTGATCATAAGCGGGTGCCTCAGCCTCACGTCGGTGCACTGTGCCTGTGCCGTCCACACGCATCGCGGCGCCGGCAGGGCGTCCATTTCTCATCAGGCCTACTGATGAAGGGACACGAAGACGGAGGGGTCCTTCACGCTAAACGGTGTTCCTGCCTGTACAATAAGCCTTTCTCATATGTTGGTGGTGGGAAAGTATGACCTTTCGGACTTGCAGTTGTATATATCCAGAATTAAACCCCCACCCCCAACACTTTTTTTTTCTTTCTCTGGGTGTAGTTGTGAAAGGTTGGCTATTTAACCTTTTTCTTTTCCTCCTCGCGATTGGAGCACAACTTTGATCCGCCGAGCAGGTCTTCCATCAGGAGTGATGGAGCGACGAGCGTTGTTAATACTTGGTATAATTTGTGGCTGGGCTATTGGTTGCCCTCTCAAATGAACTAAACAAAAAGTATTCGGGCTAGTGTAGACAGGAGGAGGTTGGAATAGGTGCTGATCCAGATGTTTTGCTATCTGGTTATAGGATGTTTGGTTGTAATTTTTTAACAATTTTTTTTCTTAAATTTAAAAAAGAAGAAGAAGAGACATCATAACTTGTTTGGTAAGTAAATTTTTTTTTAGTAAAAATTTTATCCTATGTAAATCTCTCTAGTGATGATCAATTTTTTTAAAAAAATTACACTCGTGACTCTCTCCTTCCTTTCCCAGACTCCCCCGCCCCTTCCCCTATCGGAACCCCCCCCCTCCTCGGCTGGAATCCCCCCCCCCAACCCCCCTGCGCCCTCACCCCCCCTCCCCCGCTGCTTCCTCTCCCCCGCCTCAAAACCCCCACCCGCCCCCGCCGGAACCGAACCGCCACCCCCACCCCCAGCCCCGCCCCTACCTTCCCCCCCAGCCCCGGTGACCCCGCCCCCCCCCCCAGCCCTGCTCCCCCCCTCCCTTCGCCGGGCAGAAGCCCCCCCCCACCCCCCTGTGCCCTCACCCCGCATCCCACCGGCCGGAACCCCCCCCCCCCCACCCCCAACCCCCCGGCCTTGGCCAGAACCACCAAACAGGTCAACATAAAATTTAAAATATTCAATACTTTTACCAAACAGATAACCGTAAATTATTATAATCTTAAATTTAAAAAAAAATTTGACACAACATAAATTTTTAAGTAAAAATAACTTTTTTTAAGTGTTCTCAAACACCCAGTGTGTGAGCTAGCAATTTTTATTGTGGCTAGCACCCAGTGTGTGAGCCATCCACAAGCAGCGAGACCCGATCACGGGAGAACAAACTCTTTCGCTTATTCTTCCAAGAATTCCCTTCAGTTGTGAACCTGTGATAGCGAAGTCCGAATGATGTTCTTTTGCTCTCCGCCTGGGTCGGAACACGGTGATTGACGCCCAAAAAACGTGGCATAGTTTGTCCCAAGTATGTTATGAACAAGTTCAAGGGCTGCATGCCCCCTCACACACGAATATTTTTTGCGATTCTTATGCAGTAGGGTATGTTGTGGGAAGAAATTTGTGAGGTACGATCGTGGTCCATCAAAGCCACAAATCACAGCAACATTTCAAGTGCTCATGGATGAACAGTACCAGAGGAAGCGCCGATGCTCTCCCAACTCAGCAAGCTTGGTTGGTAGGTAGGTGATAGATTGTCAGGCAGATGAAGATGGGGAGAATGACCTTGCGCTGGAAGCTGGAAATCACTCATCTCCATGTATGATCCATCACTAATTCCCAACAGGGATTGAAGCAGCATGTCATCTGTGCTGTTGTAGGGCGAATGGAAGTCTTCAATTGGCCATGGTTTGGCCTGGCTGGAGAGGTCCAGTAAGTCGTGTTCCAATGCGTCTCCTAGTGTTTCGTTGGGGAAATAAATCTCATCAGCTGATTCCAGTTCAACCTGACTGGCATTGGGGACGATTGTTCTTTTGGTAGAAGTTCCATGAACGAGTGAATCGGACATCTGAAAAGGTATTCCCAAACATAATCACGAGCCTAAACAATGAAAATATCAGAAGAGATAAATACTCTGGTGAAAAAATTTTGGGGAGGGATGGAAATATGCTACCCTACCTCACTAGCTTGTGTGCCAAAGATTTCATGATCATGGCTCTCCAAAACTTCCTGTAACACACTACAGATATCAACACACTCCGATGAACCGGGCGCTGTGGCGTCCACTGCATGACCATCGGGTTGGACATGATCTGACAGTTCATACTGCACATGCATTGAATCATTGCAGATCGGGGGGAGTAAAACCGATGGGCCACCCTCTTCCTCTTCCCAATCTTCCTCGCTAAATGGTGCGCCATACTGCTCACCAATTTTTGGTCCTGGCCCACTCTTTTTATAGATTTTGCAAAGAACAAAGGCATCCTGAACAGAATGGTAACACGGTATACTTAAATAGGGACTACAATCCACAGCGGATCGTGGTCAAATGTTCAGATGAAAAAAAAAAAAAAAAGTCCCCCCATGAGTTATAGAGGTAAGCCAGTTATGACATGAAATGACATTACCCTCGACCTAAAATTCCAACGTGCTTTCTATGAAGCAAAAAAGGCTCTTTAAAAGATATGGGATGTGCTTAAAAAGACTAGGTCTACAGCTTCAAGCAGTCAAAAGGACAAGCAGCAATAAGGAAGCACCACTAAAGAGTAAATAATCAGGGACTAGCCAGTTCACAGGTCTCGCTTTGACAAAGAATAACAGTCACTTCAGACAGATTATGTCACTCGTCTGTTATTTGAACAGGAAGTAACAATAAATCCATTCAACCATCAAGATGAACAATAGATGGATCTAAAAGGTAACAAAAGCTGTTTCCTAATTTCAGAACGATAGAGAAGGGCAATCAATAACATAGAGGTCACTTTCTTGTATGATTGCAATGATATTTTATGTTCAGCAACTGACAAGAACCTCGGAAATACCATCTCTGAAGAACAGCCACACAGCAACCAAATAAAATAAGCCGAGCAAAACACCATACCAGCAAAAATCCAGAATCAGCCAACTCTTTCTCCTCCAATCTGTATTCATGCATCACCCAATTAGTTCTAACTCCATTCGGGACCCTGCCTTCATGAAAACTAGAGTTTTTTTCCTTGCCACATTTCGCGAATTGTAGGAAATTGATCGGTCCTTCCCAGTGATTTTCCAGTAACCAACGTCTGTGGCACGGTTTTGTCTCGAGCTGTTTGCATATTTTCTATCCGCGGGGCAGAAGAAGTACCATTCCAGATCCTTACTTTGCAAACAGGATTTATCTGCATGGACAATTAAGGCTATACAATTAGGAAAAGAATTATGAAATTACCGTAACTACAAAGAGAAAAGAGTTTATCTTCAGTTAGGTGGGTGTCGGAAATTGTCTTTGCCACCATCTTTTTTCATTTTCCTCAAATAATTGTGAAGAATTTTATTCAAAGCATGGTCAACTTATGTCAAATGACCCTGTTAGGGATCAGAGATCTTTAGAGCACAAGGTATGTGGATAATTAGATATATGATTTTCAGTCTGTTCAAAATATTGACCCATGGATTCACTGATGAGATATTGTCTTAAGCAACAGTAGAAGTGACATCTAAAAATTGGAAGAAATAGGCAAAAAAATATAATAACATATAAAGGAGAAATAATGTAAGGATAATGACAAACCTGGGAGATCCCAAGGAGCAAACTTGTAGAGCTCAATCTCAGAAATAGCTTCAAAGCGAAATGGCTTTCCCATAATCTTTCTTTTCAGATAATAAAGACTTAGCTCAACATCAGTTGGATGGAAGCGGAAGCCCGGAGGCAGAGATGTTCTAGCCATGACGATGGATCAATTTACCCACCGTAATAATTGAGCACAAAATTGGCTGAATCACCTAACAGTGAATGGTTTGTTGTATTTGTAAATCCTGACTCCAGATGCAACTGAGAACAAAGACAATCTTAATCTACGGATATGGATGACAACTTTTGCCCCACAATTCAAGCTTCAAATAAACTGTCAGGTCCAGTGCCGGAACAACATGCAGCAGAAGCACCACATCCGGCAATGATAGATACAACAAAAATCACAGTGGGGAAACCATGAGAGTTCGTTACTGTTGACAACAGACATAATCCTGTAGTTAAAACATCACAAAAGTTAGTTATAGGGGAATAAAAACCCCATGAAAATTCTCTGGTGCATATAGATATAAAAGCTCAAGAAACCAAAATATGCATGGTTAGTAAGATAGAGAAAAACATTGATAGGACTCCAAAAATAGATGACCAAGCCCATAGGGAAAGCAAAACACTACTAAACAATAGAGCTGCCAAGAAGCATGAAACGAGCAGAAATATTCAGCAGCAGCAGCAGAAAGGTCATAGAGAAAGAGCGTGAAGTGTGTTAAGAGTATGTAAAGAATAGGTTAAGGTATTTTAGTCCTATGGGACAAGTAAATCTATGTACCCTAAGCAGCCTTGCTCCAAGGAATAAACAAGAATTTGATTTTCCTTTTCCACATGGTACCAGAGCAAGAAACCTTTGGGTGAAGACCGCTGCCTTTTTCCTTCTCCCTCTCTTCTTTTTGTTCTTCCTATCCTCCTCCACCGTGATACAAGAAATTTCAGATCGGATTAGGGTCGGGGAACGGACCCCACCAATCCCAATCTCGATGCAGCCGGAATAAGTCAGATCGGCCATGGCCGATCCCGATCCCAATCCGACCAAAGTTGACCGACCTGGCTGATTTTGCATTCCATGCCGTGACAGGAGCAGCAGCACGGGCCAACCTGCAGCGCTGTGACCAGCATGGAAGGGGTGCAGTGGCTCCTCCAGCCAGGTCCCACATGCCCGCAGCGGGCTCCCACCCACCGTGGCAGGGGCTGCCACAATGCAGACAGGGAACCGTGGCCCCTCTTCACATTGATTTCCACCTGTCCACAGTGGGATCCACCCACTGCTACAGGGACTGCCGTGCCAGTGGCTCTCCTCCTCGCTGGCCCAGCCACGGCCAGCCCTTCTCTCCACCATAATCAGCACATAAGGAGGTGATTTTTCTGACTTCACTCATCTCTCACCCTATATTTTGATAACTTCAAAGTGTCTCTCTTCAGTTCGTGACTGTTGCAATAACTTCCCCATCCACTTAATCAAATGCATGTACGACTACTTTGGCACTTGGAACGATTGTCAAGTTGAATAGTTCCAACTATTTTCTCTAGTCGCGTGCATTTTGTTTCTCTACGGCTTTTGACAGAAGTTTTCTCATCTGGATTCTCCTCCGATTGACAAGTAGGATGAGATGAAGTTTGTAACATGATAGTCCGATGATTATTTTGTGATGACTCTACTTCTAAATAACATGGAACCCCATGTGAGTTCTACTGTTATTTTCCTTGGTACTGTAAAAGACATTGGAATGCTCTAAAAGAAATGTATTCTAATGAAAATAATTGCTCTCGAATTTACTCTCTATGAAGAAATTTCCCCTCTCAAGCAAGATGGTCATTCTATTCATGAGTATTTTGCCATTCTGAAAGGCAAGTGGGATGAGTTATAGGTGTATCATCCTCTCACTACAGATATGGCCACCCTGAAAAAGCAATGTGAGGAGTTCCTAGTCACAAAACTTTTGTCAGACTTGGATGACTCCCTTAGCCATGTTCGTTCCCATCTTCTCTCGAACGACATTGTACATGCTTTGGCGAATGCTATGTGACGGGAACCGTGACTCGTGACGGACGTGGAACGAGACTCGAAATTTCAGACGTTCAGAGATGTATTGACATCAATTTTATTTTATTATGTATTTTATTTTAGTGGAGTCTGATTTAGCCAGGTAGAATTAGATGTCTAATTTTATGGTAAGTGGGGCTTTCAGGGATCAAATATGAGGGTCTTTTGTCCTTTTTGTTTTTGTTGCAATTTTGCTTTAATTTTAGGGGTATTAAGGTCTTTTGATGTTTGGATAGGTGAGATGGGTCTAGAAACTTCTTACTTCTTTAAATATCTATGTAGCCTCATCTGTTGAAGGGAATGAACAGTTTGAGAGGAAAAGAAGAAAAAAAATGTGACTTCTTCCTCAAGCTCCCCCCCTCCCTTCGGAAAACCCTCTCCCTCTCTTCTCCTCCCCCCTGCTTCTTCTCCTTCCCGTCCCCCATCAATTTGGTATCAGAGCACCCACGGTCCAGCCCTTCTCCCCGGTCGTCGTCTACTTCGGCTCGTCTGCCTCGCCTCCCCGTAAAGCCCGTGCCCGACCTCAGCATCGCGCGGCCACCCCCACGCCCAGGCTTCGCGCGAAAGCTCGTGAAGACTCGTCCCGCCTGCGCGAACACCAGCCTCCGCCTCTCGTCGCCAGTCCGCACGCGTCGGCCCCGCAGGGCCCACGCCCCTGCTCGCACGAGAGCTCCGCGCCGGCTCTCCTGCGTCTGCTCCGCCATTGCCAGCCTCCTACGGCCCGCTTGCTCCGGTCCCCACGCCTCTGCTACCTCCCTGCGACCCCCACAGCACTGGTAGCACCCCGGCCAGCCCCCCTCGTCCACGCGCAGTGCTTCCTGTACGAACCGACGGGGACCGTGACTCGTGACGGATGCGGAACGAGACTCGAGACTTCAGACGTTCAGAGATGTATTGACATCAATTTTATTTTATTATGTATTTTTATTTTAGTGGAGTTTGATTTAGCCAGGTAGAATTAGATGTCTAATTTTATGGTAAGTGGGACTTTCAGGGATCAGATATGAGGGTCTTTTGTCTTTTTTATTTTTGTTGCAATTTTCTGTAATTTTAGGGGTATTAAGATCTTTTGATGTTTGGGTAAGTGAGATGGGTCTAGAAACTTCTCACTTCTTTAAATATCTATGTACCCTCATCTGTTGAAGGGAATGAACAGTTTGAGAGGAAAAGAAAAAAAATGTGACTTCTTCCTCAAGCTCCCCCCCCCCTCCCCTTCGGAAAACCCTCTCCCTCTCTTCTCCTTCCCCCTGCATCTCCTCCTTCTCATCCCCCATCAACTTGGTATCAGAGCACCCACGGTCCGGCCCTTCTCCTCGGTCGTCATCTACTTCGGTTCGTCTACCTCGCCTCCCCGTGAAGCCCGCACCCGACCTCAGCATCGCATGGCCACCCCCACGCCCAATCTTCGTACGAAAGCCGTGAAGACCCGTCTCGCCCACGCGAACACCAGCCCTCGCCTCTCGTCGTCGATCCGTACGTGACGGCCCCGCGGGGGCCACGCCCCTGCTCGCACGAGAGCTCCGCGCCGGCTCTCTCGCGTCCTCTCCGCCATCACCAGCCTCCTGCGGCCCGCCTGCTCCGGTCCCCACGCCTCCGCTACCTCCCTACAACCCCCACAGCACCGGCAACACCCCGGCCAGCCCCCCTCGTCCGCGCACGGTGCTTCCTGCACGAACCCCACCTCGCCGCCTCCCTTCCTCTCCTACGCATATGCGCACCCCGTCGGTTCTCTCTCTCTCTCTCTCTCTCTCTCTCTCTCTCTCTCTCTCTCTCTCTCTCTCTCTCTCTCTCTCTCCTGTCGGCACTCCCTCACTCCTGCGCTGCTCTCTCCCTCCCCCCTGCGCCTCTCTCTTCCCCCCTGCTGCTCTCCTTTTCTGTTCTCCCTCTCTCTCCCGCGACTCCTCTCCCCCCCCCCCGCCCCCCGTGGCGCTCTCTCTTACGCGCCTTCCCACTCTCTCTCCTTTGTCGCACCCCCTCTCTCTCTCTCACTCGCGACACCCCCCCTTAGCCTCTCTCTCTCTCTTCTCGTTTTCTCTCTCCCGAAGCCCACTCTCCCTTCCCCTCACTCCGTACCCATCTCCCTCCTCGCATTCCCCTCTCTCTCTCCGGCGCAAGCGCCCTCGATGCCACCCCCCCCCTCTGTCGGGGCGCCCCTGCTCTCTCCTGTGAGAGCTTTGCGCCCCCTCCCCACTGTCGACCCGGGCCTTCCCACGACACCGCCGCCCCGTCATCGCGCCTCCGCCCTACCACGCGGGGACCCAGTGCCCTATTTACCAGTGTCACATCACGTCATTTAATATAACTATAAATGCCAGAACGTGAACGAATGAGAAATCAAGAGTAAAATTTAAACTAAATGAGCAGCAAATTGCTCGGGAGCTCTATTAAATAAAAATTTAATAACTGTCATTCTATAAATATTACAAGATTTCTCATTTACAATCTCAAAAGTAAGACGTTGCTAAGGTTGGTCTCTCCACACACAAATCCCAATGTTCCCACCTTCTAGAACTATAGATACCTAAAAAAATAGGGTTGGGTGAACTAACTAACCCAGTAGGATTCAAATTCTCAAATCAAAAGGATCAAGCTATATGATGATCAAGGAAAAAGACTTGACAGATATCACAAATAGACGAACAAGTATCTTAACATGATAGTGAAATTGGAACAGTGGTACTGAACAAGGTTCAAGAACTCGGGGATCGGGATTGGATCGGCCGGCCGAAAATCGATCCGATCGGCCGATCTCGATCCGGGATCGGCCGATCCGGGCCGATCCTGGCTGAGCCAGGGGTGGCTGGATCGGCCCCTTATATAGGTGTATATCTTATTTACCTGAATATCATTTAAGTAAATGTTATTCATTTACTTAAGATATTACATGTAAATAAGGAAGTACCCCACATTTGAATCCAATAAAAATATCAAAAACATCATATCTCTTACCAATAAAAAGTCAACTCTCCCATCGAAGAAGAAAATTGTGATTTGATGATTTTAGTGAAATGCTAACTTTCTAATCTCTCATAATTTAGTCTATCTAAAATTTGATAATTCAAATAAACCATATGTAACACTAATAGGGTGTTTGGGAGCAATTTAAAAAAAACTATTTCTATCTAAAAAATTATGTTAGATTCGTTTTTAATTTTAAATTTAAAATTATGACAACGTGATGTCTTTCGTTGGTAAAACATCCAAATTTTCAAACATTATGTTGATAGGGTTGGGGTGGGCAGGGGCGTGGGGGGGGGGGGGGGGGGGGGGGGGGGGGGGGGGTTCGGCGGAGCTGGGGGGCGGGGAGGGGGTTCTGGCGGGATGGGGGGGTGGGGTGGTGGGGGGCTGCCAGGACTTGGGGGGGGGGGGGAGCAGCATTGGAGCGGGGAGGGCGGGGGCTCCGGGGCGCGGGAGCGGGAGGGGGAGTAGCGCCGGGGGGGGCGCCCGCCGGGGAGGGCAAATGCGGGGAGGGGGAGCAGCGCCGAGGTTGGGGGGGGGGGGGGGGGGGGGGGCGCCGCGGGGAGGGGAGGGGAGGGGCGGGGGGGGGGGGGGGGGGGGGGGGGCGCCCGCCAGGGAGGGCAGGGGCGGGTGGGGTGAGGCGTGTGCACTTTTTAAAAAAAAAAAAGGTTATCACTTGTTTTTATTTTGAGAGAGATTTACATAGGATAGAATTTTTACTTTTAAAAAAAAAATTGATAACCAAATAGGTTAAGATGTCTGACCTCCTTCTTTTTAAATTTAAGAGAAAAAACTGTTACAAAAGTGCATCTAAACACCCTATAAAAATTCAAAGTCCGGTAAAAAAAATCAAACGTGCATATGACTTCTCCAAGGGAGTCACTCTCCTACTGACAACACTTAGTCTGCTTGAGACCTCTCAGGATTTGGTCAAACTTAAACTATCATCACTCAAAGTCATGAGAATTGTCACTTTCTAATTTCTTTTTAATTAAAAAGTGAAAATGTCATGAGTTTAGATGATGATAGTTTATATTTGACCAAACCTTGAGAGGTCTTAAGCAGACTAAGTGTTGTCAGTAGGAGAGTGGCTCCCTTGGAGAAGTCATATACATGTTTGACTTTTTTTACCGAACTTTAGATTTTTATGTTCATATGGTTTATTTGAATTATCAAATTTTTAGATAGGCTAAATTATGAGAGATTAGAAAGTTAACATTTCGCTAAAATCACCAAATCATAATTTTCTTCTTCGGTGGGAGAGTTGACTTTTTATTGGTAAGAGATATGATTTTTTATATATTTTTATTAATGAAACATTTACTTAAATGATATTCAGGTAAATAAGGCCTGGAATCGCAGTAGACTCTGCCTGGACTCGGCCCATGACAAGGTTGAACTGGATCGGCCCGACTCGGGCTGATCCGAGGCGGATCGGGCTTGGCGAGCCGGTCGAGCCCAGCTGAGCCGGGCCGATCCGCGTGCAAGGACCGGCTAGGTTACCCCAGCTCGGATCGGGAGGCCCAAAACCGAGCCAACTCGGCCGATCCGATCCCGATCCGGCCGAGTTTTAAACCATGGTACTGAAATACATAACGTACTCAAGAATTCACAGTGAATCTCATAATCTGGCTCATATTTATATTCAACAGGACAGGTAATATGATGACCATAATCAAACCGTATTGATGCAATGTCAAAACATCCCGTCGCTCTTTATCATTCCACGCAGCCCGTAAATGAATTCGGATGCTCCTCCCAGGACTGGACCAACCCTATTTGCACAGGCATATTAGTCAAGTGGGGTCCAAGGACCCAATAACTGTCATCATAACTTATTCATAACCAACAGGGGTACTCAAATATCCAAACTCTCATGTCATCAGGTTATGAACCCAAGTTACTGAACATAGGGAGTTTTAACCAACTAGACGGTACTTGTATTTGGAAAACTCAGGAGTAATTCAAGAAGGGTAAATGATACAATGTGGATGATCTCTGTATTGATATAACAATAATTACCAAGGGAAAGAAGATGGTAACTTGCTAAGTTAATAGCATGAAGTTTCAACAAGAGTTTGTACATAAAAAAGGTGCTGGAACACTGGCCAGGATAGTATGTGTCGACAGCCAGGAAGTGGCTGTCGACAGGTATTGGTTTCCAGAACCAATTTTCTGGAATGGGGACAGTACCTTTCGACAGGCATGATCTGGCTGTCGACAGGCCAGCCCATCTGTCGACAGCTACTGGTACTTCCAGTAGACTTGAGTTCTAGAAGCATAGGGTCTGCCGACAGGCGATTCCTATCTGTCAACAGCCGCCAGGTCCACTTCCAGAAATGGCTTAACAAACACTTTAAGGACCTAACCAATGAAACCTATGGATCTAAGCAAGAATAATATCAATTCGAAAGACTTATTTCTAACTCTCAAGCATGGTATGCAATCTCGCGAGATTCTCGCGAGATCTCGCGAGAACATCGGTCTCGGCCCCTTCCCGAGAAACGAGAAGGTCGAGATGCCTCTTCAGGTAGGGTTGTCAGGACTCAGGGTCCTCTTTAGGCAGGGTTGTCAGGATCCCTTATTTACCTGAATATCATTTAAGTAAATGAATTTATTTACTTAGATATTACATGTAAATAAGGAAGTACCCCCCATTTGAATTCAATAAAAATATCAAAAAAATCATATCTCTTACAAATAAAAAGTCAACTCTCCCATCCAAGAAGAAAATTGCGATTTCGGTGGTTCCATCAAAATAGCGACTTTCTAATCTTTCATAATTTGACATATCTAAAATTTTCATAATTCAAATAAACCTAATAGAATACTAAAAATCTAAAGTCCGGTAAAAAAAGTCAAACGTGCATATGACTTCTCCAATGGAGCCACTCTCCTACTGACAGCACTTAGTCTGTTTGAGACCTCTCAAGATTTGGTCAAACATAAGCTATCATCACCTAAGCTAATGAGATTTTTCACTTGAGAATGTATGCAATTATCTATGTTCCTTATGGAATTATCTATGTGAACCTATGTGATCCACACTTTTATGATATCCTGATCTCCCGAGATATCTCCGAGATCTCTCTGAGATCTCTTCTTTTTGACCCTCTTGGGACGAAGTCGAGATCCGATATGGCAAACCTTGCTCTCAAGATCAATTTACACACTGGACAAGATAAATCATAAGGGACACAACCTACACATGAGTAGCTAGAAACTTACTACAACATGAAACTGGGAGAATAACATCTACAACAACCATATAAAGGAGGATTCCTACATGATAGACACATAATTCCAGTGGTATTGAAGGAGTCAACAAAAGTCTGAAGATGCAAACACATAAACAGGAGATATAGACACTAATCCAAGGTAGGTTGACAAGTTCAAAGGCAACATGTATGTAGTTATGAGTTTTCTAACAAAGATAGAAGATGAATGTATGAAGAGAAGATAGAATCCTACAGACACACGTACTAAAACATAATTACAAGAGATAGACACACAGTTCTTAAGAGAATTCACAAGTTTAAAGACAAGTATGTACGTGATCATGAACTGTTTAGCAAGGTTAAGAAACAAGGATTGAGAAAAGGAAAAAAAATAGAATCCTACACTTATACATGAACTTCTTAACATGAAGGAAGTATAAGAACAAAAGGAAAGAGGATCATTAAGAAGGAATCCTATCAATACATAAGAACTCAAGGGTAACAAGGTAATCCAACAAGCTTGCTGAATCCCATACTACATGGGATCAAGACAAATGCTTGAATTCCAAGGCCTAGAAAGGAAGAAGAATTACAAGTTGATAATCAGAAGAATGAATTCCACCAATACCTACTTATGTTCAACAGAAAGAATTTTCCCAATTCGCAGGACAAGACATGTTCACAAAAGATGAACTCATAACTCTTAAGATGGCTTACAAAGTTGGAAAACAAGTATATATGTGGATATGAACTTTTAGCAAAGGTAGGAGACAATGATGGAGAAGAGAAAAGAAAATCCTACCTATTCTTGAAGGGTAACACTTCCACCTTGATGGCTCACAGTTGGTGGAAGGAAGGTGATGCCCAAGTGCAACGTAGCTGCCTCCAACAGCTACAACTCTCAGCACCTCCGATCAAAGCAAATGGAAGCAGCAGCACAACAAACAGCACCAGGTGCACGACAACAGCAGCAGTAGCAGAAGAGAAACAGGAGGATTTGGGTGAGGTAATGGCTACGACAGTGCAAAGGGTGAAGTAGCAATGATAGCTTTGGTTGGAGCAGCTCAACTCCTACATGAGCATAATAGCAGCTGCGACTCAACAGAAGCAGCAAGAGCAGGAAAGAGGCAGTAGCAAGAAGGAAAACCCACATGATGGGTGAGGGGAAGCTTATATAAGCTCCCAGGCTCCCTTGCATGCTCGGCACGTCAGCCATGCATGTGTCAAGGTTTAAACCCCTTAAACTATATCTAGACACGTTTTACATGCAAAGCTTCCATAGTTACACCTATGCGATGAACATGTAAGTCTCTCCCCCAGTACGGTGGCTCACTCACCCCCCCCCCAACACATAGGCAAACTAAATTCTCAGAAAATTCACTACCGTAAATAGCTCATAATTCAGTTGGCCCAAAGATCCTCATGTAAACATATTCAAATGATGTCTATTTGTGTTAAAACTTCAGTCATAGGCTAATGTAATGCTTTACAAATTATGGTAATTTTAGTTTAATTTTTAGAATTTATTTTGCATTAGATGAAAAATCTCCCGAAAAATAATTACATCGACTTAATCTCGAACTCCGCACGTCAACAAATCCGAATATTTACATTTCTGATATCACCACATTTTTCTAAAAATTATGATGGTTTCGGATTTCATTTTCGTTACAGAATTCCGGTGTCGCCCTGTCAGAGCGTACATCTTTGAGTACGACACTTGAAATATCATTATTATCTCTAATAAATCCTAAATGAAGATTAATTACATCTCATGATAATAATTATGTTTAACCATCAAATTATTCACATTTTTCTAATAAATAAAATTTTCGAGGTGTTACAGCCGATCACTCGCCACCTCGTCGCACCCACGCCCCCTCCCAGTCACCATCCAGTAGGCCCGATAGAGGCTCAACATCTCCAGATCGGCCGTCGAGCAGGTTCGTCCTATATCAAAGTTTAGCGAATCAGTTTGTTCTCACAAGCCGAGGTCCTCACTCGGTGCGCCACTACCCTCACGGAGAGGATGGTTGCTGAATGTTCGAGCGTGCGTTGGAGGCTATCGGAAGACCCCGTTTAGATCAGTATCAAGAATGATCTTCACGAGTTACGTGATATGTTTGCTACTGCACTACAAAAGATGGTTTATGAGACAGATCTCACCTTAGATGTCAAGTGTGAAGAGCAAGAACAAGTAGTGATATATGAGGTCGACACAACATTAGCCAACGAGTATGAAGTAGAGATGCAGGCATGGTCTGAGTTGCAGGACTTACATAATGATCAGGCGACGCCACAAAATATGTTGTCGAAGGTTTCGTCCCTAGTGTCCGATAGTTGTGTTTGCACTGAGTCCGAGATAGATGACACTTGGGATCCTGAGTTGCTCTCCCTATCAGGTCTTCAGTCGATATCATATAGCGTGTTCGAGGTAGACCGTCCTATTGGTTCGCTTTCTACTATCGTGGTTGACTTTGAGTTTGCCCTCGAAGATTTTGATGTGGTGTGGTTAGATTTTGTGACGCCTACATTGGTCGACAGTTCAGAATTTGTGATATAGTGATTTGCATGGTGCGTTTCACTTGTTCTTTTATGCTCATCTATTTCATACTTCTACATTTTAAAATTCGATGACGAATTTTTCGAAGTGGGGGAGATTGACGTGGACTGTGACTCGTGACGGACGCGGAACGAGACTCGAGACTTTAGACGTTCAGAGATGTATTGACATCAATTGTATTTTATTATGTAATTTTATTTTAGTGGAGTCTGATTTAACCATGTAGAATTAGATGTCTAATTTTATGGTAAGTGGGGCTTTCACGGATCAAATATGAGGGTCTTTTGTCTTTTTTGTTTTTGTTGTAATTTCCTATAATTTTAGGGGTATTAAGGTCTTTTGATGTTTGGGTAGGTGAGATGGGTCTAGAAACTTCTCACTTCTTTAAATATCTATATACCCTCATCTGTTGAAGGGAATGAACAGTTTGAGAGGAAAAGAAAAAAAAATGTGACTTCTTCCTCAAACTCCCCCCCTCCCCTTCGGAAAACCCTCTCCCTCTCTTCTCCTTCCCTCTGCTTCTTCTCCTTCCTGTCCCCCATCACTATGTCTCATGTTCTTCGAATCACTTTCTCTACATCTAATGTTGTACTCTCCTTAACTAGTCTAATTGAACATTGCAAATGTCGCTAATCGTGGTTGCAATCGAGGGCGTGGTCGGGACTAGAACTCTTTTCCTCCTTGTACTTATTGTGATCGTCAAAATCATATCCTTGAACATTTTTGGGAGAAGTTTGGCCATCTAAACGCTGCGAATTGGCAACCAATACACCTCCATCTACTTAGGAAGTTCAGGTCAATCCATCTATTGTACCACTACCCAAGGTTGATTATGAGTGTCTACTCCAGCAGCACTCGTTCTACATAGTTCCTTTCACTTCAAGTAGTCTATTCCTTAAACGTTGCTAAGAGAAGTTTGGTCATCCAAACACCGCGAAACTAGCAACCATACACCTCCATTGACTTCGAAAGTTCAGGCCAATCCATTTACTATACCACAGGCACACTTGACAAATGCGACTGTCACTTTATGTAAAGTTGATTATAAGCACATACTCCAACAACACTCGTTTCCCACCGTTCCTTCAACTTCAGGTAGTGTGTCAACTATCTCTCATAACTCATCTTGAATCATTTATTCTGGGGATTCTAGCCACATGTTAGATAATCGATCATATTTTCCCTCTTTGCATCTTACATCTTCATTGCCACTTATATATGTTGCCAATGGGTCTCTCTCTCCTGTCATTGGTATTAGCATTGTTCGTCTATCTTCCACTCTCACCCTTTACAATGTGTTACATGTTCCTCAGTTACCGAACAATCTCCTTTCCACCAGTTGCCTAACTCACAATTGTAACTGTTCCTGTTACTTTTTTCTCCTCTTATTGTGTCATTCAGGATCTTCAAACGAAGGCAATGATTGGTAGAGGGTGTGAATTTGGAGGCTTGTACTACCTAACAGACCGACTATCTACTACTTCTTCGGCTCATACTGCAAATTCTTTGTATCACTAGCATTGTCACCTTAGTCATCCGACTCCCTAAAAACTTCGTCGATTTGTTTCCATAACTCCCACTATCTCTCAATTTCAGTGTCATGCTTGTGAGCTCAACAAGCATCATAAAGTGTCTTTTCCTTCTAATGAAAATAAATGAAGTGTCTCTCCTTTTGATATAGTTCATAGTGATATTTGGGTTCCCAATCCTGTTGTCACGTCTTATTTAGATATTTTATAACTTTCATTTATCACCATTCTCAAATGACTTGGGTTTTTTTTTTTTGAAGAGTCGGTCACGGGTCTTCCATATTTTTTCAACAATTCTTTCAAGAAATAAAAACTCAAATTTTCACTTATATTAAAATTCTTCATTCTGACAATGCTCAAGAATATGTCTTCTTAGTTCAATGAGTTCTACTCTACTTATCGCATTCTTCATCAAACCTCTTGCGCTTACACCTCACAACATAATGGAGTTGTTGAACGCAAAAAATCGCCACCTTCTTGATGTTGCTCGAACCATCATGTTTTACATGGCTATTCCGAAGCAGTTTTGGGGGCGTTGTTCTTCTGGTCTATTACCTCATTAACCATGTTCCCTTGTTTATCTTGTCTGAAGTCAACTCCTTCTCCTGCCTCTACCTTTATATTGATCTTTTCTCTCTTCCCCCTTAAGTTTTTAGCTATCTATGTTTTGTCCATGTCTTGGGACAAAGTCACGATCAGTTGTCTCCTCGCACAATTCGTTGTGTCTTTATTACCTACTCTCGCACTCAAAAGGCTATCATTACTTTAATCTGGTTTCCCAATATTTCTTTGTTATGGCTTACTTATGTTCTTTGTATCTACATTATAATTTTTGTCGTCTTTTGTGCCGTTAACCCCTCTTTTATTGCCTCCCCCTTTGTTGCTTCCTTCACTGAATGATTCCAACAAAGTTGGCAATAATACCCCCGATATGGCGGATCATACTCAAAAATTGTTGTTAGTTTATCATTGTCGAAAGCAAATGTCTCATCACTTGAGGTGTGCGGTGAAGGTGTGCCACGTGAAGGAGGGAGAGGAGACATGTAACGACCTAGGATCCGAATTACTAATTACCCACTAGTAACCCGAATCCTAAACCGCCACTCATGAGCCAAAGCTCGAAAGGGTTAAGAGAAAGCGTCTGAAGAGAATATATAAACAAATGTACAAACCACAAGAACTAGAAACAAACCACTATATAAATAACAATATGGTACAACTCAGAATAGATCCAACAAAAATAAAGAGTACAGCAAGTACATACATAGAAGTATCACTCTCAACAACTAAGCAGGTATAGCACCGGAGTGACTCGACTCCTTAGCACCCAGAACTGACGACAAACCACCTAAAAGGAAAGGGAGTGAGTCTCAAGAAGAGACTTAATAGGGACACTAACCCCTACCAATAAACAGTACTAAAAGAAGTGCAGGAAAGTAAACCACAATAAAGTAACATTGCACTAAACACACAAGAACCGATGGCGTAACACCTAACTCCTCGCAAGAGCGCGTCAAAAAATTAAAACCTCACAGGGTCAACAACGCACAACACAACAACAGTCACACACACTCACACAAAAAGGTAGGACTAGCTAGGGTCTATGGCTTAGCGTCTCGACACCACAGAGTTCTCAAACCCTAGCCACGTGTACACACTCAAACGCTCTCTCTCGTGTCTGGTCCTCAACCAATTTCTCCTACGCCGGACTTAAACGGTGGAGAAAAGACCCCACGAAAATCGGCTCATAACTATCACAAAGAGCACGCATTGGACGGAGTCGCACTCGACACCCAAGCTCATTGATGAAATAGCTCAACGCCAGTTATCCAGACGGAACCCAACTCAATGCCTAGGAAAAACACAATACAAGCACAAGCACAACAAAACACAACATACGCACAGATGGAGACGCTCTCAATGTCTGGCACACCGCGCCAGGAGGCAGACACTACGTGTCCTGGCCTCGCACACACACAAGAGGGCTTACTACTGAGACCTACTTATAGGATTGACGGCAACCCCGATTGTCGTTAACCCAAGGTAAACGGCACAACCCTTATCGTCTACTTATAGTAGACGGCACATGTCTTTCCGTAAACCATGTCTTGGCGGCAAGGTATCTTACTGTCAAGTTCCTCCTAAAGAGCTTGACGTCAACCATCCTTGACGTCAAGTTCTTCAGCTTCCAACAGTTGATATGGCCCTAAGTCGTTCCCAAGGGCAATTCAGACTAGAAAATTACAATCTGATGATGGGAAATACTTTCCCTCATCACAAATCACCAGTTTAAACATGGAAACAACGATCCAACACTTGGATCGAGTAAAATTCCCTTAAGAACCCGACATGGAAATACCCTCCCCAAATCACGATTCTTACATAAATCACATGCATAATCAATACAAAGAAGATTATGGGAGTCAAGGGGTAGGATCCCTACCTCATAACGTTAAAACCCCCCAAAAAAATCTCAAAATCACGTCGATCCTCCAAGCTCACTCCGCGAGGTCAATCCTCCAAATCTGTCATTTCCTTGTTGATCTAGTGACGCCACGCGCACCACGACTTCTCCAAAAGCTCCCTTCGGCCGCCGGAAGAGGTGGAGAAGAAGGGATTTGAAGGTGGAGGAATGGAAAGGGAGAAAAGGTGGAAGGAGGGGGCCTCGAGTCGCCCCATAAAAACAGACCCGACGACAGTTGACAACAACATGTGTTGTAGTCAACTGCACCGCCAAGAACTTGGCGTCAACATCGATTGTCGTCAAATTCAACGCATGAAAAATTCTGGAAACATGGGTGGAAGTCAACATACCTTGACGTCAAGATCAAGTAGAAGGCTCAGTCTTCCGCCGTCAACCCACTATTGACGTCAAACCCCCTTGACGTCAACCAACACTATTCTGAAAAGGCCCATGGCCTTACAAGGCATTCCCCTCCTAGCCCCCTCTAGCACACCCCGAACGGGGTGTCCTTGTGCACACCCCAATCGAGGTGTGTACCAAGAAAAACTCTTGTCGAAAAGTTTTAGTGATGCTAACTCAACCATCACCATTGGCGCCCTTGATTGAAGATCCATCACATTCTACTCTGCATGACATATTGGATCTTCATATTACTCTCAGACATGTTGTTCATCTCCTTCCACATTTGCTAATGATTTTCCCTAGCCAATTCTTTCCAAAGGTACTTGTCATCTTGATTCTCATCTTATTGCCAGATCTGTCTTACAAGCATCTCACCCTATTCTTTCAAATTTTTGCTCGATCTCTTTCTTCCACTTCCATCCCTACTTCATATTAGGAAGTTCTTACACATCCTTAGTGGAAGGTTGCTATGGATGAGGAAATAGTTACCCTCTTGTCTCGTGGTACTTGGGAGCTTGTTACTCCTGCAAATGTTGCTCCAGTGGCATGTAAATGGATATTCACACTAAAGTATCTTCTAGATAGCACTATTGACCGACACATGGCCCATTTAGTAGCAAAAGGATTTACACAGACCTATGGGTTGATTATTTTGAGACATTCTCACATGTGACTCGTATCACCTCTGTGCATACACTCTTGTCTGTGGTTGCTAATCTTGATTGGCGCATGATTCAAATGGATATGAAAACTGTATTTCTCTATGGTGATCTGAAAGAAGTTTACATGAAGCAACCTCCGAAGTTTGGTGCTTAGGGGGAGACAAAAGTCTACAGACTTCAGAAGGCAACTTATGATCTCAAGAAAAGACTACAAGCCTAGTTTGATAAATTTAGTTAGATAACCTCAAGTGTGAATTTGGTGAGTAGTCAGATTGATCACTCATTCTTTACAAGGAAAAGTCCTATAGGAATTGTGATTCTTGTTTATGTTGATAAAATGATCTTGACTGACAGTGATGAAGACAGTATTACAGTTGTAAAAGAATATCTACAAAAACAAGTTGTTACGAAGGATCTTGGTCGACCACGATACATACAGCAAAAGAGTATCTCTTTCTCAAAAGAAATATGGATCATATTTACTTCAGGAAATAGGTCTCATTGCAAACCTGTAGATACCCCTATGATCAACCTAAGTTTTGGGATCAATCAAGGGATGATTTTCCTGATATTGGTCGCTAAAGATGTCTAATTGGTAAGCTCATTTATTTGACTAATATCAGACTAGACATCACTTTTGTAGTTGGCCTAGTGAGTCAATTCATACAAAAGCCAAAACAATGTCATTGGAAGACTATTTTGAGAATCCTAAAATATGTAAAAAAAAGGCACCCAAAAAGGACTTGTTGTACAAGAAACATGGTCACTTATGTGTGGAGGCATTTTCTAATACAGACTATGCTAGCTCTATTTCTAACAAGAAATCCAGCTCAAATTATTGCTCTTATATTGGTGGTAACCTTGTCTCTTGGCACAGCAAGAAGCAGAGAGTGGTAGCCCACTCAAGTGGAGAAGTTGAGTATCAAACTCTAATCTCTATTTTGAGACCTTGGGTTTTCATATTCTGAGCTAGTGTTGATGCACTATGACAACCAAGCAACACTCCACATTACAAATAATCCTAGTTTCCATGAATGAACCAAACATGTTCAGGTAGAATATCACTTTGTTTAAAAAGCGATGATGTCAAAGAAAATTGCCACATCATTCACCTCCTCTTAGGAGGAGTTAGTTGATTTATTTACTAAAGCTCTTACTGCTCCCAAATTCTCTACCTTGTATAACAAACTGGGCATATTAGATACATATGCTCCAACTTGAGGGGAAGCGTTAAGAGTATGTTAAGAATAGGTTAAGTATTTTAGTATTATGGGTCTAGTAAACCTATGTACTCTCTATTTAAGGAGCCTTGCTCCAAGTAATAAACAAAGGATTCAATTTTCCTTTCCCACAAAGTGAATGCTGGGAACGATGAGAGAGAACAAGGCCATCGAGTGCTCCAAAGAGGAGCTTACACCTATGCGATTATACTGATGTCTAGCCCCTGTAGCAGTAGAAACAAGGCTGTAATGCTTCAGTAGCATTAGTTGGTTGGCAGTTTTTATCGGAGTAGGTCCCATTTTGCCATACTTAACATGAATGAGCTGCTAATCATTTATTCTATGAGATGGTTCAAATTTTGCCATTTACAGTGCTCAGAGCTCGTTCACGGAAAACAAACAGGGCCGTCTGTATAAGGCAAGGGCGGGATTTTGATAGGAACCTTACCACTTATCCCCCAACCTAAAGCGGTACTCAAAAAAAAACTTCTAAATGTTCAGACACAAACTAAAATATAGCAATCTGGATTTCCTGGAACACCAACAGACAAAGCCACTGCCAACCACAGAATCAAAACAAGAAAAACAGCAACAAAAAGAGAAAAACGAAGAATACAGCCACGGGGAGCAAGCAAGCAAGATCAGCAGCAAAATCCTGCCGTCCAAATCAACTGAGCACCTAAACAACCCGTAAAAGGATATCAGGCAGACCACAAGAGCAGCTTTCGAGACGATGAGCCATCCGGGACAAAGACCAAACCAACAATTGGACCTCCGCGGGAGACAAAAAGGAAAAAAGCGAAAACAAGTCGTATGCGAAAACCCTAGATCATAGAACAACCAGGCCATCCATCCCCGCTCAAATCGGCATACCCGCGGATTCAGAACACAAACAAGGACAAGAACGACCGCCACAACCAAACCGGAAACCAGAAAAGTCCACGGTGAGTTCGCGCTTACGTTGAGGCGATCGGAAGAGAGAGGCGGCAGCAGCGGAGAAGCACTCGGGAGCGAGGAAGCCAGGGAGGGCGAGAGAAGAACACGGACGACAAGAGAGAGAGGGAACGCGGAGGGAAGGGAAGGGAGGGGTGACCGGTGAGGGGTCGTGCTTTATACTTGGGGGAGAGGGGTGTTGTTACGTGGTCGCTTCCCGCTTTGCATTAAGCAGCTTCGCCGGCACTCTTCCTCTCCATTGGCGCGTGCGATGCAGTGGAATCTCCTCCGTTGGTGGAATCTCTTCTCAACGGCGATCACACGCAGGACTTCTTTTAGCATAAGACCTTGTAACTTTAGTAATTAGTTTTTGACCACCATAATTTATCTATTAAACAAATTAATTAGAATTTTATATTAGATATTTAACTTATTTTTTAATCTTTGATAAAACTGTAATTCGTTATAATATAGGTTAAATTCTATTGCACTAAAGATTTTTTCTGTTATAATCAGAAACTGTTAATTAATTTATCTATTTATATTTAAAATATCAAAAACTCAAAAAATATTATATTAATGACATGATGACATATTAATCTTACGTCATCTTGAGTTTGGAGTGGAATCATCCGATTGTTCTTTCTTTCGTGGAGACAAATCTATAAGAGGAACCCGGAGACCCGCCTAGAGGATACCCAATATGCCCATCCAATAAGCATTTCTCTTGGCCAATCTGATCTGTCTGGGTAATTGAGGCATTTCCTTTTTCATTTAATATATTATTTTGAAAAAGAATTATTTCTGTAGTAGAAATAAGTCATAGGAAGCAGATGAGCGTCTTAAAACCCAGAAAGCAGATGAAGTAAAAATACAAATTCAGATTATGTTAGTCTATTACAAAGTTCTGTGGAATAAGATTCTCGTATGCTAAATCTAGCTTAAGAATACGTGAAAATATGTTCTTAGAAGCCCTTTAGGGGGAAAAAAAAGCTAAATTAAATTTTGAGGAGGAAGTATGTACGAAAAACACCATCATTCTCTCAAATAATTGGAAAAAAAATGTTTGCCAGTTAGCGTTTTCAACTCAGATAACAGTTTAGACTTCAGCAGATGGACTTCAGAGTTGGATCTAAACTAAGGTCCAATTTTAAAAAAATAAAAATACAAATTAATTAACTGACCTTAACAGAAGAAATCTTTATTATAACGGATTTTAACGTATACTGTAATAAGAGATAACACTTAATGTAATGAATTACAGCTCTGTTAGATACTAAAAAATAAGTCAAATATATGATAGAGGCTTCTAATTAATTTAACCAACAAAAAAATTGCATAAGCAAAAGGGTACAAAGGATGATATTTTTCTTAAAACCCAATCTTCTTTAACAAATCAACTTCTCTCATGATAAATCGGTTTTTCTGAGTTAATTGGACCATAATAGCAGATGGGAAAACGGAAAATATGACAATTAGCAAGATGCAAGCTTTGAAATACTATGCTGAATAGGCACAATCCATGTTGTTCTCTTGCAGCATTTTAGAGAGAGATTTTCCTTATACAACACATTCGGACAACGGTGGAATTAGAGAGCAAAAGCATTATAGCAGACGACGTGAAAGAATTTTGATCTTTCCAGTGAGTCTTTGTACCGATGAACGAATAAGAAGGAAACATTCATCTACTTCCATAACTTCCTCAATGACATGTTCTTCTCTGTATCTTTCTTCATGACCTTCGCCACCGCCATCTCAAAATCCTCCTGGGTTACATGAACCCTTCTCTCTCTGAGGGCAAACATTCCGGCTTCTGTGCACACAGCCTGCAAATAGTATTGGCCAAAAGTTGAGGGCTGCATCATGAACCGTAGAACATAAAGAATGTTTCACAAATTTTACTCCAAATCATCGTGTATGACACTTGGCGTCTTCAACAATGTCAGAATTCGGAAATAACCAGCTTCCAGTTTAAATTTCACAAGGTTATCGTGGAACAGTTTCCGTTGCTCTGCTGAATGATCAACATTTGTTTGAAGAACAATGAATTATGAGCATGTAATAATGGAGATATCTCCAGAGCGACACAACCTGAAATAGCACGTCAGTACATGCCTATTGTCGGGTTTACTTGGACAAATTGGTTCAGACAAATAACATCTGGTGGGATCGGTGACCTGAGGGGGGAGAAATGCCTGTATAGATCTTTCCCTTTTTTCTGAAAAAGGATGGTGCTACTTCTTTATAAAATTAACGAGATATTAAAATATGTATAAGACCCAGCTAGCCCAGGATTTGCCCTCTGACATTCACACTCAGATTTCATATACGTAGTTTCCCCTACGAGAAAAGCTTAATGCACTTGCCCAAGTGCACTAGCTGCACTTGGGCAGTGACATGGCAGCCCATGTGGTGACAAATTGGGCACCACTTGCAGGTAGGGGGGAGCAGTGGGCGGCGACAGCCAACGACTAGACTCCAAAATATAAATCTTGAGCTCCAAAATACAAACTTTGGACTCGGAAATATTACCCATAGGGTTTAAAAATATTGACTGAACTTTCAATAGTAACTTGGGCAAAAAAATACAAACCCTGGGCTCAGAAATATTACCTTTAGGGTTTAAAAACTGGACCTTTAATAGTAACTTAAGATCCAAAATAGTGACTTTGGTCTCCAAAATGGTGACTTTGGATCCCACCGCCGCCTACTGCCCCCAACCCCCGGTCTGCCAGTCCACATGGCGCCCAACATGGCGCCACATGGGCTGCCATGTAAGACTTACTGCACTTGCAGCAAGTGCAGTACGTCTTTCTCTTCCCGTGCATCAGTTACTCTTTACATATGCCACACCTCATACCAAATCCGAAAATGTGATGTCACCCAAAAACCACCCGAGAGAAGTACAAGATATCTACGCCCCAGAACCACCCAAAATCCTGTGTCTATCAACAAGTCAGCCCTCAAAAATGGCCATTTACAAATCCTTCGATAATAGGCTAGAACCTCAAGACACTACAGTAAGGACTTCACTTTCCTTTCACCTTGGACTACGCAAATAATTCCTGTCTTCCTGCTCAACCAATCATCAAGCAAATAAACTAAGTCCAAGGTGCTGATCAAATCCCTCCATGTTAGTTCTAAACAATTCTGTCAAATCCGTTAACTCTCCAATGGCAGGTTTCCTGGTCACAAATCTTCAGATACAGAAAATTTGTCCCACAGAATTGCAGTTGGTATTTGACTTCTTCAACTATCCTTTGGAACACCCTACAGTCCCTTCGAATTTCCAAAGCCACTCAAAAAGTTAGATACTCCCCACAACTCCCTTTCTTCCTCCCTCGATTACCCGCCAACGACCTCCTTTCCCTCTACCCTTCATTCCATGCCCTTCCTTCCCACATCCTGTCTCATCTTCCCTTCCTATTATTTCTATCTGCTCTGTTTCATCATTTTCTCCATGCTTTTAGATTATGGCAGAAGATACAAATAATTGGCCATCTGTTTAAGTTGGCTAAATAACCAAAGCAAAATGACTTCTATGAATTACTTTGAGCAGCAAGCAAAAGAATTTGCTTTTTTTCTCCCATTTGATATACTGGTTTTACAACAAACTATCCTATTCATGCATTTTTTATATTATGTTGCATACTGATACATAGTTGTCAAGGCGGTCCACTTAGGCGGCGCCTAGGCGCCACTTAAGTGCTAAGGCGCTTCCTTAGTCTCTTAAAAACACCCCACCTTTTTAAGAGTAAAAAAGGTGCCCCAAGGCGCACACCAAGCGCACTTGGGCACGCCTAGACCCATTAAGGGTCCGCACTATCCTGCTTAGACAGTGGATACGGATTGATTTTCAGGGCTGAGTGTAGCCCGATTTCAAGAAACATCTTATTTACCTGAATATCATTTAAGTAAATGTTCATTTACTTAAGATATTACATGTAAATAAGAAAGTAGTCCCCATTTGAATCCAATAAAAATATCAAAAAAAAATCATATCTCCTACTAATAAAAAGTCAACTCTCCCATCCAAAAAGAAAATTGTGATTTTGGTAATTCTATCAAAATAGTGTCTTTTTAATCCCTCATAATTTGACTTAACCAAAAATTTCATAATTCAAATAAACCACATAGAATATTAAAAATTTAAAGTCCGGTGAAAAAAGTCAAAAGTACATGTGACTTCTCCAAGGGATTCACTCTCCCACTGACAGCACTTAGTCCGCTTGAGATCTCTTAGGATTTGGTCAAACCTAAACTATCATCACCCAAACTCATGAGAATTGTTATTTTCTAGCTTCTTTTCAATTTTTAGACATATTGTGGGATTATGTAATGGACTCATTTAATTTTTACTTGTTTTAAGTGTGTTAAGATATTGCACTTCCTATTTTAATTTAACATATTTACATGTATGTGTATTTACTAGTTTGTTTTAAAAGTTGGAAATTAGTTTCTGATGATAGAATGATATTTGCACTTCTTGTTTTTATTTAGTGTGCTTATTTATTTGAAGATGTCAATTTAGATTTTTTTTGACTTATGATATATAATGTGAGTTTATTTACTTGTAGTTTAATTTTTGTTGCTTTCATATAATTTTGACCTTTTTGTTGTGACATTTTATTTTTTTTTTTTTGTAAGTATTTTTTGTGTGATACATAGCTATTATCTATATTTCTCAAATTTATGTATTATTTTAATAATATATCTGCCATATTATGATATATCATTGTCTTTATGTCTGTCATATTATGTTATTTTTATTGAATTTTCATCATTATATATATTTATAAAGACATAAATATCATATAAGAGGGACACTTGAAAACAGTTCATATTTGGTTCCATCCTAAACACCTAGGCACCCCGCTTAGGCGGGTGCCTAAGCACTTAGGCGATCTGCTTGGTCGCCTCATTGTCTT
Source organism: Colocasia esculenta (assembly GCA_014218235.1). Lineage (NCBI taxonomy): Eukaryota > Viridiplantae > Streptophyta > Magnoliopsida > Alismatales > Araceae > Colocasia > Colocasia esculenta. The sequence continues at coordinate 8,238,731 of CM024755.1, read as the reverse complement.
TATGTCTGTCATATTATGCTATTTTTTATTGAATTTTCATCATTATATATATTTATAAAGACATAAATATCATATAAGAGGGACACTTGAAAACTAGGCACCGCTTGGGCAGGTGCCTAAGCACTTAGGCGATCCGCTTGGTCGCCTCAACGCCTTGACAACTATGTACTGATAAGATAACCAAAACAAATGGTTTCATTCTACCCATTTTCACTCCAGCCAACAGCACAGAGATTTTGATACAATTGGTTCCAAGTTAAGGTTAAAAGATATAGATTAGTTGAACAACCTTTGAGATCTTCACTGAAGTGATGCAACTTTCAAGATTTGTTCCCAAAGGATCACACAAGATTCTGATGATACATGCAACATGCAGTATGCATTTAAAGCACAATGAAGCTTACTCAAAGTGAAAACAACAAAGATATAAAATAAATATGGTTAGCCCAACAAGGTAAGAAAATGGAGAGAAGTGATCAGAAATTTGATGCAACAGCCATTAGCCACAAGGAAAAGAATTACCTTCAGTTCAGCACCTGAGGCACCATTCATCTTCTCTGCAATCTTCTTCAAATCAATACCCCGCATTAAGTTCATCTTTCTTGAGTGGATTTTCAGAATATCAAAGCGAGACTGAAAAAGTTGCAGATTCATAAACATGACAATGTCAACAAAGCTACAAAAAATGAGGGGCATAATAGCTTCAGTAATTCCGGTATATGCAAATAAAGGACATACATCTTCATTAGGATTAGGAAACTCAATTTTTCTATCTATCCGACCAGGCCTGAGTAGGGCTTGATCCAGAATATCAATCCTGTTAGTAGCCATCAAAACCTGCGAAAGAAGAATGGCACTAGAAATCAGTGAGGGGGGAGTTATTCAATCTTAGACATGAAGTTATCTCAAAAGCAAACTTGTAACAAATACCTTGATCTTGTTTGACGCTTCAAATCCATCAAGTTGATTGAGAAGTTCAAGCATAGTACGCTGCACTTCACTGTCTCCATTACCAGTCCCTGATTCCATTCTAGCAGATCCTATGCTATCAATCTCATCCATGAATATAATCGATGGGGCATGCTCCCTGTAACAGAAAACAAAGATACAGAAAAAGATGTCGAAAGAGTGTTATATAATTCACTGTTTGCTCCTCAAAGGAAAACATGAAACAAGTAAAAGACCAATGCCAAAATTAGCTTCATGTGTTGGTTCACAATTGCCAAGGGATGAAGGTTTGAAGTATATGGCAACCCTAAATTATCAAGCAAAGCAACTTTATGCAATAGTCAATAGCATTCTATCCTCTGGGTATGACCAGGTTATCCTCAATATCAAAGGGACCCTTTTCAAAAAATCTTCCTAAGAAAAGTGGAAAAAGATTATAGTGAAAATGCAGTAATTTAGCAAGTACCTGGCCATAACAAAAAGTTCCCGAACCATTCTAGAGCCTTCTCCAATGTATTTCTGAACCAATTCAGAACCAGAAACTCGAATGAAAGTACAATCAGTGTGATGGGCTACAGCCCTAGCCAACAAAGTTTTCCCTGTACCAGGGGGGCCATACAGCAAGACACCCTGAAACATAAAAAAGAATCAAGTCATGACTATTGGCAATGTAAGTGTCTCCTGGTATGATTAAAATTTTGTATAAGAAAGACAAGAGAAAGAAGCCAGTTCTGCTGCTCGACCTTTCTAATGCAATTAACTTCACTAGAAAAGTACCTTCGGTTGAGCGATACCAAGACTCTCAAATAACTCCGGATGTTTGATTGGAAGCTCAATAACCTGAAAATGTTGAAGCAAATTGTCATTAAAAAGGCTAATGTCAACAACTAAAGATGGTGAACACCAGCAGAAATGGGAGATTGGAGCATCATGTATCAGATATCAAAGTTCTGAAAAGGGGAATAAATTTTGTACAGACCTCCTTTATCTCTTTGATCTGCTGATCAAGGCCGCCGATCATGTCATAAGTGGAATCAGGAACCTTCTCAACTTTCATAAGATTGACTAATGGGTCAACTTTACTGGGTAAGACTAAGTGAAGAACATAGCTATCGTTGCGAAGAGCCACTCTGGTTGAAGGAGTTATCTTTGTAATATCGATGCTCTTGTCAATGTCAACAACATACTTTCCTTCAGGGTGAACCTAGAAAAACAGTAATATCAATTAATGAAACTATAACTGGAATTAGAACTTCGTGTTTGCAATAAAACTTCAGGAAAATAGAACATTCCTCCCTTGCAGGAACTTCTGACGGTAATTATCAAAACAATTGGATTTTCAACTCTAAAAGAAACTGATGGTAGACAGAAACAGAGAGAGAACAAAGATTGATCTATAAGTGGATGTACTCACATGCACATGGATGTACTTGAAAGCATGAATGCACCAACACATACATATACAGAGTGGGTCACATGACTGGGGAAAGGGAAGAGGGCTCAATCGATCATGAATGTTATAGAATAGAAATCACCAGATTCCATCTCAAAAAGAGTACGAAAATGGCAAGATACACAGTAGTTGGAGTCATAGTTGTCAAGGTGCCACCTAGGCACTGTAAGTGGCCCAAGACTTCCACTTTGGCGCCTTGGGCCCCCGGTCCAAAACCGGATCCACTACGGTTATGAATCCTTGTAAAACCCCTACCCCTGACCCTCTGCGCGCTCCAACCCCCTCTTTCCCACACTGCATGATTGCCCCCAGCGCTAGGGCTCCCCCCCCAACCGCATTACCGCCGTTACCGGAGCTCTCGCCACCACCATCGGACCTCGCCACCGTCGCCGGACTCCAGGTACGGGCCTGACGCCTACTTCCCGCTCTTCATCTGAGTCCTCCCTCCGGCCCTCCCCCATCCAGCATCCCCCTCCCCTGTGCGACCCCTCCAACTCCCTCCCTGTCCGGCCCCCTTCAACCCCCCCCCCTCCCCACCCACCCCCATCGTCACGTCCCACCTCCACGTCTCCCCCCCCCACCGGTCCGGGATCCCACCTCCCTGTCCCTGTCCAGCCGTCTCCCAAACTACCTCTCTCTCTCTCTCTCTCACACACACACATGGTGGCCGCGCCCCTCTTCCTCTCTCTCACACATGCACAGACTGTCACAGTCCCGCCCCCCTCCTCTCTCTGACTCTCTCTCACACTCACAGTCCTCTCTCTCTCTCTCTCTCTCTCTCTCTCTCTCTCTCTCTCTCTCTCTCTCAGTCCTATCCTTCCTCTATCTATCTCTCACACAGTTGCACATACTGAATTTAAGTATACAATTTTTTAAATTAGTTTTGCTGTGAGAAGAATGGATTCTTCTTCTACAAGTACCGACAGTGGATACAAAATCCAAGAAGAAAGCCAAGTCTAACGATCCAGGATGAAAGTATGCTAATTGGTTGATGTTGGACCTTTTGGTTGATTATGTAAATTTCTTAAGGTAATGTTTGACATCTATTGTGATGGTGATCTTGCTTGATATATTTATGTGATGTTGTATTATATGTGTCACAACTCTTATTTGTAGATTTTAGAAGAACAAATGAACAAACTTCAGGTTAGCACTTGCATTTTATATGTTTATTTATTCAAGCAATTTTTCTTTCATATGTTTAATTTTGGTGCACTATTGTAATGGCAATTTTTTTCACATTGTGTTTATAATGTCATATTTGTGTGATTTTTACATGATTGTATAATTGTAATGCATTTTTCTTGGAAAAAATGTATTAAATAAATCCTATAATTTAAGTTTATAAACTAATTGCCACGGGGGCCTATTAGGCACTCAATGACCCCAAGAATGCCTTGGTCACCTTGTCGCCTTGACAACTATGGCTGGAGTATGAAATGTAGTTCTCAGCAAAGGTGATCAGGCTTCTAAGAATCAGTCTATTTGTTTTCTTCTTCTTCTTCCCATTCTTTTTTCAGATAGGGAATCCAACATCTGACTTATTTCCTTGATGTCAGAGAAGGCAGTATAAGCATCTATATACCATGTATAGCAAAATTGGTAATTGGAATTTAACAAACTACTTTCTCATTCAAGTTGGAATAACATATAACTGCATTTATGAAGAAGTGCGGCCCTTTTGTTCCAGTCAAAATAAGAATAAGTAAATGAGTGTTACATAAATGCAAAACAATGCTGCTAGCGCAGTTCCTCTTAGAAAAGAAAAGTCATCCAAGGAAGAAAGGGAAAGCAACTAATATAGAAGAAAGCTTGTGACCATTGCAGAAATGTCCATGTAAAATACAGATTTAAATACACATATACCCCCAAAGACTACCCATATTCTTGCATACAGTTGGCTTCAACTGACGGAAAGGGTATTTCTGATGTAATACATTCAAATATGGGGTATATTGATGACAGGTATAAGCGATATTTCCATGTATTTCAGGGTTATATACATGTATTTATCTCTAAAATACATAACCACGACTGAAGAAATCATAGACACTCGGAATTATAGAAAGAAGTTGGGATTCAAGATTACCTTAACTAAGACCTTTGATTTTCCCATCACTTTGACTACCTCACCAACATATGATCCTGGTTCTTGGAGTAGCTGCAACTCCTCTCGCAACATTCTAACTGATCAATTCAAAAAACAATCAAGTAATCAATGAGTAATCTCAAACCTAAAAGTTCCAAAATTGCATAAGAGCATTCAGCATTTTCAGGAGAGGTATGTAGTCAGAGGCAAGGCGACCCCTTCTCAAAAGCCTAGGCAATGGCCTAAGCGATTGAGGCGATATATTATTAAATAATACATATAGTTCAAAAATATGAATATATGTATATCACCTAAATGAGTGCATTAAACAAATATATTTCATAAAATTAATCATCCATATGTGCCAAATTATTGTATAAGTCATTAAATCCATTCATTCCTACATGTAAAGTTTAACAAATTAAATTGCAAAAATGGGCCTCTTTGTGGGCCAATATGTGCGCCAGATAAAGGCGAAAATGGTGACAATTGAGGCCTGGGCTCGCCGAGGCTAAATTGGCAGCAGTCACGTTGCCTCACCCCATGGCCTAGGCGAGCGCCTCCATCGCCTTTGATTGTTGGGGAATCGTCCCCCCGATCGGCAGCCCTCTCTCGCACAACTCACACATAGAGTTTGGAGAAGAGGTTGAAGAAGGGAGAAGAGAAACACAAGAACACCAGATTTTTAAGTGGTTCGGAGGCAAAGCCTTCCTACGTCCACGGCCACAGCAGCAGTTCCAATACTATATGTCAGGAACAATCGTCCAACCCATACAAGGAGAGACCGCCCTACTATATATACTGGAAGGTTAGGGCGCCATAATCGAGATTTACAAGGACAAAACTGCCCCTCACTCAGATTCACACAAGTCGTCTGTCCTGGGGTTGAGAAGTCGACTGCCATGAGAAATCCGACTGCTAAAGTCGAATGCCAAATTCGACTGCTGACTCCCACTGCTGAAGTCGAATGCTAAAGTCGACTGCTGCAGTCGAATGCTGAAGTCGACTACCGACTCCCACTGCTGAAGTCGACTGCTCCAGTCGAATACTGAAGTCGACTGCTGAAGTCGACTTCCTTGAAGACTTCGACTCATTCACTTCTGTAAGCCGAATTTAGCTTCCGGAGACGCTGCCCCCGGAGACCCCCGCAGGGGGCGCTGCCCCCAGACCCCCGCGACCTGACCGCGCAGGTCGATCCGCGACCCAGACCCCCTGTATTGATCCATATTGTTAAAGTTCTGACTCCACACTCTAACATTGATAACATAGAAGAAGAGTGATGCATCAATAAAAAAAAGTTATGGAGAGATTAACAGAACATGTTTGGACTAAAAACAAATCATCTAATCCACAAAACAATGGCATAGTCACCCCTCATCCTAATGAATAACCATGAAACAGCCTGCAAATTTCTACAAGAAAAATCCATATTGAAACTTCAAGATGACAGGAGCACTCTTGGATGCCAACCAAAGAAAAAAAAAGGCACCTTAGACATGGGCTTGAAATATATGTATTCAGAAACAGTATAAACAGCATCATTCTCTTTCCAGGGTAAAAGCCCACAATGCCATGCCCAAGCATCAGGTTCTTCCTTTACCCTGAAGAACAGCATGTTGCAACATTGGCATAGTTGTCAAGGCGTCAAGGCGTCAAGGCGACCAAGGCGTAGGTGGGGTCTCGGATCGCCTAAGCGCTTAGGCACTCGCCTAAGCGGAGCCTAGGCATTTAGGACAGAACCAAGTATGAGTTGTTTTCAAGTGTCCCTCTTACATGATATTTATGTATCTATAAATATATATAATGATGAAAATTCAATAAAAAATATCATAATATGGCAGACATAAAGACAATGAAAGCAACAAAAATTAAACTCCAAGTAAACAAACTCACATTATATATCATAAAGTCATAAAAAATCTAAATTGACATCTTCAAATAAATAAGCACACTAAATAAGAACAAGAAGTGCAAATATCATTCTATCATCAGAAAACTAATTTTCAACTTTTAAAACAAACCAGTGAATACACATACATGTAAATATGTTAAATAAAAATAAGAAGTGCAATATCTTAACACACTTAAAACAAGTAAAAATTAAATAAGTCCATTACATAATCCCACAATATGTCTAAAAATTGAAAAGAAACTAGAAAATGACAAGTCTCATGTGTTTGGGTGATGATAGTTTAAGTTTGACCAAATCTTGAGAGATCTCAAACAGACTAAGTGCTGTCAGTAGGAGAGCGGCTCCCTTGGAGAAGTCATATGCACGTTTGACTTTTTTTATCGGACTTTGAATTTTTAGTGTTCCATATGGTTTATTTGAATTATCAAATTTTTAGATAAGTCAAATTATGAGAGATTAGAAAGTTAGCATTTCGTTAAAATCATCGAAATCGTGATTTTCTTCTTCGATGGGAGAGTTGACTTTTTTTTTGTAAGAGATATGATTTTTTTGATATTTTTATTGGATTCAAATGGGGGGTACTTCTTTATTTACATGTAATATCTTAAGTAAATGAAACAACAATTTATAACATTTACTTAAATGATATTCAGGAAAATAAGATGTTTCCTGGAATCAGGCTAGACTCAGTCCTGAAAACCGACTTGAATCTGATGTCTAAGTGGGATATTGCGGACCCCTAAAGGGTCTAGGCGCGCCCAGGCGTCCCTGGCGTGCGCCTTGGCCGCCTTAGTGGCGCCTTGGGGCGCCTTTTCTACTCTTAGAAAGGCGAGGTGTTTTAAGGCGGCTAAGGAAGCGCCTTGGCGCTTAAGCGGTGCCTAGGCGCCGCCTAGGCGTCCGCCTTGACAACTATGAACATTGGCAGATGAAAACACCTCAGATGCTATGTAGTCGAGGGCGAGAGGCGACTGAGGCCTCAAGGCCTAGGTGATCATCATCATCAGAGCCTTATCCCATTATTTGAGGTAGGCTACATAAATCCTTTTCCGCCAAAGATTTCTATCAAGTGCTATATTTGTGTTTAAACTTCAGAAATCCAAGTCCTTCCTAATAACATCGCACCATCTCATTTTAAACTTTTCCCTAGCTCTTTTACTAACATCCACTAAGAGTTGGACACATCTTTTAACCAGCGCCAAGTTAAGGCGACGGTACACGTGTCTTAATCACATAAGTCTATTTTTCACACTTTTCTATCAATTGGAGGTATCCCCAAGTCCTCATAGAAGCATTCATTCATAATCTTATTTTTCTTAGTCTTACCACACATCCATGATCCATCTCGACATCCTCATCTCTGCTACACATATTTTGTTAATATGTTCTTTTCGCACTGTCCAACACTCGGTATCATATAATAAAATAGACCTCACTACCGTTCAATAAACTTCCCTTTAAAATAATATATATAGTTAAAAAATATAAATATATCTATAAATATCATCTAAGTATGTGCATGAAACTAGTATATTTCATAAAATTAATCAGTCGTATATGTCAAATCATTGTATGACTTAAAGTAACTAAAATTTAAGAAACTAAATTGCAAGCAAATAAATAGGCCAAGTGGGCATCTTTATGAGCCAATATATGGGCTGGACAAGGCAAAAAAGGTGGAATTGGTGGCTTGAAATCACTGAGGCGAAATGGGCCGGGGCAAGGCGATCTGAGGTCTTCTCACCTTGCCTCATGGCCTAGGCGATCGCCTCAATCGTCTTTGATAACATAGCTCAGATGACATGCCAAAGTTCAAACCAGGCTAGAATAAAGTCCAAGCACATTCATGCTCTCAATCTCCTGTCAAGACATGCACCGGTTGTGGAATGGGGATCAAACTCACTGCCTCAGTTCCCTGAGCTCAGCTTCATGTGCCAAATCCCTCCCAGTGTTTAAAAACATTGGATTTCTAAGAAGGTAGCGTTGAACCTCTCCCAGGTAGTTCACCTGTATAGTCTATGACAAAGAAAAAAGATGCTTCCTCTTATCCAGGCAGGTCCCACAACCTGAATATATTTGTAGCTTAAACAGTTCCAAAATGTGCAAACCCCTGAATGATCTGCAAGCTTTACCATTTGGAAAAAATACCTGTGTACCCCTGAAATCATCCATATTGTTGGATGTATCCCGTAAATCTGACTATTAGATTGTATACCCCTCAAATTGAAAAAAAATATCATGTATGCCCCTATCATTTCATTACATCCATTTAATTCAATCACAGTTGAGTTAAGTGGGAAAAATGACTAACTTATCCTCTATAACTATTTAAAATAATAATAATCTCTCATCCACCTCTCTCTCTCTCTCAAAGCCGGAGGGGGAGCCCCCATCACCCCCTTCTCTTCCCCCCCAACCTGACACCCTCTCTCTCTCTCTCCCCCTAACCCATCCGACACTCCCTTAATTCTCTCCCCCCCCCGGGAGACCCTCTCTCTGTCTCTGTCTAGGTCTCTCTCTCCCCTCTCTCTCACTGTCGTAACCAAAGGGGAAGACCCCTCTGGCACCCCCCCACCCCAACCCTCTCTCCAACACTTCTTCCCCACATCCGTCTTTTCCATCTCCTGCATGCCTAGAGTTCTGACCATACAAGTGCTTTGTCTTCCTTCAGTACTCCAAGATCGTCGTGAACCCGTCCTTCAAGGACCTCGAGATGGCGCTGAACCAGGGGTGCCTGGGAGAAGCTCTCTGCTAACAGGGCCACCTGTGCCATTGAGTTCGCCCTGGACAAGAGTGCTGTCCTCCTCAACCACATGCGCCGGATCAAGAACAGTACTGACTGAGAGGCGGCGGAGGCCTCCTTTGAGAGCACGTCCCCGACTTCCAGGTCGAGCATCCACCGGTGGATACCCTCGTGGAACTAACTTCATCAAAGAGGACATCCTCGCCGACTCCGGCCGTAGGGTGGCCCCGGCTAGCCCCAAGGTCTGCAACAGTCCTCACTGTAGATCAGAGGAAGGAGAGGCAGCCAACGAGCCCGACAGCGAGCTCAACTCGTGGACCAGGTGCGGCAGACCCCTGATGAGGACGACCTCTACTGAGAGGTTCGCCAACTTCATCCAAAGCCTGGACATCACCGCCGTGAAGGCATCCCTGAGGAACAGCTTCGTCTTTAACGGGGCCGATCAGGGTCAAGAGCATGACAGCAACAGGTCCCCTCTAACACCCAGCAGCATCATCTTCTCCAACGGCGACCTGCTGCAACCAGAAGTGGTTGGCAACAGTTTCGTACTCAACGTCGTAAAGAAGGATAACTACATCCTCATGCCCAAACCCAGCAACCCAGAGGTGCGCCATGTGCCATACACGGAGGCGGCGGCCGCCGAGTGCTGCCAGAAGATGGAGAGCTACAGCTCCAGCTCAGGCTCCGAATGTAGCGACGAGAAAAGAGGGTGAGAGAGAAGAAACATTTCTGTCTGTCTTCTCTCTCAGGGGTATTTCCATCTTTTTACTCTTATTTTGACAGTTTCATCCATCTGAGAACAGAATATTCCTCCCATTCTGATGGCAAATTAACCACAGAGATATAACGGATGATTTTTTTCGATTTGAGGCATATACAACCTAATAGTCAGATTTTGGGGGGTATATCCAAGAATTCAGATGATTACAGGAGTATACAAGTACTTTTCCCTTACCATTTTTAAGAAGCACGACATTCTGCATAAGATATACTAACATGTACAAAACAGAATCGAGGTAAAAAATAACCCTGATTTTATAGAATTCCACTTTATAACTCTTATTCAGAAAGAGAACAATAAAAGCGAGTCTCAGAACACATCATCAATTTCTTCTGCTGCAGAAAACAAGGATATCCATAGAAACTTTAATTTTCAAAAAAGGGATACTACAGACATTTACGTCATAGGTCAGTTACAAGTATATGGCCAGCTGAGAGAACATATGAGGCAGAAGACTTTTCTTTTAACAAGATAGACAGGCCTTGGACCAAGTATGAAGGTACTAAACACCACAAATAAACCCTTTGCCTGCGCCCTCCACATACAAATTAATCCAGGGATGCCCAAATTATGGAACACCAACATCACCCGCCCCCGCCCCACCCACCCCCCCAAAAAAACAAAAAACAAAAAAAAACAACCAAAGTCCATCAAATTCACAAGTACACGCACAATGGTGAGGCACACAGGGAGAGATGACGTGGGCGTCAAGCAATGATCACCAATCTACCAAACAGTGACATGAATAAAGATGAATCAAAAGGAACCCTAGACGATCTCCACGACGAGTACGCAAACTGTCACAATCCGTCTTCAAATTAGCATCCATATTCCATTTCCGTGTACAACCAGACAGAGAGAGAGAGACAACAAAATCCACCTGACACCGAGCTTAAAACCTCATCCGGGATCTAATCAGGACGCCGAAACCAAACCAGAACTCCTAATTTCATCCTCATCTACCAAAAGCCTATCTAGGGTTAGGGTTTCCGACGGCATACTGACCTCGAGAGTTGAGATCGTTGCGCTGGGCCTCGAGGCGGTTGAGGTTGTGGGTCTTCTGCCGGACCTGCAGCTGCAGATCGTGGATGTGCTGCAGGTAGTACTGCCGCAGCCCTTCCCCGCCGCCGCCGCGGACCTTCACCGCCGGCGAGCAGATCTCGTTCTCCGTCGACACCGATACCACCGCTACCTGCTTCGTGTCCACCTCCATCGCCGCCATCTCTATACCCTTCGGTGAACCCCTCTCTCTCTCTCTCTCTGTTTCTGCGCTTCGACGAGTTCGTCCTCTCTCCACGAAACGGGTCTAAAGACTCCAAGCGGACCGAATTAGAAAAGAAGACGATCTCGTTTAAACTTTAAAATTTAAAGTCTAAACTCTAAAGTAGGGTTTAATTACTCTTATGTCCTTGAAAACTTGATATATACTTTTATACTCTGATTTTTTTTGGGTGAACGTTTAATCTCAGTTTGGTAATGGGTTAGATTAAAATTAACTCAGAGTTAACTCAAAATTAATTTAAAAAAATAATTTAAAAAGATTATAAAGTTAACTCAAGTGGGTTAGATTAAAAGTGAGTCAAATGTAAATTAACTCACAAATTTTCAACCCACCTCTCGAGGTGGGTTGAAGTTAATTCATTGAGTTAACTATCTTTTTGCTCTCACAATACACAATATTAATTGTTACTTTTTCTTTCTCCAACATAGGTTAACTCATTTTTTTCTTACCAAAATGTATTTGAGAAAAATAAGTTAACTCACTATAGTCAAATGAGTTAACTCAGATACAAATAAAATAAAAATGAGTTAAAAGTGGGCTAACTTTAGCTCTGGGTTAAAGTTAATTTTAACCCAACTCATTACCAAACTGAGGCTTAAGATTCTATTGAAAAGAATTGTTTTCGACTGGATTTCAGGGAAATATTACTTTCGACAGTGCGGTGTTCTTATTTATTCTCGACACTTTTTTTCGGGGCAGACAAGTACATAACATATACGCAGGGCATATTTGTTATTCACAAAAAGCTTAAAGTAATAATAGCAATTTACCCTTTTAAAGTAAAACGGTGGTCTCTTGGCCTTGGGTAATGTTTGGTATAAGATAAATATATTCTTAAAATTTTGATTATATTCTCAATTTATTCTTGATCTATTTATATATCAAAAGATCTTTTAATAATTAATTCTTAAAGAAAAAGGAACTATTTTTTTTTCACAAGATGCCCTTCGCTCATCAATTGCATTGGATAATGTAAGGGCAGAGATATTATCTTACCTCGTTAAAATGTAAGTTGTGTACCCATCGGCCTCATCAGTTGCATTCATATATTTAATTTTGTCAAATGAATTCCACTTGTATAATGTCATATTTTAAAGGTATTTTTATAAGATTTTTGAGACCAAAGTTTATCATGTCGTTGAGATCCGTACTAGGGGGAGATAAGCTTTTGGCGATTCACTTCGATTAATTGTCTTTATTCTTTATTATTTTTTTATAATTGTGTTGTCTAAATCGAAATATATCAGTACGGCACGAGTGGGAGCTCGACACGAGCTCGACACGGTCTATTCGGTGGCACGGCCAACTTTGCCTAAGACAATATCTGGCGAATTTTTTTTAAAAAGTTCTTACTACCTTTTTAGCAGCGATTAGAATTGATTTAGATAATTACAACTCATTATGTAAGACAGAACTCATGTGAGTCTAAAAAAGATTTCCCACAAAAAGTTCCACCCAACACAATTTGATATCGAAATAAGATAGATTTGATAAGGCATTCACCGTTTCTTGTTTCATACAAAGACTTAAAATAAGGAGCTTTATATATATATATATATATATACCTTTATTAAAAGACTAATTGTGCAAAAAAAATCGTAGAAATGCTATGTAATACAAAATGTCGTTAGAAATTCTATCATAACTTGCCATGATCAAGTTAAGATTATTCATAGAATATTCCTGCACTGTTATTTTCAGCAAAAATATATATACAAATACTTAAAGAATATTTTAAACATATCCTTAACTTCCGTCACAACAAGTTATAATAAAACCTCTGAGAGTAGTTTACATCCATAAGATAGATATGCATCCAATTCCAAACCCAAAAAAAAAAAAAATTTCTCGTAAATTTTTTTTTTAACAAGAGCACATATACCCTAAAAAAAACAACTAAACTTCAAGGTACAAGGAGATAAACAATGATAAGTTTAATTCTTTCTTGACATATTTAAAATTAAATGATTACTTTGGCAAACGGATGCATAAAGAGAATATTTTGCATCCGACTTCAAAGCATATATTCCGATAACATAGTAATTAATGTAACATGTTTTATATTATTTTTGGCAGCCCATAAACATTACTCATTATTTTCTGAAATGCACTTGCTGCTTTAATATAACTACTGTACCCATTTCTGAACAAAGAATCCAAAGAAAATAGAAACACCAGTTTCCGTCTCATTTCATAGTACAAAATGGCATTTCTAATCTGAATTCTGAAACGAAAACACAATGATGAGTTTTGTCTCCAATCCATTGTCAGCCCTGGATACTCTTACACCTGTACATGAAATTTTCTATGAACAAGACATGTGCAAATGCATTTCTCAAAACTGCAAATATGCAATTTAATCAAGAACAATAACATGGTACCATAACATTGCTTCGATCCTGCCAAAGTTTCTCCTCAGATGATACTCATGCTTTCTGCAAAAAGCAGAGTGGCAATTTTCTTTGCATGTAGGATGTACATAACCAATGCGGCTCTGGGGTAAGACAGCTCCATAAGCATCCAAAGGACACATCGAATAGTTCATAAATCTCCATCCAGAAAAGCACCAAGCCTGGGACAAACTCATCCTTTGAAAATGAAAGAATGAATAACCTTTCACAATGGAGGTTATGATACAATGAGACTCCAGTATGACACACCACAAGAGCTTTCCTCTAAGAGGAAACAAGATTCACTACCAAAAAAGAGCTAGGCACGGGCTAGAGCTGCCATTACCCAAAAAAAAAAAAAACACACTAATTTCAGAGGCTCTGATGTACTCAGCGCAGTAGTATCCATTCAAGATGAAAAGATGTGCATGGTGCAAAGAAATCACGCGCCCCCACATCTCCAGTTTCCAGCATGGTTTCTGGGGGCAGAATATTTTAGATGATGGTAGTGGAGTACCCTATCCAAAAATGGAGTATCTAATCTTCATCCACGCTACCGTAATAAAGATTCCTGTACAGTCAAATACCACCTACGTAGGCACTTGATGGTCATTTTGGGTTTTCAAAGTGTATCTATTGAACATCTGGAATCCACGGCCAGTTTGGATTCACTCAGATTCAGCTACTCGAAACGCAACTGGCACAACAATAGCTTGCTCCTGGTGAGACTCCATGTAGCAACCTCAAATGCGGTCAGACATTACCGTACATACAGGGGCATCTTGTATGTGAGAACAGTTCCCAACCTCGATGAAAAGCTCCAGGAGGTCGAGTAGAATCCATGTATCAGTCAATGCCTTAAAACCACACTCGAGTGAAGCACACTGATATTTTTCCCACGGCAACATGCTTCATGTCCGTGCTTCCACAAGGAGGCCATGCGGACAAAACTTTCGGAGTAATGAAGGTCACCACATGATCATAGAATCCCATTCAATACTCTTTGATAATAATCGTACTGCCGAGTTCGCCATGCATCCAAGCTGCTACTGATCAAGGATAGAACTAAGGACACACATTGCTGCTTGAAATCACAAAGGCAATGCAGTGAGATCGTTGCACGGATGCCAAAATAAAAGAAATCTATAAGGACTACAAAATCACAGACAAACCTCTTCTGTCAGGCTCAAATGGAATCGTTTTCTCAGGTTCTGGATTGTCCGAGGTCCTCCTTTGAAGCAAGGGAAGCCAGAATCCTAATAGATTAATGAACAAAGGCATCACAAACCGTTGTAAAAAAATGTAAATGGAAACATCATCCATCAGAATTATACTATTCATAAAAGAGACAATTTAATTAAAAAGGCATATTATGAGGATTTTTTTAAAAAGCCTGTGATATATGCCTCTTTACTGTATTAGTGATATAACACAAGCTACCTGGCATTTCAAACTCTGATTTGGACTATAGACATCCAATCATGGATATCACAGAAAAATGTGGAATATCAAAAGTAATAATTTCAGATTCAAGGCTATAAACAAAGGAGAAAAGAAACACCCATGGTGATGGAGAAACCAATTCCGCAACTTCACACAGTCATAAATAAGCATGTACATGAACAAACATAAGAGAAGAAGAATCTGCTACCTGCAGCATTTCCACCAGGAGTATGATACGCTCAGCATGCTTACGACATGTTAGAAAGCCTTGTATGCACAACACCTGATGGCATCAAAATTAAATTTTAGAGAAGAGATAACACTATAGCTACCTACAAAAATCCATCACCCAGACAATGGAACATCAGAAAGGAGGTAGGCGATCAAAATGCACCTTGAAATAGTCGAAAAACTCACTTGGATTCCCTTCTGCATCAGAATCCATAACCTAGTACAGAACACATAAATTAGTCTATGAAGAGAGGGTAGAAGAATGAAAACATGTTGATGTGACCACATTTAAAGAAATGAATTAAATATTGAAGAAGCAGCCTCACTTCAAGGAGTTCCCGGGTCAACTTAAATGGCGCACTCTCAAAGTTTACACCTCCAGGTGAATTCGATAGCATAAAACCAAAATCAATATGTATGATATGCCCGTCTTCATCCAACAGGAGATTTCCATTATGCCGATCCTTCACCTGAATGACAACTAGAATATCAGTACAAGAGGAGAAGTAATCATGGAGAAAAGATAAACGGAGCACATGAAAAATAAAATAAGATAATAATAGTAACATAAAAGCATGAAGAGTTATAACTGAAACAGGGAAAAGAAAGAACTAATCTGTTCACAAAAAATGCACGTGGAGGAGAAACAAATAATAGCAATTTGGATCTAATGATTTCCAAGAACAAGGTAATAATTATCCAACAAAAGGATGCAATTAGAAAGCTTAATAAGTGTCTGGAGTATCTGGACTCAGATGTGGACATCATCAGCTTGACCACCGGGCAAGGACAAACAAACAAATCCAAAATTTCCCATGGTATGCATCTTTCTTGCCATAACAATTTATAGTAGGGTATCAAAAATCGTCCGGATCAGGATCATCGGATCGGCCAATTCGGATAGGTTTTGGGCCGACCAATCCGATCCGGGGTAACCTTGCCAGAGGCTGAGTCCAGGCCTTATTTACCTGAACATCATTTAAGTTAATGTTATTATTTGTAGTTTCATTTACTTAAGATATTACATGTAAATAAGGAAATACCCCCCATTTGAATCTAATAAAAATATCAAGAAAATCATATCTCTTACCAATAAAAAGTCAACTCTCCCATCTAAGAAGAAAATTGCGATTTTAGTGATTCTATCAAAATAGCGTCTTTCTAATTCCTCATAATTTGGCCTCTCTAAAAATTTCATAATTCAAATAAACCCAATAAAACACTAAAAATTCAAAGTCCGGTGAAAAAAGTCCAGTGTGCATGTGACTTCTCCAAGAGAGCCACTCTCCTACTGACAACAACTAAGTTCTAGTCAGTAGGAGAGTGACTCCCTTAGAGAAGTCACATACACGTTTGACTTTTTTACCAGACTTTGAATTTTTAATGTTCTATTGGGTTTATTTGAATTATGAAATTTTTAGATAGGTTAAATTATGAGGGATTAAAAAGACGCTATTTTGATAGAATCACCAAAATCGCAATTTTCTTCTTGGATGGGAGAGTTGACTTTTTATTGGTAAGAGATAATTTTTTTGATATTTTTATTAGATTCAAATAGGGAGTACTTCCTTATTTACATATAATATCTTAAGTAAATGAAACTACAAATAATAACATTTACCTAAATGATGTTCAGGTAAATAAGATATTGTACATTAGTATACACTTAACACCTGTATAAGGGGTCAAATCGATCTAGCCACCCCTAGCTCAGACAGGATCGGCCCGGATCGGCCGATCCCGGATCGAGATCGGTCGATGTTGAAAGGCAAAAGTGTGACACGTTTACTTCAGCGGAAATTATAGAATTCATCAGATGATGGTCCGGCGACTTGGCTAGTTGAAGCCTATTCTTGGCAGACAATCGTTCAAGTCATGGACATGATGAAAGGGGTCGTTGAGCCGTGAAGATTAAATGATGGTTATCAGCAGACCTGGTTACAATATATTATTAATAGGCCTGGTTACAATATATTATCAACAGCCTGCTCAGAGGCCGAAAAGTTGTGATTTAAAATGACCTCAAAGTTATTTAAGTTACAAACTTATCAGTGGGATCCTTCCCCAAAATTCAGCAGGGAAATTCCGGTCCTTAAAATGGCGCCCGAATTCCCGGCTAAAGTGAAAGTACAAGGAGAACATGTCTCCGTCAAGTACAAAGTACGGAAAAATCCGGCAGCACAAGGTCTATAGACCGAGTACGAAGGACAAGTACAAAGAACAAGCTCGAGGAAGAACTCCGAGGCTTGCAAAGGCACCCTCCGATCAAGCAGAACTCCGAGAAGTCGGGCGAAACTCCAAGAAAACGGAGCAGGACTCCAGCAGCACCTCCGGCATCAACATTTCAGAAATGGGGGTGTGGGGGGGTATTTATAGAAAGTTCCCCCCCCCCCCTCCATCGGTTAGGACCCTCCTAACCGATGGTGACCTCATCGTGAGGTCACCATCGGTTGGGTCTAACCGATGGTGACCTCATGATGAGGTCACCATCAGTTAGACCCAACTGATGAGGTCGTTAAGGGGGGGTCTTGATGAGGTCACCATCGGTTAGACCCAACCGATGGTGACCTCACGATGAGGTCACCATCGGTTAAGGGAGAATCTCCCCTAACCGATGGTGACCTCATGATGAGGTCACCATCGGTTAGGCTCCCTCTCTCTTCTCTCCCACGCATTGTAAAGGGGCCGAAACCCCTATAAATACCCCCCTATTCCATAAGGAAAGGGGGTTCGGATTTGGCTCCGGCGAAGCCCTGTTGGAAAAATCCCAGAAAAATAGAAAAGAACATTTGCTCATTCCCTCTCTCATTCTCAAATCCCTCTTGCTTGCTGTACGAAGGTACAAATCCCCTTCTTTAGCCCGATAGGCCAGGCGCGGAGAGGAGAGCGGTCGGTGTAATCGTCATCGACATTCCTTCTTAATCCCCATCCCCCACATCGAGCAAGTCTCTGTGGGGTGATATTCCCGGGGTTTAAATGCCGTCCATATCGAGCAAGTCTCTATGGACACATGGTATTTAAATACCCATGTTCTCCCCGCCCATCGAGCAAGTCTCTGGGATGGTGGATTTTGTGCTTATATGTATATGTTTTCTTGAGGAGACTCTGCCCAAGCGGAGGTTCTGCCCAAGGACATATTCGTATATTCACAAATTTGTGTTCTTATATATATGTTTCTTAAGACGAAACTCTGCCCAAGTGGAGGTTCCGTCCAGGAACACATATATAAAGATTACAAATTTGTAATTATACAAATATGTTCCTTAAGGAGAATCTCGCCCAGGCAAAAATCTTTCTCAGAGGACATATCCATATAAATACAAACTCGTGTTATATGTATATGTTTCTTAGAGGAAACTCTGCCCAAGCGGAGGTTCTGTCCAAGAACATATTCGTATATTCACAAATTTATGTTCTTATGTATATGTTCCTTAGGGGAAACTCTGCCCAAATGGAGACTCCCCTAAGAACATATCCATAAAATCACAAATTTGTGCCTATACGTATATGTCTCTTAGGGGGAATCCTGCCCGGACAAAAGTTCCCTCCGAGTTCATATCCGTATAATCACAAACTTCATGTTTATATAAATGTTTTTTTTTAGTGGAATCTCTGCCCAAATAGAGACTCTGCCCGAGAACATATCTATATAATCACAAATATGCCCCATCGTGTATATGTTTCTCAAAAGGGAATCTCGTTCATACGGGGGCATCTTCCCATCGGATACTCTGCTCAAATAGAGATACCGTTTGAGAATATATTCACAAACTGCAAATTTGTGTTTATACACATATATCTCTTTAGGGCAAAATCCCTCTAGGTAAAGTTTCTCCCGAGAATACATGGATATAAGCATATACCAATATGAAAATATCTCTACAAGGACACCCTGCCTAAGCGGGGACTCGCCAAGACATATTCATATATTCAAAAAAAAAGGGGGATTGTGATAATATACACACATCCAAAGAAAAAGGGAAATAAGATGGGGACCGTGCTCAGATACACCAAATGGGAGCACATGCGTATACTCACGAGGACTATACCCGTGGAAATGGACTTTGGACAGTAATCACAATGGGACAAGGACTTCCATGGAGATACATCCATATGTTCTCCAGAAATTGTACTCGCACAAGTGCGAAATGAGGAGAAAAGAAACTCTACCTCAAACTCGGACTTTGCTCAAAAATGGCATTGTGAAAGAACCTCATATAAAAATTTGCACAGTCATCCTTCTAATGCGGAAGTGTTGCTCTGGGTTATAATACCCCCAAGTTCAGAATCAAAATCCACGGGTATATACCCGTTCATAATAATAATCCTCATGTTTTCCCAAATAAAAATGTCTAATCAACCCTTTTACAAAAAGGGAAAAGACCTCAAATAGGTCCACGGGTATATACCCGCTCCCCTTTTCAAAAGAAATTAAACTTTGGGCTCCCAAAAAGGCAGTCGTTTCAAAAATGGAATATCCAAAACAAAAAGCATTTCACAATAATCAAAAGAAAGGAAAAATATGTCATAATCAGGATTTTCTAAGAAGAAGCATGTATATTTTCTCGTCCTTTACTATGAATGGTATTCGGGTTAGAAATTGTATTAAATAATACCAAGAGTTTTAACTCGATGTAAATGTAACATCGATTCCGGTCGATGGAGATGGAGGTCCAGCACATGCTACCCCAATTGCTGATGAGAATAGACATGGGACTCAAGGAGTTCAGATTAAAAAACGGCGCACCCGTCCGTTCGCGGACACAACCTGTCCGTTTCACGGACATTATACTCGTCCGTTCCCCGGACACCAAAATTCTTCTTCCGCATCGCGTGGACCCTTTTTTCTGTCTGCTAGACAGGCTGGCACGCCCCGCAACATAAAATACAAAGCATGTGAAATAAATGAATGGATACAAAAGTCTACAAATAAAGAACCAAAACGAATAAACGCAGGTCGCACGACATTTCAAAGAAAATTTCCCCCGTGTCAACAGCTGGCACGCCCGGTGGGACCTCTTCTCACCATTCATAGTAACAAAAGGATGAGACTTACACACTCTTTATGAAAATCCTGATACCGATATTTCCCTCTTAAAGGTACTTGAAGAAGAGGTACTTCACAAACTGTTGAAGATGGCCGTCACGTATGGACCGCTAGTCGTCAACAACCATGCCAGGTTCGGTTACCTGGCGACTCCGATCATATTCGGAGATTTCCCTGCAGTCGTCGGATCCCCTTTCTTTCTGGGAGTGGTTCCGGCCCATCAGAAGGAGGAAGCTGCTCAAATATCTTCCTCCCACAAATCAACAAAGAAGAATCACAACAACAATGGGCATATCAAAGCTCGTTTTGTTACTCTCAACAAGGGCACCCAAATGCCCGTAAAGAATGATGTTGTCAAAGGGGGCAAACCCATTCAACTCAAGTTCGGACCTATTCGGTCCATATGATCTCTTCAGCCATTGTGGCTCCCGTCCCCTCACAGCGGGGGCAAAATAAACGCCACAAGAACAGAAGGCCGCCCGCCGCCATCTCCAGATCTGGCAAGTCCGTTATGGTCGGAAATGTGCGAGTGCGCCTTGATGGTACTCCACCTACCACTCCTCGTGATAGGTATATTCTAAATATTCCAACCTCTAACCGCTTCTCAGCTCTACGGTGGTTCCGGGGGAAGCATGAAGATTCCACGGTGAAAGTCGATGTCAAGCAAAAGACGCGGCGTTTTACCGAGTTGAAACAAATCTGGGTTCCCAAGAAGAGAGTCCAGAAGTTCAAGAAAGATCAGGCAGATGCATCAAAGGTGATTCAAAGAAAAAGCAACACCGAAGAGGCCTCTCTTCAATATGCTAGATCTGAACATCCCAGAGGATGGAAAAGAAAAGGGATATATAGAAAATCAAACTACAGTCCTCAAGGCCCGGAGAATATCCGGGTAGTCAAAGAAATTCCAACTCAACAATCCAGGGCTCGCGTATCGGTCTTCGACCGTATATCGTGGATCCCAGAATTTTGTAAGCCAAGGGCAATTCCCAGCGCCAGTGCCCGTCTGTCAAAAAGACGACGTGTTACTTGGGCAGCTCGGGAAACACCCAAGCTTATAATTTTCTCATGTTATACTACTGGAAGGGAAGTTGGCGAACTTGCGGAGCAAATCGCGGAAGCCACCCCCAATATCCCCACAGAAGATGTCCATACTAATATCAGACAGTTCGTCAGAAGAACTCACCAACCTGGCGGACAAATTGGCTCCTCTAATCAAGCTTCTCTTCCAACTGATATCCAACATGAGGGTACTCAAATTCCCTCCCTTGAAGAAACAAATATTCGACTTGAAGAAGGTGGACCTTCTACCTCTGGCAGTCATCCAGTCATCAACTTGCCAACAAAAGAAAATTTCCATGCAATGGCGGACGATGACAAATATGAAGTCATGCAACAGTGGCGGTCTGAAATGACCTCACTTGTCAATGAGATGAGACGATTGGCAACTTCAAGCCATCGGCCATCCATAGAACCGGTTGCTGCTCAACATCAACAACAAAACCAGCATCCTGATGGATTTATCTCATTAAATAATCCAGCAATTTCTTCAACTGGTCTTCTTCCTCAAGCTACGGGTCCGGATATCAATGACCCATCTAATATCATGCCTCCTCAAACAGAAGCCTTGCAAATTCAAAGGCATGAAATAAAGAAGATGGTTGAAGATATGTTCGCCCAGCAGGGCGAGGGCATTCAGGCTACAGGCTTATATTCTATCTCGTTTCCTATACATCATCAACTCAGAAGCTGCCAGAATCATGTCCCAAAGTCTCGAAATTGCCTAAATATGATGGGCATGGGGCACCTCGGGAGCATGTGGCACAATATACAATTGCCATGGGTGATCTTGCATCTGAGCAATCATACCTCCTCAGATATTTTGCAACATCTTTAACAGGGGTCGCATTCCAATTGTATGCAAAGCTCAAGGTTGGCTCAGTTCTCGACTGGGCTGATATGCAATCAAAATTCTATGATCGTTTTCAAACGGCAGAAAGGAAGGTCTCTCTTGCTGAGTTATGCTCCCTCAAACAAAAGAAAGGGGAGTCGACAATAGACTTCATCCAAAGGTGGAGGGAATTTAGCATGCAATGCGACAATCCTCCCATCCAGCAAGATGCAGTAATTATCTGCCGCAGAGGCCTCATCATAACAATTAAAGAGAAACTCTTGGCTGCAAATATCAGAAGCTTTGACCAGTTGAATATTGCTGTGGCAGAAATTGAAGGGTTCTTAGCCGAGCAATCAACTCATACAGCTCAAAAGGGTAAACTCCCTAAGGAGCGCAATCCACTTGCAAAAGAAGTCAATACTATCGACTTCTTGCCCAGTGATGAAACAAAGGGGGCAGTAATCCCCACTACCTCAAGAAAGAAACCGGAACCAAAGATACCTCCGCCTACATTGGCCGAGCGTATGAAGGCTCCTTATTCTTTCAGAAAAGAGCATACCAGAAAACTCTTCGATCTCTGCCTTGATAATCAATTAATATCACTGCCAACACCAAAGAAGCCGGCAGATATCGGCAAGATCAATCAACCCAATTACTGCCTGTATCACCGTATGGTGGGGCATCCAATTGAAGATTGTTTTGTCTTCAAGAATGAGGCTCAAAAGGTAATCCAAGAGGGCCGTATATCTATGCAAAACGGTCTGGTTGATCCTCCACAGCCTCATACTTCGGATTGGCCAGAACAATCTGTCAATGTTATACATACGGCGGAACCCGCCACAAGCTCAAGGAATCCTGAAGTTGGGTCTTCATGTAACCCACCTCAAGATACTTCCGGAGCTCACTCTCCGCCGAGATCTAGGCATCGAGGTACAAGGAAAATAATACAAAGAGTACAAAGGCAACTCGAGCAATGACAACAAAGCCAACATCATATTCAGCCACAACCTCATATTCAGCCACCATCAAGTGAGCCATACAATCCTGGATCTCATTCGGTTAATGTCATTAATGCATCATCCTCTGGGGTTCTTGAACCGGAGGGACAACCGCCTATGCCGCATCCATATTTATCCAGCCGATGGTATGATGATTGGCATCCTCTACATCAACGCTCATTTGATCTAAAAAATACTCAATCCATATTCAACCAGCTTAAGATCAGAGGGTTGATAAAAGTATTTGATCCTGAGCCTTGTATCTCCGAAAGGGAGAGGCAATCACATCTCTACTGTGAATATCATGCCAGAGTCATGCACTCTACCAAAGATTGCCCAGATCTCCATGATTGGATCGAAACAAAGATCCGCGAGGGAGTAATTGATCAGGAGGGAAATCTCCTGACCCCCTCATCACAAATATATGATCCAAGTCCACAGTTCTAAGCACAATATCAAGATC
Source organism: Colocasia esculenta (assembly GCA_014218235.1). Taxonomy (NCBI): domain Eukaryota; kingdom Viridiplantae; phylum Streptophyta; class Magnoliopsida; order Alismatales; family Araceae; genus Colocasia; species Colocasia esculenta. The sequence goes on along the minus strand of CM024755.1, from coordinate 8,215,063 downwards.
TATGTGAATATTATCATCGTCAGTTGGGCTATGGACAACATAGAAGCAAGGCTGATGTTGAGCAATTCAGAGTTAGCCTGTTTCAATATAGAAACGGAATATCAGAAAATGCTGCCGCGAAACCAATCTCGCAGTAAGCTGAGGAGTTCGTAGATGATTACCACCAACTCCCTCCTGAAATTGTTGAAGAAGCAATCAACTCAACTTTTCAGACACAAGCCTCAGAAGCTGAATGGGTCACTGTTGGCCCTCGAAAGTCAAGAAATTCTAGGAGATCCGGCAAATCTATCGCCAAGGGTCACCCTAGCAAAAGAAATATTCTTGAGCCATCTTCAGAGCAAGAAGTGATGAATTCACTAGAAGTTCTACAAATGAAGAATAGAGAGAAAAATAGAAAAAGAAATGAAAAAAGAAAATTGAAAAAACAAATGGAGGATGCTATGGCAGCAGAAGCTCCTCAACAGCTGACAGCTGTCCAAAGACTCCAGCTGTTGATTAATGAGCTGGAAGAATATGAAGTCTCCGAGCCCTCTGATAAACCAACGCTCGACCAATATATCCCTTGGGAAGAAATCGAGCGAAAAAGGCGGCTCCGGAACTGGTTATTGCAAGTTCAACATGAAGCACTCCAAGAGGGTGACCTCCCTCCTTCGCCGAATCTGAGTCTCTTCAATGGAGATGAAGAAATCACCATGGAACAGTTGGACTCTATGTTCAGCTCTTTCCATTGCTACATGGTGTTCATTCCTCCTCCAAAGGAATTACAAACTCCCACAAGCAATACTACTGCACAAGCAGGAGATAAACCAACGACGCTTGTATATCAGCGTCGACCTCCAGGTAATTCAAATCGGCATCCTAAGAAGGGTCGTGGCAGGCATCAAAAAGCGGCATCTTCCACTACCAAGCAGCTAGATAAGATCATACTCTTTCATGGCGAAGAAGCAAAGCCCCTGCCCGAACCTCAAATTCGGGCGGATTCTTATATATTTGATCCTTCAGATGAAGAAGGAGGACTGTCTGACAAGGTTCCTCAATCTGGAGATAAAAACTCAAGTCCATATGCTTCATCAAATGAGCCAGACAATGTCTCTCCTCTTCCCAATGAGAAGCTATTGGCTCCTATCTCTCAAAAGAAGCCCGTCAAGTCAGAAGAGCCTTCTGGGTCCTCATCAAGGGAATCCTCCCACTTGGACCAGATACGCTCTAAGGCTGACGACAAAATTCTTCAGCAATTACAGTCACTTCCTGTCAACATCACTGTCTGGGAAGCGATTGCCTGGAGCAAAGACTTGAGAGAAACTCTAGTCAAGATACTCCAAGAACCAAAAATTTATGAAGCCCATATGGCAAATTTTCAATCGCAAGCATGTGAAGCACTGGCGGCAAATGTCACCTTCACGGACGAAGATTTGCTACTATCTTCCCATATCACAATCGCCCCTTATATATGAAGGGAAAGATCAACAACATGCAATTGAATCGGATCCTGGTTGATCCAGGGGCATCCATCAATCTAATGCCCTTTAAGACCTTTCAATCTCTATATCTTATGCCCTATATGCAAAGGGTCAAGAATGTGAAGATCACCGGATTCAATCAGAATTCGGAAAAAGCCATCGGAAAGGTCACCGTCAACTCGACCCTGGGGGATTTTGTCACCAGGGTGACCTTCTTCATTATTGATGCCAATACATCATATAGAGTCTTGCTTGGGAGACCCTGGCTGCATGAAAACTGGGTCATTCCATCAACTCTCCATCAATGCATTAAATATGCAAAAGAAGGGAAGCAACATACGGTCTTTGCTGATCAAACCCCGTTTCGGGAAGATGAATGCAACCTGACTGATGCCCCTTTATATCTTGGAGGACCAAATCTTCAACCCACCTCCCTCTCTAAAGGGAAAAGTAAGCAAATTGAGTTCTCCAATGAAGACAATGAAACTGGCGAGCTTTTTGTGGTAAACAAAAGCCTTGTCAAATTATCTGCAAATACTTCTCAAAGCAAAGCAACCTGCCCAGAACGGCGAAGCATCAGTTATGAAGCTGACCACATAAGTCAACTCAGCAGTGGGAGCATTCCTCTGCCATCCAACTGCATGTAAATTTGTTCTCCAAAACAAGAACAAAGTGTCCGGCGATTAAAAACTTTCGTCGTCAGTTATCAAAGAAAAGCAAGAAGAAAGAATGCGAGAAAGGCAGCAAAGCCAATCCTCTTCTACAAGGGGGAATTGATCCTTCAAACTTATACAGGGGATGATTTTAGTTGGGAAGATAAGTCTAATAACCAACTGGAATCAATACAAGAAATGGCTGATATGCCAGAAAAGATTAAGGAGATGTGCAGAAAGCAGAAAATCCCTTGGGTACAAGATGTTTCCCGAAGAATTTCTTCAAGCAACTATGGGAACCCTCTCAATTCCGGGGGCAACCTCCATTCTCTAGAAGAGATACCAGAGGATTAGGTTATGATACCAAATCCTCCTATACAGTCAATGTTGTCGGATCATTATCAGAGGTCTGCAGCATGCAGAATAATCAAGAGTTTTCCAACTCCAACTCTCAAGCTATTATTTCAGCTCCATCAAATGAATTATCAAATGAAGAGCTACCAGAAGAATTCTGCATGCAATCTTCATCCACAAACTCTGAAGATAGGAATCTCTATGAAGTCTACGTCACCAACTCCGATGACGAAGAAGATTTCATAGATCTGCAACCAGCACCCCAAGAAATTGAAGATGGTGGACAGGCCACTATTGATGAATTAATTGAACTTAACCTCGGGAGTCAACAAGATCCCCGGCCAATCTTTATCAGCGCCCTTCTTGATGAACAAGAGAGGCAATCTTATCAAATCCTTCTGCTGGAATTCCAAGACTGTTTTGCTTGGAATTATAAAGAAATGCCGGGACTGGAGCCATCAGTTGCTGAGCATGCATTATCCATACTGCACACGGCCAAGCCTGTCAAACAAGCTCAAAGACGTATGAGGCATGAGCTAGAATTGAAAGTAAATATTGAAGTCGATAAGCTTTCTGAAATAGACTTCATCGAGCCGTGTATATATCCAATATGGCTCGCCAATATTGTTCCTGTGAAGAAAAAGAATGGCCAAATCCGGATATGTATCAACTACAGGGACCTGAATAAAGCATGTCCCAAGGATGATTTCCCAGTTCCAATCACTGAAACTATGGTGGATATGACCACCGGATATGAAGCCTTGTCTTTCATGGACGGGTCTTCCGGATACAATCAAGTCCGGATGGCAATCAAAGATAAAGATCATACTGCATTCAGATCACCCAAAGGTATCTTCAACTACAAGCGGATGCCCTTTGGTTTGAAAAATGCAGGGGCTACATATCAAAGAGCCATGACTAAGATATTCAATGAAATGATCCATGATGTGGTTGAATGCTATGTGGATGACTTAGTCATCAAAACCAAAAAACGGGAGGATCATCTATGAAATGTGCATTTGGGGTTTCAAGTGGCAAGTTCCTGGGTTTCGTCGTCAAATATCGGGGAATAGAAATAGACCCTGACAAAATCAAGGCGATCCAGCAACTGCCTTCTCCTCAAAATTTGACAGAGCTAAGGTCACTCCAAGGGAGATTAGCCTATATCAGGCGATTCATATCCAATCTCTCAGGAAGATGCATGCCGTTCGGCAAATTAATGAAGAAGAATGCTCCCTTCATCTGGGACCAAGAATGTCAGGATGCTCTTGAACAAATTAAAGAGTATCTTCTCACTCCTCCAGTCCTAGGGGCGCCAGTTATTGGAAAGCCTCTTACACTTTATATTGCAGCTATGGATGCTTCTCTGGGAGCTCTATTGGCACAAACAAATGAAGAAGATAAAGAGCAAGCTTTATATTCTCTTAGCAGAAAGCTAATCGGTCCAGAACTCCGATATGCTCCAATGGAAAAAGTATGCCTAGCACTGGTATTTGCTGCAAGGAAATTGAGGCATTATCTGCTGTCTCATGAAATTAAACTCATCTCCAAGTATGATCCAATCAAATATCTGTTGAGGCAACCCATATTGTCAGGAAGACTCGCGAAATGGGCTCTGCTCCTCATGGAATTTGATATCACATACATCCCACAAAGGGCAATCAAAGGGCAAGGCTTGGCCGAATTCTTAGCCGCACATCCAGTGCCAGAAGATTCCCCTTTATCTATAAACCTCCCAGAAGAAGAAACTCTCTCTCCTGCAAGTGAAAATTTAGTTCTCGAAGAGGTTGCCACAATTGAGCTACCCTCTTGGGAATTATATTTCGATGGAGCTTCCCGAACTCTCCATTATACTGATGGTTCTACCACCGTCTCTACTGGAGCAGGGATCATCCTAGTCACTCCATGTGGAGAAATCTTATACAATTCCTGTGCTCTTATGAAGCCACTCACAAATAATGAAGCCGAATATGAAGCTCTGGTTATTGGGCTCCGGTTGGCTCTCGAAATGGGAATCAAAGGTATACAAGTTTATGGTGACTCACAGCTGGTCATCCGACAAATATTGGGCCAGTATGAAGTCCGTAAACCACAATTGCTTCCATACTATACCACCGTTATGAAACTCAAAGAAAAATTCAACTTCTTCGACATATCTCATGTGCCGAGAAGTGAAAATTCTCAGGCTGATGCTTTAGCCAAATTGGCCTCTGCCATGAAATTGCCTCCTGAGGGGGAATTGGACATAAGTGTCCGCCACAGAAGGCTCATGCCGAGTATCCTCGACGATGAGTCTGGTGCTGCAATCGAAGAAGTATATAATACAGAGCTAGATACAACAAATGAATCTGAAGATTGGCGTGAGCCGATTATCAGAATCAAGAAAGGTTGGCTACCTCCTGATCGAGCACAAAGAATTCAGCTCTTGCGTAGGGCTACATCATATCAAGTGATAGCAGATCAACTATATAAACTGGTCCATGAAAAGAAAGGACCAGTGCTCCTCAGATGCTTATCCCCCAAAGAAGCCAAAATCATCATGAAAGAAGTTCACTCCGGGCTGTGTGGTGCACACCAGGCAGGAGAGAAGATGAAAATCAATATCAAGTTAAAAGGCTTCTACTGGCCTACCATGTACGCAGATTGCATTCGATATGCCCGTACATGTCATCAGTGTCAAGCATTTGGCCCTATACCAAGGAAATCACCAAATGTATTACATCCCACTGTGCCAACATGGCCGTTTGCCGAATGGGGTATGGATATTGTGGGACCATTCCCACCCTCATCTCAAGGCCACAAGTTCATACTGGCTGCTACAGACTACTTCTCTCGATGGGCTGAAGCTATCCCATTGAGGGAGGTAACCGGAGAATCGGTGGCCAAATTTGTTAAGCAAAACATAATATACAGATTTGGAACCCCTCACAGGATCATATCTGATAATGGGTCACAATTCAGAAATAAAACAATATATGCCTTGGCAGCAAAATTTCATATTGATTGGAGAACGTCTTCAGTATATAATCCACAGGCAAATGGGTTGGCAGAAGCCTTTAACAAAACCCTCTGCAAGCTGCTTGCCAAGATAATCAGCAACAGAAAGCGGGAATGGGGAGAAAAGGTTCATGAGGCCTTATGGGCTTATCGAACTGTGTATAAAACCCCTACCGGATGTTCGCCCTTCTCCTTGGTATATGGAGCTGAGGCCATGATCCCTATAGAAATTGAAATGGCATCCTATCGGGTGGCAATCCAAGCTGAATTACAAAATCAAGATCAAGAGCAAATAGAAAGAAGACTTGAGGAGCTCTCCAATCTGGAAGGAAGGCGCCTTGAGGCATACAAGTCTCTCCAAATATATCAGGCTAGAATGGTTCGAGCATTCGACAAATTAGCAAGACCCAGAGCTTTTAAGCAAGGGGATCTTGTCATGGTCAAATGCAGAGAAGCAATGGCCGGAAAGTCATGTGGCAAACTTCAACCCACCTGGCTCGGTCCATATATCGTCACTCTGGCATATGAAGGAGGCGCATACCGGCTAGTTGACCACAAAGGTAATGTGCCTTTTCCCCCACTCAACGAGAAACACCTGAAATTGTACCACGCGCCAGAGCATGAATTCCCTGCCAGCCACCAAAACAGAAAACCAATCACCCAAAGGGCTTGAAGCCTAAAGAAGATGAAAAATGGTGAAATGAAGTGTGCCATAGATGGGGGCAAAGGAATCAAACTTCCACCTGCCCATCATATATCCCAAACCTTTCAGTCCCTACCGAGCATGAAGCCGAGGGCATTCCATGAATAAACCCGAAAAAAAAAAAAAGAAAACCCAATGAAAGATGGAGGCTTATTTTACATATCCCGCCAAATAAGGTTCCAAGCTACAATGATAAGCTATGTCAATCCAAATACCCAAAACCATAGCCAGTAAACCAAAAAGGTAGGCTATGTCAAATCCAAAATACCCAAAACCATAGCCAGCAAACCAAAAAGGTAGGCTATGTAAATCCAAATACCAAACCCATAGCCAGCAAACCAAAAAGGTAGGCTATGTCAAAACCATAGCCAACAAACCAAAAAGGTAGGCTATGTCAAATCCAAATACCAAAACTGTAGCCAGCAAACCAAAAAGGTAGGCTATGTCAAAACCATATCAAAACCATAGCCAACAAACCAAAAAGGTAGGCTATGTAAATCCAAATACCAAACCCATAGCCAACAAACCAAAAAGGTAGGCTATGTCAATCCAAATACCAAAACCATAGCCAGCAAACCAAAAAAGGTAGGCTATGTCAAACCATACCAAAACCATAGCCAGCAAACCAAAAAGGTAGGCTATGTCAAACCCCAAATACCAAAACTATAGCCAACAAACCATAAAGGTAGGCTATGCCAAATCCAAAACCAAAACCAAAACTAAAATAACCTAAACCCCACATGTCGATATCCAAATCCAAGGATAAACCCAATCCTAATTCCAATATGAATCCGAATGCAAATCCTTTATCTTGGCCCTACGCCATCAAGGATAGGCCGAATTCAAATCCAAACCCAAACTCCATACCAAAGCCCATAACAATACCCAAAATTGAAAAAATCTTCACGCTCAGAAGCCATCACCACCCATTCCATCACCACCTCACCACCCATTCCATCCCAGTTCACTACCGGTTTCAGAACCAGACCCTCACCCTTTTGATTATCTGAGCCAGTCAAATCTTCAAAAAAAAAAAAGAGAGAGAGAAAAGGGGTTAAAAAATAGAGATACCCCGATGGACTCAAGTATACGGCTCACCATATGCTTGAGGGTAAAAAGATCAAAAAATCCAGCTGAGGTGAAAACTCGAGAGGGCGCTTCAGGCAAAAACGGATAACCCCTCAACGTGAAAACCTGAAAGGGCGCGTTGGAAAAAGCTAAAGGGGGCCAGTCTTGGTGAAAACCCGAAAGGGCGCTAAGGCTGGTAATGTGACAAAAAAAAAATGATGAAATGATGAAAAAGAGGATTTCTCAGTCCTCCATTCATACAAGTCGCCACATTACAAACTTGCAGAGGGTGACAGATACCACATAGAAAAGAGATCAAGGCAACAAGCCCAATATACAAATGTTGTGCTGTGAAACAAAGGCAGGAAGGCTTTTTCCTCTCCAGCCATTCAAATCCAATTGCAAACCCCTTTAGCCCGGCACCAAGCCATCAAGAAGGGGCGAAATTCAAATCCCAAAGCCAAATGATAAACACCATTCCAAAACCCATTCAAAACCAAGTCCAGGGCCAAATCAGACCCAAACCACATACTCATATCTAAACCCAAATCCAAAATACCATAAAAGTGACCCAAGTCACCCAACATATCCAGATCCAAACCCAAACCCAAAATACCACAAAGATGACTCAAATCACCCAACATACTCATATCCAAACCCAAATCCAAAATACCACAAAGGTGACCCAAGTCACCCAGTTTACTTATATTCAAACCCAAATCCACATCCAAATCCAAATTCCAAATCCGAATTTCCAATCATTGGCCATATTCAAATCTCAAACCACATCTGAAACCATCACTCACTTCACAATCAAACTTTTAGCCATTCAGCCATCCAAGTCAGCTGAGTCCTCAACAACCTTGGTAAAAAAAAAAAGAAGAAAAGAAATAAAAGGGGTTAAAAAAAATAGAGATACCCCGATGGACTCAAGTATACGGCTCACTGTATGCTTGAGGGTAAAAAGATCAAAAAATCCAGCTGAGGTGAAAACCCGAGAGGGCACTTCAGGCAAAAATGGATAACCCCTTAACGCGAAAACCCGAAAGGACGCGTTGGAAAAAGCTAAAGGGGGCCAGTCTCGGTGAAAACCCGAAAGGGCGCTAAGGCTGGTAATGAAAAAAAAAAGGGAAGAAAAAAAGAGAGAGAATGAAAGAAGGAATTTCCTTGTCCTTCATATTTATATTCATAAAGTCATAAGTCGCTCTGTTACATATTCATAAGGAGTGACAGATAGTCACACACTATTTACAAAAAAAAAAAACAACAAATCAGGACAACGAGCCTAATACATAAAGGTTATGTTGAGAAGAAAAGCCAAGAGGGTGCCTTCTTCTGCAGCCGCTCTGCCTTCCTAGCTTTGGAAGATCCGGGCCGGCGAGAGCCGTTTCTATCTCTAGCACGGAGGCCTCCCTCTTCGAGACCTTCAGCTTCATCTCTGGCATCTTGAGTCTGACAAGATATTGTCTCGCCAAGCTCGCGTTCTAGCCGAGCAATACTCTTTTCTCTTGCGGCCATCCGCAATTCTCGCGTCTTCCGACGCTTGCGTACTTCAGCAACCTGGAGATCATCGGCTTCAGTATCGCTCTCCAGAACTTCAAATCGCTGGGCCCAGGTCGTCTCAACCTGACGGGTGTACACCCTGTTCCAAACATCAGTGATAAAATTCATCCAACGCTCCTGCTGGACTCCCATGCTAAAGGCAGATCCCGTATGTTGCTCCAGCGCCTCTCGAATAACTTCAATGGGCGCCGGGTCTGTGGAGTCTGCCAATGCCGTTATTCGGCCAACCAGGAATTCCCAGCAGCCATCATCAGCAAAATGCGGGGCTGGTTGCGTCCCTTCAGGCCATCTTATACCATGCTCAGGGGGAGCACCAACCTCCAAGAGCGGAGAGCTCTCCTCGTCAAGGTTCGGTGCAGTGTCTGCCCCAGAAAAGAAATCAGCAGCAAGAAAAAAACTGTTAGCAAGACAAAGCTGATAAAACACCAAGTCAAAAATGCAAGGCATAAAGCTCGGCTCTTCTCACCTGGGGCGGGAATTTCACCTTCCTCCTCAACCTCAGATTCTGAAGGTTGGGCGAGATTGGATGGTCCAGGACACGGATCTTAAAAGAAGCTGGGAAAATATGGCGAATTTGCATAAAACTGCTCCCCATCATGTGGGAAGGTTGGAGGGACATAGGCAGGATCTGCCTGGTGAAGGCCTCCGCCTCCACTTGTGGTATCGCCCACTTGAAAGGCGGATTGAGCTGGGAAGTCCAAAAACGGGCTAATTGAAATTCCCCAACTCGGGATGGAGAAGTTCGCCCCTGAGATAGAATATGAATCTGTCGTTCCCCAGCCAAACAATTGATCACAGAATTCTGCCCCTTTTAAAAGCAAATACAGCAAGGGAGGAGGATTCGTCATGAAAAGAAATGTGTTATGAAAGACTATATACGGGTTTGAGAAAATCGGCTTACCAAAAGAAGTTGTCCCTACAGGAGGTTCCTCCACAGGTCTCGGAATATAAACCTCAACGGGGGCAGAAAAATACTCTTCTCCTGAAGCTCCCAGTTCTGCATATGTGAATCCTGGGCAGTCGACATCGGCTTCTACCACCCCAGAAAATGCAAAATGAGAAGGAGCTCCATCAGTCCCCTCTTCGGACAAAGGATCTGCCATAGCTTGTAGAGTGCTCCCGTTTCCCTCGCCATGAAAAATAGAGGGACTTTCAGGCGGAGAACCACACTCATCTGGAAGGGGTGAACTGGTGCCCGCCTCATCAGTCTCATCATCTAGTACGGGAAAATATGAAAGAAATCAATATGAGAATTAATGATAAAGGAAAGAAGGAAAGATGGGAAATGATAGAAGAGTATACCACTCGAGGAGGCATATGCAACTTCTTTGGCCTTCTCGGCTCTTCTATTGGTAGAGGAAGAAGGAGCGCCAAGGTGAGCCCCGTTGCCCCTATCCCTGTTAATCCTCAAAGCGGGAGTAGCTGGAAGACGAGGCCACCATAAAAAAAGGGGGACACAAAAAAAAAGGAAAAAAAAAAGAGAAGAAGGGAGAAAGGGGTGGCTTACGTGCTGACTTTGATGAAGGCCTTGGTACCAGCTGACGGAAGATGGTGCTACAAGCTTTCCCCACCTTCTTCATGATATCCTGAACATCTTGAAATGTCTTGGCATTTTCCAGCCGAGGGATATACTCCAAAGGCCCAATATTGCCAATTACATTAATAAGATGTCTTTCCCATCATGTCCATCCGGGATGGCCGATGCTCTCTGGAGGTAGCTTTGTCGACAAAGGAACCGTAGGAGAGTGACCGCAGTCAGATAATAAATGATTCCACCAGCAATATGATGAAGAATCATCGCTGGTGACAGGGGCCTTTGTCCAAAACAGCTCTATGGGTGCCAGGAGCGATATTTCCCCCTGATAATAATACCTGTCATTCTCGGCCTTGGTATTATGTGGCATGCTGGCATCGTAACGCTTCTTATACGAGGCTGCTATGCTGGAAAAGTGCCGGTCAAGATATGCCTCGTCAATGAAGACCGGGGACAAGCTGTACTGCACAAGCCGAGAATCCTCCCTCTCCCTTATCTTGCTAGGGGAGAGTCGGAAAATACCGCTCCGGTCAAACCACCACCTGGCATAAAATATATCCATATGTCCCGTCATTCCTGGCGCAGGAAGGGCACATGCTGAACCTGTTTCAGGACGACGGAAATAATTCCACCAACTTGCTGCCGTCATATGAACATCATGACCGCGGTGGAGTCGAAATGACAATGGAAATTCCGCAGGTGGCGGAATAGATTGATCATACCCAAAATTTCTGGCAAATAGCGAAGGATAATAAGGCTCAGTGATAAGAGTTGATCCTACGCGATACACCAATACTCCGGGCCGAATACAGCATAACCAGTCCTGATATATGGACTGGCTGGGGCTATTGCTATTTGCTGAATGATACTGTGTCCCATCGGAAGTCTGGGTGCAGAAAGGCCTGGTTCCCCGGGATGCATTGTCAAATTGAAGTAGCCCCTGCTCGTTGTTCGGCAGAAAAGATAAACTGGATCTAGTACTCATCAGCTCTGTCAGTGGATCTCCAGCTGGACGATTCCGGAACAGTAAAATTAATGGAGCTGAGGGGCGAGGCAAATCAATTGTCTGACACAAACTAGGCAGCAAGAGGCCGGCCCAAGCACTCAAGTAATGGGTGGGTAACTGCACCTTCCGATCTCGGGGACTGGGATGTGAACTCAATGATCCCAACCCGTGGAATATATTTGCTAATGCTGCAGGGGCCAGAGCAAGTTGACGGCCCTCCGCCAGAAGGCAAGCAGGATAAATTAGGCCTGGCCGAACATATTCTTCTTCTCCATGGGGAACCACAAAGCTGGATAGTCAGTAAACTAAGTAGGCGGCCAAATAAGTACAGTCAGGTAGCCGCCGAGGATTCCAACCCATATCCTTCGGGGCACAGATGAATCGTCCCCGGGAAGGCTTCTTCACTTCTAGTTGTTGATATTCTTCTAAACAGCGACCTTCGACTGAAAAACTCTCGAAGAAGCAAAATGGCCCATTATAAAAATATCGAAGCCAGGCATTTTGACTGACTCTTACAGTTGAGGAAGACAAGGATGCTCTGTCTGTTTTCCCGACACGGGCCAGGTCCCGCCATACTTTTATCAGGAAACGGAGGCTATATGGATAGAAATATTGGCCAGAGCCATTACTGCGGTGGCTGTGCAAGTCATCCAATACAATTTCTTCATAAAGAAACCCAGATATCGGCAGGCCTGAAATTTGGTGAAAACCCCATAAGTCAATGGAAGTCTCACCCTCAGCCGTCCCGAAGGTATTCCATCTGGGGCTAAATCTCTCCACCAAACCTCAGAGAACACCTGTGTAACAGGGATAGTCATACAATGCTGCCTCAACAGCTCCATAGATACCAGATTTCTTCAAGATTTCACCATAGTGATGCAGAACACCAGTCAACCATTCTGTGGCCCCATAACGAAAAATATGAGAAGATACAACTGACCAGTGGCCATACCAGCTGGGAGAAGTGAAATCAATAATCCGATCCAAAAGACATCGGATATCATGACTTCCAGCGGCATACCGGGAATCACCAGGCATCAGATAAGTGCCATTAATCTCCATCACAGTTGTATGGCGATTCTGCAAGTTCCAGATAACAGGGGACAGCTTTCGTGACCGAGTATAACAATCAAGGTCACGATTATAGGGGCCAAGGTTATCAGCCGTTGGCATCCTCTTCAAAGGCATATATCCCAGAGGAAAACTGGGGTAGGAAAAGACACAGGTACCCAGGAGGCTATCCCGGAACCTTAAAATGGCAAATTCCAGATATCTCCTCTCGGCCGAAATACAGGGATCATTCTCGGGCATATTGGGTGGGATGAACTGTTGGATAAAGGAAAATAATTCCCTGTCGGATGGGAAATGGCTTGGATAGCCCCCTTCCGCATATAATGATAAGTCCCCTTTTGAAGACAAATGCGAGAGTAATCCACTGAGCCGTTTGGTGCAAGGCCTTCAGGGTTAAGGGTTGCTACTACATGGTAACCACTATCCAGGGAAGGTAAATTGGCTTCAGTAATACGGGGCCTCGCCAGGGCAGGCATCATAATTCCTTTCAGAACAACCCCGTCACGGGTCTTCTGGCTATGGTTGTCACGAGCCAAGTAATTTTTCTTGAAAGGCATGATGAAAGCCTGGGAAACCACAGGTAAAACAAAAAGGAAATCAGAAGAAGAAAAAGATACAAAATCCAGCTGAGCAGAAATCCGGGATCAAAAGCACTACAAAAATGCTCCGGAATGCAAAGCAAGGATTTACACGGGTCGCGTGTCGTCACTTTCAGTTCCGACACGTGTCCCGTGGGGGGCATTTGTTGAAAGGCAAAAGTGTGACACGTTTACTTCAGCGGAAATTATAGAATTCATCAGATGATGGTCCGACGACTTGGCTAGTTGAAGCCTATTCTTGGCAGACAATCGTTCAAGTCATGGACATGATGAAAGGGGTCGTTGAGCCGTGAAGATTAAATGTTGGTTATCAACAGACCTGGTTACAATATATTATCCATAGGCCTGGTTACAATATATTATCAACAGCCTGCTCAGAGGCCGAAAAGTTGTGATTTAAAATGACCTCAAGGTTATTTAAGTTACAAACTTATCAGTGGGATCCTTCCCCAAAATTCAGTAGGGAAATTCCGGTCCTTAAAATGGCGCCCGAATTCCCGGCTAAAGTGAAAGTACAAGGAGAACATGTCTCCGTCAAGTACAAAGCACGGAAAAATCCGGCAGCACAAGGTCTATAGACCGAGTACGAAGGACAAGTACAAAGAACAAGCTTGAAGAAGAACTCCGAGGCTTGCAAAGGCACCCTCCGATCGGGCAGAACTCCGAGAAGTCGGGCGAAACTCCAAGGAAACGGAACAGGACCAGCAGCACCTCCGGCATCAACATTTCAGAAATGGGGGTGTGGGGGGTATTTATAGAAAGTTTCCCCCCCCCCTCCATCGGTTAGGACCCTCCTAACCGATGGTGACCTCACGATGAGGTCACCATCGGTTAAGGGGGGGGTCGAGAGGTCACCATCGGTTAAGGGGGGGACCCCCCCCTTAACCGATGGTGACCTCATCGTGAGGTCACCATCGGCATCACGATGAGGTCACCATCGGTCGGGCCTAACCGATGGTGACCTCATCGTGAGGTCACCATCGGCATCACGATGAGGTCACCATCGGTTAAGGGGAGATTGAGGTCACCATCGATTAGGCTCCCTCTCTCTTCTCTCCCACGCATTGTAAAGGGGCCGAAACCCCTATAAATACCCCCCCTATTCCATAAGGAAAGGGGGTTCGGATTTGGCTCCGGCGAAGCCCTGTTGGAAAAATCCCAGAAAAATAGAAAAGAACATTTGCTCATTCCCTCTCTCATTCTCAAATCCCTCTTGCTTGCTGTGCGAAGGTACAAATCCCCTTCTTTAGCCCGATAGGCCAGGCGCGGAGAGGAGAGCGGTCGGTGTAATCGTCATCGACATTCCTTCTTAATCCCCATCCCCCACATCGAGCAAGTCTCTGTGGGGTGATATTCCCGGGGTTTAAATGCCGTCCATATCGAGCAAATCTCTATGGACACATGGTATTTAAATACCCATGTTCTCCCCGCCCATCGAGCAAGTCTCTGGGATGGTGGATTTTGTGCTTATATGTATATGTTTTCTGAGGAGACTCTGCCCAAGCGGAGGTTCTGCCCAAGGACATATTCGTATATTCACAAATTTGTGTTCTTATATATATGTTTCTTAAGACGAAACTCTGCCCAAGTGGAGGTTCCGTCCAGGAACACATATATAAAGATTACAAATTTGTAATTATACAAATATGTTCCTTAAGGAGAATCTCGCCCAGGCAAAAATCTTTCTCAGGGGACATATCCATATAAATACAAACTCGTGTTATATGTATATGTTTCTTAGAGGAAACTCTGCCCAAGCGGAGGTTCTGTCCAAGAACATATTCGTATATTCACAAATTTATGTTCTTATGTATATGTTCCTTAGGGGAAACTCTGCCCAAATGGAGACTCCCCTAAGAACATATCCATAAAATCACAAATTTGTGCCTATACGTATATGTCTCTTAGGGGGAATCCTGCCCGGACAAAAGTTCCCTCCGAGTTCATATCCGTATAATCACAAACTTCATGTTTATATAAATGTTTTTTTTTTAGTGGAATCTCTGCCCAAATAGAGACTCTGCCCGAGAACATATCTATATAATCACAAATATGCCCCATCGTGTATATGTTTCTCAAAAGGGAATCTCGTTCATACGGGGGCATCTTCCCATCGGATACTCTGCTCAAATAGAGATACCGTTTGAGAATATATTCACAAACTGCAAATTTGTGTTTATACACATATATCTCTTTAGGGCAAAATCCCTCCGGGTAAAGTTTCTCCAGAGAATACATGGATATAAGTATATACCAATATGAAAATATCTCTACAAGGACACCCTGCCTAAGCGGGGACTCGCCAAGACATATTCATATATTCAAAAAAAAAAAGGGATTGTGATAATATACACACATCCAAAGAAAAAGGGAAATAAGATGGGGACCGTGCTCAGATACCCCAAATGGGAGCACATGCGTATACTCACGAAGACTATACCCGTGGAAATGGACTTTGGACAGTAATCACAATGGGACAAGGACTTCCATGGAGATACATCCATATGTTCTCCGGAAATTGTACTCGCACAAGTGCGAAATGAGAAGAAAAGAAACTCTACCTTAAACTCGGACTTTGCTCAAAAATGGCATTGTGAAAGAACCTCATATAAAAATTTGCACAGTCATCCTTCTAATGCGGAAGTGTTGCTCTGGGTTATAATACCCCCAAGTTCAGAATCAAAATCTATATACCCGTTCATAATAATAATCCTCATGTTTTCCCAAATAAAAATGTCTAATCAACCCTTTTGCAAAAGGGAAAAGACCTCAAATAGGTCCACGGGTATATACCCGCTCCCCTTTTCAAAAGAAATTAAACTTTGGGCTCCCAAAAAGGCAGTCGTTTCAAAAATGGAATATCCAAAACAAAAAGCATTTCACAATAATCAAAAGAAAGGAAAAATATGTCATAATCAGGATTTTCTAAGAAGAAGCATGTATATTTTTCTCGTTCTTTACTATGAATGGTATTCGGGTTAGAAATTGGTATTAAATAATACCAAGAGTTTTAACTCGATGTAAATGTAACATCGATTCCGGTCGATGGAGATGGAGGTCCAGCACATGCTACCCCAATTGCCTGATGAGAATAGACATGGGACTCAAGGAGTTCAGATTAAAAACGGCGCACCCGTCCGTTCGCGGACACAACCTGTCCGTTTCACGGACATTATACTCGTCCGTTCCCCGGACACCAAAATTCTTCTTCCGCATCGCGCGGACCCTTTTTTCTGTCTGCTAGACAGGCTGGCACGCCCCGCAACATAAAATACAAAGCATGTGAAATAAATGAATGGATACAAAAGTCCATAAATAAAGAACCAAAACGAATAAACGCAGGTCACACGACATTTCAAAGAAAATTTCCCCCGTGTCAACAGTCGATCGGATCGATTTTTGGCTGGTCGATCCGGCCCTGATCCCCTTGTTTTTGAACCTTGATTTATACCACTAGGCATCAAACTGAGTCAATCTCAGCACAGCCCTAAGAAAGCATCCTTTATGCCATGCAGAAATCTAGATCAATTCTAAAATAAGTAATCCACATAGTGTCCACTAGGAAAAAGGGGAACCGGGAGGGCCAAACAATAGTTGAAACACAAGTAAGATTAATGTAGGACGTGACAAAGTAACATACAATCATATCAGAAATCTTGAACTGTCAGTCAACATGCACCTCGCAAAAATCTAACCATACCACATCAACATGAGACGGCTTCAGAAGTAACACGGCATCCGATGAAGTAACTGATAAAGCAACCTCAAACCAAAGTTAGCCGGAATGATCAAACGAGGAGGACCGACTTTTGCTTGTATGGTACGAACCAAAGTGTACCGTTGTGGTATGCTCTAATTTCTCCAATTTGCTTTCAAGAAATAATAATAAAATAATAAATAAATAAGAAAAAATAGGGAACCGCACCGGCCATGCCAATGACCTATTTTATCCCTGGCATGGTACGATTTACCCGTGCTGTGACAAACCTTGCCTCAAACACAATGCCATCAATCAAGTCTAATTCAGACATAGTAAATAAATCTTGATCCCAGATGTCATCGGGAATGACTGTCAAAATACTCGCAATAGATGAGTCAACAGTATGGAATCATCAATCAAATCCAACCTAGAATCGACAAATAAACTATGATCCTACATGTCCTACAACATAGACCATGCTTGCATCTCTTCTTCATACTCCTCGGCGAATGCAGGGTCGGCTTCATAATCACATCTTGAACCGATGGTTTGGCATTAGCAGAAATGTACTTGGGAAAATGAAATTTATCGCTTAAATGTGGTGGCTGGATAATGCAAATAGACTAGTCGGGAACTATGGTAGGTTGTCGCTCTACCAACCAATCTCATCCCAAACTAGTGTAAGAGCCCAACGGAACAATAGCGCACCATGCTCCATCAAAATAACATATTGTCTTCACTAGGGTGTCACCTACAAACTAACGATGGAACACTACAAAAACTCGGTCACTCTCAACAACAATCTCACCAGTTTTCAATAACAAATAAATAAGAGACTGAGAAATATAATTATTCTGATGCTGCCCATCCAAGATTACCCTTGTTCGATTCTCATTTGACAAAGAGACAATGTAACTGAATTGTATTTGGCCAAGGGTAGAAATTACCTAGGACTGCAATTTGATAGAACAAATTGGTTCCTAAGTCCCTGCTGGCTCAGTGCAGTAGGACTCTACTGAATCAGCTGTAGGCTCTTGGGGTGGGCCAGTCCACGATCAAGACTGGGCTGGAGCTACCATGATCGGAAAGTCACCCTGGAGTCGGCCACGCACGACCCCGCAGCTCTCCCCTCAACCCAAGGGAACCAAGGGCTTCCAAAGAAGTCGTGGGCTTTGCATAAAGGAGACCTCCTCAGGTCCACCTCCACGGATGCGGAGGTGGGTCGCGCCCGGTAGGGTTTCAGAGGACAGCGGAGCTCTTAGGGGCGTTGCGCTGCGGTGAGTTTGACGGCGACTTCATGGGGTGGCAGGCATGGGGAATGGGAATGCGGAGGACAGACCTCTCGGGGCCTCCACGAGGCCAGTAAGGGGTGAAAGAGTTGCGACAACAATGGGGAGGGGGTGAGAGCTTCCGGCGCGGTGCGTACGGACGAGGGAGAGCGAGAGGATGGGGTTGCGGTGATGTCAAGGGAGAAACAAGGGTGCGGAGATGGCGGGGAAGGCCGCGACGGTGAGAAGACGGCTACCGACAGGAGGGTAGGCAAGTGCACACAGAAGGAGAAGAGAGGAGAGAGAGAGAGAGAGAGACGACTGGGAAGGGGAAGTGGCAAATAGAGGAGGAAAGGAAGGAGGGGAAGAAGAAGAAGGTAGGGCTTCGCACCCTCAGGCTTCATGCCCCACAACTCATCCAGAGGCACTCTTTCCAATAAAATGTATTCTGCTTCTCTCGAACTTTGAGACTACGAGTGTATTTAAAGAGGATGAAACCCTAATGGCCCTCTGCACAGATCTAATGACCAAAATACCCCAAAGACAAGTGCAAAATCGCACCAAAAATTACAGAAAAATAAAAAAAAACTCGATATTAGCTTCAAATGAGCCCAATAAACTATAAAAATTAGAAATTTATTTCCAACAACTCATGACCTCTAAATGAAACTCTAATAAAATAAAAAATATACATAATAAGAATAAAAAATGATGCCAATATGACTCCACTCGTTCAATGTCTCGAGTCTTGCTCCGTGTTAAAGATAATGGTTGAAATTGCCCAAATGCCTAATAGAAACAAATTCGAAAATGGGCTAAGTGAAACTACGGTTCAAAAATGAAGTCCAAGCACAATTTTGTTAGATGTGATAAAGGAAGTTTCAAAATCCCACTTGCCCATTGCAATGCCTAAAGAGAAATGCTTATTACCAAAGTAATAGGGAAGAAATGCCCTACTAGAACCACCGTGTAGAATGTCATTAGGCAACCGGTGAGCCTCATCATCTTTTTCCCCTCTTTTTTTCTTTATATAGATCCACTTTCCTAACGCAAAACTTATTACTCCCTTAGTTCGCTATTTGTCACCCTGAGTTGGTTATTTGTCACTCCTATCATTAAGGGGTGACAAATAGTGGGTTAAAGGTGACAAATAACTTTATGGGAAATGATGTAGAGCATTTAATGCTCTTGTTGGGATGATGTAAGAGCATCTAAGGAAGCATTAAATGCTTATGTTGGATGGGTTCCGTACAGGTAGCTACTTTCCAACAAGTTACTTGTCTCCCATACCTAGTCATTTGTCACCCTTAACTTGTTATTTGTCACTCTTAGTGCTAAGGGTGATAGTGATGTAGGGACATTTAACAAGCATTCAATGCTCCTGTTGGATGAACTATTTGTCTCCCTTACCCAGTTATTTGTCACCCTTAACTAATTATTTATCACTTTTAACTTGT
Organism: Colocasia esculenta; assembly: GCA_014218235.1. Classification (NCBI taxonomy): domain Eukaryota; kingdom Viridiplantae; phylum Streptophyta; class Magnoliopsida; order Alismatales; family Araceae; genus Colocasia; species Colocasia esculenta. The sequence goes on along the minus strand of CM024755.1, from coordinate 8,195,630 downwards.
TATTTTGTCACTCCTAATGCTAAGAGTGACAGTGATGCAGGAACATTTAAGAAGCATTTACTACTCCTCTTGGGTGAGCTGTCTCCCTTACCTAACTATTTATCACCCTTAACTAGTTATTTGTCACTCTTATTATTTGTCACTCTTAGTGCTAAGGGTGACAATGATAAATGGACATTTAAGAAGCATTTAATGCTCCTATTGGATACGACCTATGCATCAATACATGGACCAATAGCATGCTGGACGGGTAACTTTTCTATCCGTCCACATGTGCAGCTAGCATTTCTCATACCTAAATGGCATGGTTAAAAGAACTCAATTCCTTAAAAAGACCAGTGGGCTGAGGCAGTGGACCTCTAATGCCTAGGCAGCGTACCTAATCAACAAAGGAGGTATCTAACATATGAACCACATACTTTTGTCACTTTTCTTACAATCTAGCCTATATTCATGCACCATATAATCTGATTAAAGTATCTTCATTGCTCTCATATGCAAATATATATTGTTCAATGCAGTCCCACTATGTAAGGGTACATGCAAAGTTGTCCCTTCCATTGGGCACTGAGACATGCCATCAGTCATAAAGTTAACTCAAGTTAAAATCTAACGAGACTTAAAAGAAGTTCCTACTGTCTTCACCTACTAGTAGGCTTATTTTAATTAATCAGAGCACATATCTTCAGTTATGCATGTAACATGCTTATTTTTTGCAACTATCACAAAAATAAAATGGTAAAAAATTGTTAAAAACACAAATCTGAGAAACAGGATTCCCTCAAAGGTTGATCGACATGCATCAACATGTGTGTGTGTGTAAGGAAGCGAGTGAGTGAGAGAGACGAGGGAGAGTGTGCATATGTGTCTCTTAAACAGTACAGGCATGTGCACACACAACCAAAGAAAATAAAAGGTTAAACATGCCAATTGAATTAACTACTAACAGAAATATTTCACCTGTAAAAGATAGCACAATATGGAATATCCCGCCATGCTTTCCACAAAGTTTCTCTGAAAAAACCACAAAAGGTGAAAACCGTAAAACAGTTTAGAACTCATGTTGTATTAGAATCCTCCTCCTCTTTAAGCCATGTAATGAAGTAGTAAACACTAAGCAAGCTGTTATAAATAATGCCAATGCCATTTCATCATCACATAACCTAATCACCAACCTCTACCTAGGCTAGGATGAAGGCATACAGAGGTGTAATCCTAGATCACCCAAGAACATTTAGCATGTCGATTGTCTATCACAAAGGCATCAACTTTAAATTGACAAGCAAACTAGTGAACAGAAAGAGCTCAATCAGAAGAGAGAAAAGTGCGTCAACAAACTCATCTCATGGAAATAAAAGAGAATCAGTTGAGAAGAGTAACACAGGAATTGCAAACCTAGTAATGCTTGCCCAACCTCTTACACATGAAAACACATGCACAGACACTTGCGCACTCAAATATGCACATACAAATGATACAAAAAAGAAGAAAATTTGTGATCATCAATGCAAGAAAGAACTAACCCAGAGATCATGCAAACAGAAAAATCCACAGATCACACAAACAGAAATGACAATAGTTAAAGACAAGTTACTGGAGGCAACACCATCAGTTGGTAAGTACAAGTAGGATAGACCAAAGAGCAGGGAAGACCAGCGCCATAAGACCCCCACCAACACATGGTATGAGACAGAAGTTGTACACAACCTTACCCTGAATTTGCATAGAGACTGTTTCCAAATTTGAACTCATGACATCTGTGTATGAGTGGAGAAACTTTAAAGTTGCACCAAGGCTCCCCTCTAATAAGATAACCAACAAAAGTGTAGAATTCCACCTTTCAAAGGTGATTGAACTTAAGACCTTGAAACCTCATAGTTCATCAAAATCAGCATCGACATGGAAGCAAGATACCACATGGAAGCAAGATATATGGTGGAGATAGGTAGCTCAAATATTGGTTCTAATTTTGATGAACCAATGTTTTAAGTCACTCATTTATCCCACATCCACGTGGTATCATGTATGTATAATAGCCATTCAATAAAGTTTCTGTACATCAAACCTCTATGAAGATAAAAATATATGAGTCGTAATTTCCATGTGAAAAAGAAAGGCACAAATGTAGGACATAAGCATGAAGTTCCAATAGATGAAACAAGCTCAACATCCAAAACATTGTGACATAACTAAAAGGCAAACTCACGTAAGTCCATAATACTGGAGCCATTATCTGTTGCAATACTCTCTGAAGGTTTGGAGTGACTAACAAAACATTGTGGAGAAATGTTGCAGCATGCCCTGAAGATTTTGAGTGATTAACAAAACATTGTGGAGAAATGTTGCAATACTATCTGTAGGTTCTGCGTGTTTAACAAAACATTGTTTATAGTTTCATATTTATCTTAATGCTTAATTACTTGAATACTTATAAATTGCTCACATATGACCTGCTTGATTATTTGAATACTTTGAATGCCTGATAGATATTCAAATTAGCTTCCAATATCTGATCATCATATTGTAATTGTTTAAGTTACATGAATATCTCGTGTCAATATCTGGTTATCATGCAGTAGTTGTTCCAGTTATTTGAATATCAGATGCCAATATCTGATCTTCTCATCTTAAGTGTTTCTGTTATCTGAATACCTTGTGTCACTATTTGATTATCATACAGTAGTTTAAGTTATTTGAATATCACATGTCAATATCTGATCTTCTCATCTTAACTGTTTTGTTATGCAAACAAACATATTTCTGTAATCAAATATCATGTTTCAGTATTATGTTCCAAATATCTTGCGTCAATATCTGATTATCATACGGTAGTTGTTTAAGTTATTTGAATATCACATGCCTATTTTTGATCTTCTCATCTTAACAGTTTTGTTATTCGAACAACATATTTCCATAAAATATCATGTTTCAGTATTATGTAGCCAACCCCAAATATTGGGATAAGGCTCTGATAATGATGAATCCAATAATCAACTATCATAGTTGATCAGATATCGGAATATCACTTCTTTATATCCGAATATCACTTGTTTAAATATCTGAATGTCATATTCAATCGTCTAGACTGTTTTCAAAATATCTGCTTCACCCATCTAGCTTAATGCTAAGTTATTTGAATACTTGTGTCCACTTTATTTAAATGTTGTGTCTTGGGTTCTCAACAATTATTTGAATATTTCCCTGGTTATTTGATACTACACCAATTACTCGAATACTCCACTGCAATACTCAATTATTGTCTTGTGTATGACATCAATCAAATTTCCATCATTAAAATATTTGATCTATTGTTGTGGAAAGATGTACTAACAACAAAAAGAATATATAGTGTCAATCACAGAAGATCTTGTTGGATAAAGTGCCCATGTTGTTTACAGTTTGCACTGCGTAGAACAGTTTATGGAAAATCAGATATGCCTTACTGAGCTGAAAACAAGCAAAAACATTTTGTCAGTATCTTTTTCAGATGTCTGCAGATTGGACCAGGAAAAGACAGTTTTAGAAATAGGAAGATCAAAAACAAAAGGAGATCTTTCTATTCTTAGGAAAAACAAGATTGCATCTAAGTAATGTACACCTTCATGAGTCTAACGTTCATCTTTTTGAAGGCCAAAAAGTTCTGAAAGAAACAAGAGAGCTGGCTATAAATAGGACTGTGTTTGGTCATGAAGTAGAGAGAGCAGGGGAAGCAAGCTATAGAGAACAACCAAACCAAATGCCTTGAGAGAAATCCTTCCAATATCATCAAGCACAATGTGATAATCTTGAGAGAAAGAAAGCCTTGAGAGGGATCATTTTCAACAGCTTCCAAAGCTTAGCGATGTGGATCAGCAAGCATTTCTTTCAATTTCTGTGTTGAGCAGCTCATCGCCATCAAAGAAGAAGCTCTTCACGTGTTTCATTCCTTTTCTTCTTTGAGCTGGTCTTTTAGTGGGCTTTCATTTGTGCCAATTAGTCTTCTTAAAGACATTAGTAAGCATACTCTGTATCCCTTATATTAGGGTGTCTGTGACCAGCTAGAGGTCGATATCTAGTGGTTTTTTCCCTCCTTGAATACGAGAAGACCTGTGGTGTTGCATGGTGTTTATGACCATGCTAGATGTTGGAATCTAGTGTGTTCCTCCTTGGGTAGAAGGAGAAGACGTGTGGTGTTGTAGGGTGTTTATCACCAACTAAACGTCGTCATCTAGTGTGTTCCTCCTTGGGTAGAAGGAGAAGACCTGTGGTGCAGCAGGGTGTATTGACTAACTGGAGGTGTAGATCCAGGGGAGTTTGTGACCAGCTGGAGGTATGCATCCAGTGATGTAAAGTGTGAGTTGTGTTCAGCTAGTTAGTGGAAATCTCAGAACAGATTCCCTTGAAGACAGGACATAGGGTTGAGTGGATCAGCACCAACTTTTGTGTGCATGAATTTTCTTTATACTCTCTTCCACCGCACCTTAGTTTACATATCTACTTTCTTCCCCAGTGAATCAAGTTTCATTTGCATTACGATCGTGACCCATTCACCACTCTCTGCTCTCCATAGCCTTGGTAACAGTATCTAAAATATCTGATTTCTTAGGAGAGTGGAAAACACCATTACTAGGCCAAAATGATGCAAATATGCAACTACAGCATAAGTGCACAAAGGCAGTGTTAATTACCCTAAATCCCAGAGCAAAATGGAGAAACTTGACTTACCACATTAAAAAAACCTTGCTCATTGCAAACACATTCAAAGATGAAAATGAAAACCATCACTGAGGCCTTGCTCTGCTAACAGTTATGCCAAGTTGACATTAAAGAAAACTATGAGGCACATTCTATTTTAAAAACAGCATGTTGACACCCTGATGCGGAAGTGGGACTACGAACAACGTAAATTCGGTGATAACGACATCATTATGGCTTGGCGAAGAGTTCCCACATTATTGATGTATTTACTTTAGTTATTTGAGTATTTGATTGTAAGAATAAGACCCAAATGAGGCCCAATAGTGCATTTTCTATTTTCTGGTCATTTTTGGGTGCCAATTTTGCCCTATTTTTAGGCCTAAGGGTATTTTAGTTAAAAAAAAGAATCAAAGTAGGGTTAGGGTTAGTCTAACTCCTATAAATAATATTGTAGTCTCTCTTTTGACGGGAAGGAATGAATACAGAAATTGAAACCCTTGAGCGATGAAGCTCCTCCTTTCTCAGGTGGATTCCGGTTATTTCTCTCTTCCCTCCCCAGTGGATTACGGCTTCTCTTCTTCCTTCTCCACCCCCTCTTTGCTGTCCCGCATCAATTTGGTATCAGAGCCCAAACTCGATCTCTATTGCACTATTTTTCTTCTTGCTTTCTTCCTCCGATTTTTCCTACTCCTCCCACATACCCTTTCTTTTGCACGTCCCCCCCCCCCCCCCCGGCGTCGTTTCCTCACAAAGCCAATAGCACCTGCATTGGCGTTGATGTCATGCCGTTGTCGCCTCCGCCTGCGACCGGCCCGACACGGCAATCGCGAGCCCCTCCGCCTCTGCCGCATTTCCTTTTGACCGCGGAACCCTCGAAGACCAGGCCCCGCAACCCCACCCGCGCTCGACGTTCGCACTGCGCGCCCCTGCACTTACAGCCTGCGCGCCCACAGTCGTCGCCTGCGCTTGCGGCCTCGCCCTCCCCCTCTGCCCGCCTTTCGTCGCCCGCGCTGCGCACCTTTGCGCCTACGGTCCAGGCGTCCAGTCGCGACCCGCCTTGCTGATCGGTGAATCCGCGCCGTCGAGGACCCCTGTACGAGGCCGTGTCCGCCTAAGCATCCTCCTCGGCACGCCAAGCCCGCCCGCCGCCACACGCGAGCTTGCCCCAGCAGCGCTAGCCGCCCGCCCTCGCCACGCCTCACCCGCCTTTACCCACCACGCCCTGCTGACACCCCTGCACCCGCAGCCGCCACGCGGACAGCGGCCTCCCTATAACGCGGGCCCCTCCTATCGCCATCCGAGCCCCACTGACCTCCTCATCGCCCGCGCCTGTACGGGCTGGCCTTCACAAGCCGCCACGCGGACAGCGGCCTCCCTATAACACGGGCCCCTCCTATTGTCATCCGAGCCCCACCGGCCTCCTCATCGCCCGCGCCTGTACGAGCTGGCCTTCGCGGACTTCTCACGCCAGTGCCATACAACAGCAGCCATGACCTCGTAGCCCTTCACGGCTCAGCCCCGCGTTGCCTCTACTTTGTGTCTCGCCCGCATCGCTTCTGTCACACGAAGTCTCGCCAGCCATGTACAGTCGTGTTCTTCATGAGTATCAAATTTGAGGTCGAGTTGCCAGAATATTTACAGACCACAGTGACGCTTATGAGAAGCTCTTGGGGTAATTCTGTTTCTCAATCTATTGTTGATTCCCTATTTAATTCAGATTATATTAAATTCTCTGGGGATCAAGTATATATATCATTCTTTCATCGCTTCAAATGCACCAAGACGTCGAAATCCTACCAATATTATGATGATGCTTGGTGTACAATTATACCCAATGGATCAAGAATATCTTTGGGTCGAGTCTGGATGGATGAGCGTCGAGTTGTGATTGATCACCAAGCAAGATTTTGTCTTATACATCAAGAGGGTTACAACAAGCCTTTTCGAGTGTACGATTCATACTATATTGCACTGCAAAAGCTTATAAAGACATGCTCAGTATTTTCAGCTATGACAGAAGCATCATTAGCTCTTAGATGGGATCATAGATTGATTGCAGAGGCTGGATTTGATTTTTTTGAGGACACATTGTTCAAGAAGGATCCACTACTCGCAGTTGATGTGTGGGATCAGACATTATTTGTGCGATCCGGGTTGGGTCGTATATCTTCTGATATATTCGCAGCTCCTCTATCTGTACTTACTCTAGTTGATGGGCCTGCTCTAGCTGATGTGCTACCAATTGATCAGACTATTGATGTGATTAAGTGGAAGCAACCCTTAGTTGATCTGAAGTGGCTGACATTCTGTGATTCGTCTATAGTGCACCAATTCGAGGTCCCTGATATGAGTGTTTGCGTGGAGTTCTATTTGTGCACTCTGGTGTTCGTTTTCCTCCTACTTCGACACTTCAAAATTCGAAGACGAATGTTTTCGAAGAGGGGGAGAATGATGTGGAAGTGGGACTACGAACAATGTAAATTCAGCGATAACGACATCATTATGGCTTGGCGAAGAGTTCCCACATTATTGATGTATTTACTTTAGTTATTTGAGTATTTGATTGTAAGAATGAGGCCCAATAGTGCATTTTCTATTTTCTGGTCATGTTTAGGTGCGAATTTTGCCCTATTTTTAGTAAAAATAAAAAGAATCAAAGTAGGGGTAGGGTTAGTCTAACTGCTATAAATAATCTTGTAGTCTCTCTTTTGACGGGAAGGAATGAATATAGAAATTGAAACCCTTGAGCGATGTAGCTCCTCCTTTCTCCGGTGGATTCCGGTTATTTCTCCCGTCCCTCCCCGGTGGATTCCGGCTTCTCTTCTTCCTTCTCCACCCCCTATTTGCTGTCCCGCATCACACCCCCAATTAAAACTACTGCAAACATTCCAAATAAGCTAAAAACATGTGCTAAAGTAACATCCCAAAGAAAACTACTGCAACCAAATTGCAATTATACCGCGCAAAACACCAAAATATCTGGAGATAATAAAATCCATGTTTGGGCACCATATGTCCTTTGCTCACAACACACATAACTTAGACTTAGACTACAGAAATAATTCCAGATATGGTAACCGATCATGTCAAAGGCAAGCCATAAGTGGGGGTGAGATGGGGAAGACGAAGCTCAAAAAAGTTTCCATTACGAACCACGGAACATTCATAGTAAGTTGTTTCAAAGGGTAGACATAAACATTAAGCATGTTGAATCATATACCTGTGCAAGCTTGAAACTTTGAGTTTTATCTCCATATTTGGCAATGAAAAAATCTCGCAAGCTTGAGATGTTAGGGAACCTGCTCTTGATAGAGTGAAGTGAAGCCTACAAAATGGAATTGCTAAGGCAAGGGTGTACAGTGTTCTAATGCACAAACCACGCAATAAGGCTATGTGAATTGGGAAGGTACTGCAAATTACCGTATCTGGAATTGTCTCAATAAGAGCTGTATAAGAAGAAGTAACCAAGACTTCATATGGGCGTAACCAAAGTGGTAGGCCAGCTTCCTGAAATATATCTGGGATTATCACCCAAATGAGGCTTTGTCAGTCATGACACAGAAGAGATCCTGACGATAGATAAAAGGAAATTGTGAATGCAAATAGGAAATAAAAATCCTAATCAATCTTCACCATAGAAATGGGAAACAAGCTGCACTGCCAGATGCTCCTGCCTGCAATCATCACCACTCTTCACAATAATCTGTGGGCAGAACAAGGTAGATCAAAGAAAACTTCAGGCACTGTTGAAGTACATAAATAGTAAAATCAGAATAAACAGAGAGTAAACCAATCTACATATGTCACACTGCTCTAATCAAAAGAGCATTAGCATCAAAACACAGATATGATAATGGTACAGGTACCATGAGTTTTAGAAATCTGTAACAAGAAAATGTACACAAAATATAAAGACCAACTCCCTTATGTGTAGAGAAAAAAGGATACCGGGAGATTGGTACGGGAAATGAGCACAAAAGTGCAAGCTAGGCAAAGCAAGTGAACATGAGGGTTTGAGATGTGCCCAAGGTCAAGCCAAATCAGAGGGACAAAGAAATGAAGGATGTATGTCATGATCTCCTTGTTGCTCGTGTTATGTTTCAAAACTCAGGGCAAAAAGTGCTCAGAATAGGGAGCACGACAAAGTTGCCAAATTGTGCACTCCCGAGCACTCCAGAGTGCCCAAGTGATTTTTTAAATTTTGGAATATCCTAACTCTGTTGCCAGTTCTATTACTAAATTAGGATGGAAACAGAACTGAAAGCAACACCGACTGAATTTTGGATTCTAGTAGGCAATGATTGACACTATCACCGATCCATTGAGGCAGAGCCACCGTACAACATACAATATACATGCAATAAATGTATGATGATTCATAATTGTACATCTATATGCACGTAGTCTCTCTCCCCAACACCCAACACATTATTTTCATCCATCACCTTATCATCTTTTCTTTGTATTAGATGGGATCGACAAATCAGCCATAACTATGCCGCTTTTTTTAATGACTCTCCCATTTCCTCCTTTCTTATTAACATAAATCAGCCATAACTATGCCAGTTTTCTAATGCCATGAACAATAACAAGTTTGCTCTAGCTCCTTTGACACCTTTTTTCTCTTTTAATTGGATTCTTATATTTGACTGTCTTATAATTCAATCTTATGGCCATGGTCACCAATGCCCTGATCAGTGTTTGACAACTCATGGTCAACCTGAACTGCATGATCAAATTCATCATCAAACAATGGAATCATTACATTTTTAAGTATCTAGAGCTCATCAGAAAACCAAATGAGTAGAGCTTTGTGGCACCAGTATTCATCATCCAATTTTCAGTATGCACTAATTCACATATGGGTAGGATGGCAATATCATCTGCCTCCAAATTAAAGGAATTCTCATATATCTGGTTCTTACAAGAAGATATGTACACAAAAGAAACACCACCAGACATGTTAACTTTGAAAAACAAATTTTTCTTAACTTTCTGATCACAAAATGCTCGTGTATGTTCAAAAAACCATATGGCAAGGTAGATTTTCCACTCTCTCTGCAGTGGTTGGTTGTAGTCTCATGACAGAAAGACTTAAAAGAAGAAGTTTACTTACCGAACGCAGGTCCCAACCAGGTGACTTTCCATGTGCCGAGCACCTCCTTATTCTCTCTTTCTTAACCTCCCAAAGTTCACCAGCTAAGGCATCCATAGCCTTGGGACTTCTACCATTAGTCACCTGTTTAAAATTACCTTAATCATTTTGCCAGAAATTCTTCACTCATTGTGCACAACTTATTTAGAAGAATTTACCTTTGGCTGTGAATCTGAAGAGTCCTGCCCGGCACCTTTCAAGGGTAAGCCAGGAGGTGCTTGTCCTTTTGCTGCTGCAGCCTAGGGTCAATAAGAAAGTTTTGGGCTTCAGTAAAAGCTAAACTCAATGACAAACACAAGCAAGCTCAAGCTTTTAGAGAGTGGAAGAGAAGAATCGTATCAAGCTGGCATATATTGATTTCCATGAAGTACTAATAAAGTGCTATAAAAGTCATCACCAGAGTAAAAAAAAACATTTAAAACAAAAAAAATAGAACCATTGCTCAGTGTTTTATGAGAAAAGCAATTACAACTGTGATACACAGGTGAAGAGAAGAGACTTTTCAGGAAAGAGGAAATGATTTTCAGAAAGAAACATGAAAGTAAGTCAAAAAGGAAAAGCTAAATCAGTGTCAAAGATAACGGTGTCTACAAACTTGGTTTCCAATACAAGAATGTGGACCATAAACTAGATAACAGTAAACATTAAACAAGAGGAACAAAAGGTAATACACACTTAAATAGGAGCCATTGTCATCATAAATTTATTAAACAAAGAACCATGAGCAGCAAACTATTTTTCAGTTCCATGCACAGAATGTGGGTGTCTGTAAGAGTGAGTTAAATAATCCACATTATATGAAAATATGAAACCAACAAGTCAATATTCAGATAAAAGGATAGATCTCGTAAGAATCATCAAACTCATCAAGGAAATGGCACTTTATCTGATCATGTGTTTTGAGTGTTGTACAACATACAAACAGCATAGCAATGGAGTCATCATGCACAGTTGAACAAGAAACTTGAAACATACATATTCCCACTTACAGGCCCACCTTTACTTCCTCTATGGCAACTGTGCTTGGAACACGGCGATGCTCCTTCCGACGCGGTGGTTCTTGATCATCTACATCTTCCATGCTCACCCCCGGTACTGCTGACAAACTGACACTCACCCATTCCAGATCATGATCAACACTTGGTCTTAATATCTGTTCTGAATCCCATCCATTTAACCCACTATAGGCAGAGAATTCCGCAGAAACAGAAGTGGAATGTGAATCAGCACTTTGGATTTTGAGGCCTGAGTCAGGTTTCTTACTGCTCTTTAAGCAGTTGGCTGATTTCTTCTCAACGGAGAGACTCACATGAACAAATTTGACCTTAGCTTCCCATAAGTGTGACATTGCCTGGTCAATAGCATCAGATGTAGATCGCAACAACTTTTCTGCCCCATGATGATGCATGTCATGCTGGTTCGACAAAGGATATGCCCATGGTGGAGGTTTCGGCAATTGAGCATCTCCATTTGCCAAAGGAATCCCTCCTCTTGAGAGTTTTTGAGCATCAGATGCCTCTTTTCCACGACTAAAGAAAACAAAAAGAAAAAAAAAACACTAAGTGCAGTGCAATTAATAGAGCCACAACTTATTATTATCAGAGAACACTATCATTCTGCAAATATGGCAGCTCCAAATAAAATGAGAATACACAATCCAAGCCTGAAACCAAGTACAGAATGGGGAACAAACTTCTGTTTAAGACAATCATTATGGTCTCAACGTGAAAGCCTAATGGTCGTCTGTTTGGAGTGTGCTTTCCCCAGTAATTGTACGTCCTAGATATGGTTAAAATAAAGAAATGTGTCTAGCACTGATCCAAGTTGTCCAATCCCACTCCCTAAAAAACAAAGAAATAAAGAATGGGGGCAAACCTCCGTCTAAGAAGATCATTATCGTCTCAAGAGCAAATCCTAACAGCATTCCTTTTGGTTTCAAGAATCGATATGGGACTGGTTTCCAGCACAGTCTCCTGAAAAGCAGTCATGTCCTAGATATGGCAAAGAAAAATACAAGCATCTGATACTAACCCAATTTGTCCAACCCCAGTCATGAACAGTTGACTGCATCATCATTGCATATGGACATTATTATTAGTTTTTTTTGTGTAGAAATATTAACCCAGAAAAAAAAGTCCAAATAAGTCCAGCCAATTTTCAAAATCATGGCAGAAGAAAATTTTCAAACTCAGATAATATAGTATTTGAACCTTAATACAGCAAGAAGAACCAAAGACCAGTGGTGAAGCAGTCTCATTAAATCACTTAGAAATATCGGAAGTACCTTGGTGTTTCACCTTTCAAAACCTCCACACATATCAGGAATGGTGCCTTGTCTCTTGAATTCAGCAGGACAGCTTCATCTAAGGGAATATGAATGACTCGATACATTCCCTTTCCCATTGGAAAGCAAACACCTAGACGTTCGTAAAATAAACAGATGGGTATAATAGCAAGCAATCTTTTAGACATATTGATAAACAAAGATATTTGGAATGACAGGCATAATGATCAAAATAGCGATTGACAACCATATTAGCACTAGATCCCAGCGAATCAAGATAGTACCTCCACTTTCCTGAGCAGCAGCAAGAGTTGCATTTATCTCCACAAGTGACTGAAAACAAAAGGACCACAAAAACTAGTTTCAGAAAGAAAAAAAAAAAAGAGGCAAATATAACATGGAAAGATAGTGGCATATGTGAATAAAATGAGTCAAAAGATGCATATGCGACCTCACGAAGGGCACTTTTCCTGTCCTCAATAGGAAATATTTCCACCAAACCATATGATGTATCACATAATGATTGAACAAACTCTAATGAAGAATGATACGTTCCCTTGCGAAATTGGGAAGTCATATTATTAGGCAATGGAGGCTTTGCATATGACTTATCGTCCCTTTGCCTTGGTGAACCAGGGCCCCTCTGAAAGGATAAATGCAACCAAATTAACAAGTCAGAAAAAAGTAACAGAAGACAGTTTACAGTTCAAACTAAAGACAACTTTACCACAATTAGATTTCACTTGAAATATAGCAAGAAAAAGTATATAACCTAACAAGTGATAGAAACGAAAGATGTGTCCTCCATAGAAAATAGAATAAAGTCCAAATGTCAGTTTCTAGAGAAGATGATTATATGCTCTGAAATGATGCAACTAAGCCAATGGCTACAGTCATGGCTTACCCATTTCGAGGAAGCCAAATCAAACTAGAATATTGGAGAAATGGACAAGCATGAGCATAGCTTCATAATGAAATTATTGTTTATGTTGTTCCATCACTTGACACCCCAAATTGTGAAATAAGTGTATTTACCCGTCAAATCCAAAAGGCCACAATTGTCCATGGAGACGTCAGGTTCACTTAATTTTTCAACCACTAAAAAGTTTTTGACTTATGTTTACTACTTTGCAGATACTTAGAAAAAGACTGCAAGTCCAAGTGTACAGACTGGCTATAGGTATCTACATTAATATATTGTACCCATGAAGAAATGTCCACTCCAGCAGTAGATAGCATATTTTTGCCTCACTTCAATTTGAACCAAGCCTACGACTCATCCGAGGGTTTCAAACCCATAAACCATTCCAACAAAAAAAAACTTAGACAACATACATGACTCAAATGGATGCTAAGAACACCACTTTGTCTTTTGTCTCATAACTACTCACATGCAAAGCCTCTAAATCATGTTTGCCTCGAGTAGCAGATGGAGTAGGCCCTTCAGAGCAGAATCATAACAGAGTAAGATCAGAACAAAGGGCCTTCTCCAGCTATTGCACAATTAACTTAGATTCAGATGCTTAAGAATGAAGATTCATTTCAGATGACCTTTTTATGCCATGATTGAATGCATTTCTGTTTAATTTCAGATGAGAAGAAAGATAATTTGATGATGACACCCTAGGATATGAGATCCTCATTCCTTATCATCCAACCCAATACTCTGTTATGCCCATTTTCTGCTCATCTAAAGTACTGCACTACAGTAAATGTGTACACCTTGTCAGTTGTCACCCGAGGAACATTGATCAAGAAATACTAGTAAGAGAAAATTTTAAAAAAATCCAACAAGAAAGACACATATTGCAGAAGGGGCCAGTCATTGCACAATAGATAATGCTTGTAGAAAGCACTCAATTAACAGATTGTCCAGCAATAAATAAAAACAAGGACAAAAGGTACAATGCAACTAAATGAGGCATAAGCAACCAAAGAAAAATTAAGGAAAAATTAAAAACAGAAGACAGCAAGGCATTAGATAATGTCATGCAATGGTGAAGTAATAAGTAGTAAGAAGGAACAGCAACAAATAAAAAAAAAACATGACAAAAGTAGTAACAAAAGGAGACCACAAAATGATATGTGATGAAAGAATATCATGCTGCAGAAGCATGCAATCCAAGAAGTTGGCTGAGGAGGAGGGGAGGAGGGGGGGAAAGTGGGGTGATAAAGTAAAATTTTCAGAAAGGATCATGATTAGGTTGGTTTTTGATGAGCAAAAGAGACCTAAGCTTGGTAGCCTGGCATTCTAAAGCATTATGGGGACATGGGAAAAAAGGATGCTACCACGCATCTCTACAGGGAAGGCAAACATGTCTAGGGTACAAGCATCCGTCTGTCACAGTTTTTTTTTTTTAACTTTCTTCTTCTTTATTTTTGAAGATTTTGAACTGTTCCCTCATCTGATAACTCAATTCATTACTGTTCTAAGTCTAAATATTTTCAAATGAATTGGACCTCAATAAAATGCAATATCTTGACAACAAATTTTCAGGATCAGAACATGAAGTGGAAAATTGCAGACTGGAAGATTCTACATTGCAAGTGGAATATCAGGAACAGATCAAACAGAATATGCCATACATGACTATTTTATACCTCGTGTAGAAATGGACAAGAATATAATGCAAATTTATTAAACTTGTTCGAGGGGACAAATATTATTACACAACTAAAATGTCCGCTACAATTGCTCTCTGAGAAGGCAAAGGATATACCTCTCGGCTTTTCTTTGAACCAAGCAGCTCTGAGTCCTCCACAGACCGGTCCCGATCCCGAAACAGCCTCCGAAAGAAATTCTCTGTTCCTGGACTACCATCAAATGAACCAGCAGTACTACCATTTTCATTTATGGGGGCAGCCTTGCACTCTTCAGGATGTACACGGAACAGTCTACGGAATGAGAGAAAATCGGAGCTCTCATCTTCATCAGTATTGCCACTCGCCTTTTCATCCTCTTCCGTCCTCTCCTCATGTTTATCCTTGAAAAGTCTCTTAAAGAAGCCCTCCTTCTCATCATCTTCTCCTGACTTTTCCTCCTTGTCACGAAATAACCTCTTGAAGAACCCATCTGAGCTCGAGCTTAGCTCTTCTTCTTCATCTTTGCTGTCTCTGAGAAGTCTCTTAAAGAACCCATCTTTGTCTGTATCATCGTCATCTTTATCTTTACTATCCCTACGGAGCCGACGGAAGAACCCATCTTTATCCGAGTCCTCTTCATCTTTTTCCATGGACTTCTTGAAGAAGAAAGCCTCCCGCACCTTCGTTCCCGGGATGAGCTTCTTAAGCAGTTTATTCTCCTCCGAAGGAGAGGAGACCTTGCTATTGACGTTACTGGCACTGCTGCTATTGCCATTGTTGTTATCTTCCTGTACCGGGCTGCTTCCAGATGAGGGAGAAGAGGCAAGGGATAGCAATTTCTGCTTAGACGAAAGTAGCCGATTAAGCACCGGGTGGCTCTTACTGCTCCCGGGACTTGCAGGGGGGTTGACAGCGCTTGACTGCGGGCGCATAAGCGGCGGCCATTCGCCCATTAACGTCGCCGCTATCTGGCACTTCTCCTGGATACGGCTGATGCCCTCGTTGTCTTCGGTGTCCTCCAGCTCGGCCATGAGGAACCAGTGCACCTTGAGGGAGATTTGCAGCGACTTGGAGCACATGTCGATGACGAACTTGTCAAGAGAGGGGCTGGGCTTATGGACGAGCATGTAGCAGATCTGGAACAAGTAGCTCTCAATGCCGGCAAGGGGCAGGGTGTACATGCGGTTGCACAGGTAATCGCGCACCCCGGAGTGATCATGTTTATAGAGATAGCTCACCGCTATCCACTCGCAGAAGAAGGCTGAGTCAAAGAACCTGACGAGCCAGCCTGTCTCCCCGCCGCCGCCGGCCCCCTCGCCCCCGCCGCCGGCCGAGAATGGCCCCTTGGTGATCTCTCGCGGGGACTCGTCCGACACGAAACGGCTCAACCCCAGCAGCCGCACCATGGCCAATCCCCCAACCCCAGCGCAACCACCAACACAGAAACGCTAGCCCTCAACGGCGGTATCGAATTGGGAACCGACCCCAATTCGAACTACACCACACAGCACATCCCGGCAACCAACAAAAACCCCAATTCGAGGCTCCTCCGGACGCAACAACAGGATCCTCCGCAGCCCATACAAATATCTCGCCGGACAGAAACCGATCGAAATGGGTAAAAACACGAGGAAGGTGGAGAAAGAACGGAGCACGGGATCGAATCCAAGCGCGGGCGGAGGAGAGGAATCGATCGACTGACGAGGATCGATCTCCTCCTTCCCTCTATCGATCCCGCGGGAGCGGGAATCTCCTCCTCACTGGGGTCAGCAGGAACAAGAAGAAATTGTGGTCTTCTCCAGCCTCCACCATCGTCGTCGTCGTCGGCGGCGAGAGAGGACTGTGGGAGGTTGGAATAATAAAATTTTCAAAAGTTTTTTAAAAAAAAGGGAAGGTGAGGAATAATTACAATTTACATCAAAACAGGGACTTGTAGTTTTCAATCCCTGTAAACTTGTCGACTTACTTCTTCTTCCATAATTTTTAAATTGTTATGTACAACCCAAACAGTTGCTAATTTATTTGTTAAACACTCTTTTCAGGGCATATTCTTAAATAATTGATAGGGCCGTGGGCCGAACCAACTCGATAGATCCGTAATCCTAACTCGACATTGAGTCGGATCATCACATTTTTTAAAACTTGTGGATTTTTGGACAAGTCTAAAAACTCAACTCGTTAAAAATTTTAAGTCGAGCTCAGACTTTTTTACTCGACCTGAGTAGGCCTAATAAATTAGTAATATTAAAATTTCAATCGACCAAACTTTAAATTAGTCGATTGATATTAAATTTTCAATCGACTGAATTTTAAATTGGTCGACTAATATTAAAGATTTGGTTAACTTGATAATCTTGTATATATTTTTTAACAATATTAATGATTTTTTAAAAAATTGGATGCACCCTGACCTGATATCACTTGGATTTGGACTTCGCTTAAACTTAGGCATCGTTTGTTATGGATGTTAGAAAAGTAAAATCGAGAAAAGCGGCTTCCACTGTACTTTGGTACGGTGAAGTGCTTGTAGTCTCGTCGCCCACGCCTTTTGCGGTGTGGGTGACGAGGCTTTGAAAATTTAAAAAAAAAATCAAAAAAAAATTCGCCATCTGCACACTATCCTTCTCTCTCCATCTTTTTCAAAATTTTTCAGAAGCGAGTATTACACCGCTTTTACATGTGACAACTTTTCTTCCTGTCTCTCTCTTCCAACCGATTTTGGAGAGCTCAAAAGTCAAGACAAGAGATGCTACATTTGGAAACAAGGTTGGTCTTTTCAAATATTTTAAATTTTAAAATTTTTTCAAAATCTATTCCAAACGGTGCCTTAGAAAAAATAGTGTCGAACTTGGGTCAGATCCGACTTGACCCGGCCCAAACTAGGCATTGACATTTTGAGACGAAATTTAGGACTTGTGCACAAATATATAGAAAGAATAGTACAAGGAGATATAAAAGTTTACGGTGTTTTAAAACTAAAAATCCTTTTATTGAAGGTAGCGAGAGGCTATTTTGCACATCTCAAAGTGGGTTTGGGACCTGGGAGGTGGGCGGGGGCAGATTCTAAAGTGCGCCGCCATGTCGGTCTGGCTGGCCAGGCGTGGAAAGCTGGTGACGGTAGAGATGACGCCACGTGGGAGATGCGAGTGGGGGCTCCACGTGGCCCTGCCCGTCGGATGCTTCGGGGGCCACCAGTAGATGGTAAAAGGATACTCGTGGCAGGAATCTTCTCCGTATACTTGTCCTTTAAGCAAATGTGCGCAACTGCACATATAGCTTATATTATTTTTTGTCATATAAATTAATGGAAATTGTTAAATAAACCCATATATGGGCTTCTTTAAGTCTTTTGTTTTTTAGAACGGAAATGAGAAAATCCAAATAAAAAAGCGATTGTATTTGTATAGGTATATTTCAAACATCATGGGCTAGAGTAATAAGTCGGACCAGATCAAAAAACTCCAAATGTGGTATGAATCGAAGTGTATCACATCAAATTTGATTTTGTATTTAAATTTTAATAATAATAATTAAAAAAAATTATCAAGTCGACCATACCTAGACCTCAATACAATTCGAATGTATTAGATCAGTTCGATCCAATACACCCAACTATGATTTCAAAGCAATAAATTGGATATGTGATGGAATTTTTCTTTTGTTGGGAAATGAGAACGTGTAAAATATGATATATAACTAAGGCAAGTCATGGAGGGGAAAAACAGAAAAGTGGATGTTGAGATAATTAATAACAAATTTCTTTATTTGAAAATATTTGGATATAAATGGTATTTCTTACACAAGAGTAAGGTTGACCGTACCATGTGTATCAATCTACTCGAACTTTTTCTAACACAGTCTGGATCGATCCGTAATCGATCGAAAATATTAAGTCGATCGACCATCTTTATCTCTCTTTGAAGACCAAACAGATCATGAGATCTGGATGTCAAATTACCGCCTCGATAGAAATCGGTTGATTGATTTTATATTTTGATCTGTTAGATATTTGAGGGCGTTCACTAGATGAATTAGTTGATCGATAGACAAAATTGATCAACTGATTTTGAGCCTAACAAATCGATTGTGTCGTAGCTCACAAACATCCTGATACACACTGGATATGTCGTACCATTATGATACGGTAGAGTATAATACGGCCAACCATATACAAGAGAGATGCTTATCAAAATTAATGAAATAGAAAGAGAAGCTATTGTTGCTCATTAGCATCTGAAACTACTTACAAGACAAATTCGTATCATTAGATATTTTTACTATTTTTAAACTTTCTAAAGTATGAGTATTATCTCAAAACTTATATTTTACAAAAAAAAAGTAAAGCTAACTTAGGTTTCTTTTTTTTCAAACATTGATTAGGGCTATTTTTCCACCCTATTTCGAGCAACAATATAACTCCTTACCTCAGAAACCTACAAAAAAAAAAATTTATACTTGTTCCTTAATTGCATTATTAGTTGGTAGATTGTGCACATCATTATGATAATAGTAGGTCCAAATTCTGGCCATTGATTTGGATTCAATAACTAAATTTTTTAATCATGTCCTTAAATCCGTGACTTGGTGGAGTGGAAATCTTCTCTTTCCTCTGTTTGGGATTCCTTGCTACTAATTAAAAAATTAAAAAAATTTAAACAAATAAAGAAAAGAAACAAGATAACATGCCCTAGTCCATCCATGGCAGCGACACCAGCCCAGGTGGGGCCATGACGTACTCTTTTGGAGATTGGGAGGAGCAGCTTCCTTAGCTCCAAGTGAGGGAACGCAAATACTTAGCTTAGAAGGTACCCATGCTCTTTTGCTTCCTTTTATTGTTGTTTGCTTTTGTCCATTTTTTTGGAATTAGTTTATTAGATCGAACCAGAATCTAATTAAATCGTATGATCCGATCTGATATCATATTGTATCGAATCTAATTCGATAAAAACATTTAAATTTTAATTATATAAAAAAAGTCGGGGATGATAAGATCTCAAACACCACATGTTCCCATGTACATTTCAATCTTCTATTTGGAAACAAGGTTGGTGATATCCCGCGCGTATAGCGCACTGAACTCTTTGTAACATGATACAGTATTGTATTGATATGTCGACTAAAAATGTAAAATCGGTCGATCGATTTTTATCTTTTAGAAGATCAATAGATCATGAGATCTGGATGTTATCTTGATAGAAATTGATCGACCAATAAGAAAATCAGTTGACCGATTTTAAACTTTAATCTATTAGACGTATGAATAGTGTTCACTAGAAGAATCGATCGATAGATAAGAAGAAATCGATCGACTGATTTTACTGTAATGTGTCGACCGTGTCAAGACTCGCCAATACCGTGGCACGATACAATACGTCCGTGGCAAATCTTGCTTGGAAGTACTTTTCTCAAAGATAACCTTGTCATTGTCAAATAATTAGCTCTAGAAGTCACTCTTACATATGGCATGTATCTTTGCACCTGTCATAGGTGGGATGGACATCTAAAGTGAGGTAGGAGGATCCGAGTACAAAAAAATTGGTGTTTTTAATTTTATTTATTTGGAGTTTTTGCACATACACTCCTCTCAAAATGGAAAATAATATGTAAAGATCCATCTTACTTTTGTAATATTTGCTCGTGTACTTTATGTATTAATTAAATATCTCACGTATATTGATAATTCAATAACAAAATTTGAGTAGAGTGGCACACATGACGATAACTTCACACAAGATAGTTTTTTTTTTTTTTGCTTTTTTATTTTATAAGAGTATACATATGAAAAGGTCGTTGCTTTCCCTTTCCTTACTCAAAGAGGAACGAGCTTTCTTACCTTGAAATGTTTGCAAAAATGTCACTGTTGTGGATCGAATCACATGTGTTGTGACTGAGATGTGCATTCTTTTGTATTTTGTTCCTCAAATATTTAAATCTTGAAATGTCCGCACAAAAAGCAAATTAATTATAACTTCACAAAATTATAATTTAATTAGAAGCATCTTTGGCACCCTAAAATAACAACATACCACCTCATGAGGCAAACATCTTCTCTTAGCAGTCTTTGTTGAAGGTGATACCTTGTGGCATCCTAAAATAAAGGGAAAAAGAATCCCCAATGAACATTAAAAACTGATCTCTATCTTTCTTCATTCAAGGTCGACATTTTGTGACTACAATGGCCCAAGACTATCCATTGATCAATGTATAAGTAAAAGTCTAGCTAGTATGGTACTCTGTTTCTCTTGTGAGTGTCCAATATATTGTTGTTGAAAATTTATGAGTTTTTGATAGACTCTTACATATGTTATTTCTTTTGTATTTCATTTTATTCTATTTTCTCATTGGAAAAGTTTGTGGAAGTTCAAAGAATGTTTGGGTCCAAAAGGTTTTTTTTTTTTTAGTTGTATAGTCCAATGATTCAAGATCATTGGAAGATTATGTCTTGCTCCGACTTCGAATTTAGGGCTCCTTCCTCTCCTACTCACTCGCCCCAATATTGTCATGCCCCGCCAATTTAGCAGCGGAATAAATCGGGGAGGCATGAACAACGAGTATGGTAATGTAAATTGCGCATACATTCGCAAATATCAGAGCACTATGAACAATAATTGCAATAAAACTCATCATTTTATTGATAATTCAACTAAACTATTACAACCACTAATTCAGAGCCAAAACATAGGGCTCAATGACATTATTACATTGGAAAAGAAATCTAAAGCAAATATCTAACTAGACTCTAAGGTACTAAGGACATTCCATCGCTATGACTTCAGGTCGCTCATCACTCCGATTTAATCTCGTTGTTGTGTGTAAGGTCGTCACTTGACTTACCTGAAAACACAATAACAATAACGAAGGGTGAGCGATAACGCTCAGTAGGACTTAGTATCTCGTGAACACAAGCATGCTTTAAATAGTTAATGTATTGATGGCAAGTTAACTAGAGAGTAAAGTCGTGTAGAGCATGTCAAGATAACGAGAGAATAATTGCAACTGGCACAGGGAAAATAGTACAACGAGAACGAAGTAGAATGGCCACGAAACGATATAACATGTAATTTGCACAACGATGCACTAGTAACGATCACGCTTGCACTTGTAGAAATAGCACTTTGACCACGAGAGAACGATAGCAAACGAGAGGATGATAGCATATTCAAAAGTAATTGCAACTAGTATGATAGAGGATTGGCCATATAGTGAAGGAATATGTAACGTCTGCACCAAGGTGCACTAGCACTTCCCCAATCGAGCATCATGTCAACCCAGAGATATAGTAAAGCGATTGTTTGATTGTCATAAATTAAATTGTAATTGTTGTTGAATGGCGCTGGATGCATGCCGTACACATCCTGATCATGTAACCCTTGCAAGGAAATAGCACTCTTCGGGAGCTCCTCCCAGGACCAGACCGGGCCCTATTGCTTTGGCATATAGTACTTGCTTGTTTAATTTAGACAATCAATTGTATGGCCAAGAGAGTACCAAGAAAAGATAAGAGAGTAGTAGAGAGAACGTGAACAGATGAGAGGATATAGACATTAGATGAGATAGAGACAATTTCGTAAAACACGTGAAATTCCGATAGTAACGGTTGCACAGCACCAGGTCGGGTGCCGACAGTCTGGTGGAAGTCACAGCTGCCCTTAGCCGTGCTGTGTACACGGGTCAGGTGGTCCGGTGTGAACTCAAGAATAGAAGGAAAATACTAAGGTTTGGATCGTATTGATCCCTAAGGTGTAACGGGTTTTGGGTACAACCAGCTCGTTGACTAAGGACGTGCGCCAAAGCCAAGAAGACTTACGGAGGTCTTGACAAGGAGTCCCTGGTCCAATCGAGAGTATTCCCGGTGGAGAGGTGGTCCAAGCCAAGGGAAAGTGTGTAAAAACGGGTCCGTCGTGCCTCGAGTGCTCGAAGGCCGAGGGAAAATGGTAACGGTAGATAAAATACGCGAGTCAAAACGGAAACAATTGTATTTAACAAAATAGGGTAATTTAGTCATTTATTTCGATAATTTACCGAATATATTATTGTATAATTTATCGAGGTCAATTGGCATTTATTAATGTTGTGTGTGCGTAAGTGTAAGGAAATCTTGAGGATATGATAAGTCGTGAAAAATGTCATTTTAAATAATTAAATGTATATCCTTAAAGCCATTTATTAATTTGCCAAGTCAATTTAACAATAACATGATTTTAAACATGGCTAATTAGAGGGTATAAAGCATAATCATCAGGGCATATAAGCAAATTTCGGGTTCTGGCTATTTTCCTGTTAACGCGACAGAGTTACCCGTCGCGACTCCAAGTCGCGACAAGGCGGCTGGACACGACAAGCGAACCGGAGTCGCGGCGGCTTAGATCGCCGCGTTATTAACGCGACATGATAGAGGGGCGCGACTCGACTGGTATCGCGGCGGATCGCACCGTCGCGATAGCAGGAGAGTCCGGCCCATTTTTCTTTTTTTCCAGGGCGAGTTATCTGTGATACAGGGACGTTGTAAATTCCATATAAAATAGTACGGTGATCCAAAAAGCATGAAACCAGTTTTAAACGAAAGTAGACATGTATATCTATCAACATGCATGATTAATTTAAAATAGACAAGGTTTAGACATGCATTGATCAAGTAACTTTTCGGTGACCTAAACAGGTACAGTCAGGGTTCAACGAATTATTTAGAGATGTATACATGATGAAAAATTCTGAAACCAGTGACGTTTGAAAGATAACATGTAGTAGTATTTATGATAATTTTATCATGGAATGATGTCAAGTGTGCACGAGGTTAAAAAGGAAACAAGAAGAGTTGAGTGCACAGATCTGACAGATATTCAAAGATTTAATTCTCCCTAATGGGAGATCGAAATCAAGCAAGACTAGGGTTTGAAAGCTAGTGTGATGTAGTATATCTGAAAATTTTATCATGGCATAAGAGCATGTACACATCGGGAATTAGAGAGAACATGAGATTAGGGTTCATGGTGACAGCAGGATTTCACGAATTTAATTCGCCCAAATGGGTGAACGAAATACCACGAAACCATAGGGCTTTTGAAGAGGTACATGAAGGCTACCTAGGGGAATTATTTCACGATTTTTGCTTGAGAGATTGCCTACCTTTTGTCGAGTCCAAGAAAATCCCTAGCTTAGATGACGAAAAATCTGAAAACCCTTCTTGTTCTAGCCTCCTCCTCCTTGCTCCTTTGTCTCCAGCCCTTCTCCTCTTTCTCCAGAGCTCTAGCCACGAAAATGAGTTGCTAATGATGAGTTTTTTTTGGTGTATATGGCCATCTATAGGAGTCCTAGTCATTATAAGAGTCCTCTTTCCATTAAACTCTAAATTTCCTTCCTTATCTCCCACTTTCTCTTATTTATCCACCTAATATGGCTAGGGATAGAGCTAATTTCGTGGGTAATGGTTTAGGATAGGATTAGGACTTTTTAAGATATTTATAAGCTAGTTTAGTCATTATCTTATCCCTTTTTATTTATTTAAATATTAACTCCGAATTTACACATTTATCTCCCATATTCTAGCATTAATCCACTAATTGGCTTAAGGAGAGATCTAATTTTATGGCTAATGTGTTAGGATGGGATGTAGACTCTTTTTAAGATATATATGAGTCATATTAGTGCTTTAATGACCCCTTTTTAATTAAGAGATAATATAGTTACGAATTCCCTATTTAATTTGGGTCTCTTATATTTAACCCCATTGTCTCACATCTAAATCCCATTTTAGATTAGGATAGAGTCCTATTGGGTTAACTAGGGTTAGGACTCTTTTTAAGTGATTAAGAGTTAAAATACTCATTATCTTAACCCTTTTCTATTTATTAATATTTTGGTACGAATTTAGCTTTATTATCTCCATCTCATGATGGGCCTCTCTTATTTGGTCTAACAATCTATGTTGGTCCATTAGTAAAACCCATTACAATTTAACTTAATGGGTATTGATTTAATTCCAATTATTCACCCTTTATCCTAAGTAAATCTATTTATCACACTTATTCAAGTAAATTCATATTTTTTTAAATTGAATAAATAATATTCATACCAATATTTCTAATATTCATCATTTGGGTAATTACTCTTAGCCCATAACTCATGTGAGCTTAATTGTACAACCCATGTACTTACTTTACTTAATGAGTTTTTATTTATCCTTTATTGATAATTTATTCATGGGCCAAGATTGTCCTATTGGTCCAAATATCATAATGGACTATCATCCCATATTATTTAAGTCTACTCAGATTTATTTTAATTTATAATCCACCTTGGATCATAAAATAATGGATTCTTCACTTATCCTTATTATGCTAATAAGTCGCATAAATTCTTAACTACTCCAATGATTTTTCTACGCTCAAATTTCATGATGGGTCATTAGAGAACATTATTTATAGTATAACCTATTTTTACGAAATTTTATAGGGCTTATAGCGCATGTGATAATAATGCGTACATTTTTAATAGATTGAATTTATTATTGATAAAATTTCAATGTATCTATAATATTAATTAATAGATTTTCTTCCGGTGTACTACAAATATCCACTCCACTACGGTGAAGGTATGATCCAAGTAGCGCCCATACGTGCAAAATCCATTGATGTTTAAAATACTTACTATGCTTTATTCTATATTTGCACTCCTCTCTTTCTCACTCCTAATTATAATATGAGTTGTTGTTCTTTTTATTGCAGTCGGTCATCTATCGCTGCCGCTATCTACTATTCTATCCATTTATTTACTCGTTATAATAATCATCTTATTTGTGGTGGTCAAATCTTGCTACATGAGCTCCTTTGTTGAGCCCGTATAGCCCATGGCAGTATGGAAGGGTTCCTCCTTTCCTTAGGACACCATGCGCCCCCGGACAACTAATTCCAACGTCCCTAGGGATGAATACTTTAGCACAGGGCCGTCCCCGGATGCCCCCTGGTCTGTTCGAGTCTCATTTC
The DNA here is from genome assembly GCA_014218235.1 of Colocasia esculenta. NCBI lineage: Eukaryota > Viridiplantae > Streptophyta > Magnoliopsida > Alismatales > Araceae > Colocasia > Colocasia esculenta. The sequence continues at coordinate 8,169,949 of CM024755.1, read as the reverse complement.
GAGCAGACCCCCTCGAGGAGCAGGCTTTAGCCCCAGAGCGGCCTCTGGGTTGTTTTTGATTGCAGGACCTGTCGCCCGAGCACACCTGCGGTTACTCAACGACTAGTCCAACTCACCATATAGGCAACCCGCTCAGGATCTAACCGCCAAGGTCGTCCCCAGCAGGTCGTTTCACTCCTATGACGGTTATAACGGCTGCAGGCCACCGCCCCACGATCATGAGGAGCAATAACTACCGAACGTCCCAATGGGCGCTCCTGTGCGTAACTCCCCAGACGACGCGCCAACCGACACGACCTTTCAGGCACGATCTCGTGGCGTTTGATTCCTTCTCCCCTAGCACATGCTTATAAAGGCTTAGGTACAATCACCCATGCAAAGGTACGCGTAAATCACGCAATCTTACTCACACCAGCCCGACATCATACGAGAACTCCCCTCCTCTCAAGTCTGTGACTAACTTAGGCATCGGATAGTTCTCCCTGGTTCTTCAACGGGCCCCCTGATCCTATTCTGGTTTTGCAGGTCTGCGCCTGTGACTGGCGTTTCGTCTTCCCTTTCCCTGAGTGTGAGGCCCATTCTGTTTCGTCCAAACAAGAAAAGACCTCCACACTATTCTAAATATATTTATTACGAGAAAGATTTATTACATTGTTTATTACACTTAAGTGTAACATAATTATGTGCTAAATTTATGTGGTACTCTTCACATGGAGAGTGATAAAGTGACAACCAATTATTAAGTGTCACATAAATTTAGTACATAGTCATATTAATTTAAATATAATAAAAAGTACTAATTTCTCATTTATTTACACAATATTATTTAGATAAATATAAAAAATCTATCTTAAATGTGAAGATGGAGATTTGAATCCCATATTTAAGATGTACTCTGCAAAAACTTTAACACTGAAGCCACTTTTTGTGAACAATAATGCCACCTTCTTTAAACGAAGGATCAAAGTCCTTTCTATCCAAACGAGAAGGAAAGGTCACCATCCACGGTGAGGATGTTGCAGTCGTACGCATCTCCGACACGGTGACAACCACAGCTCATGTGTGCTGCCGCCTCCAACCTCTCCATCATCTATCTATGCTCCGAATCCAACACCAATATTCGTGAATCTAGCCACACGCAGGCTTACGACAACGGAGAGGCGGTCCTGTGGATGCCCTCAGCAGTGGGAAGGGACATTTGCCGGAAGGTGAGGTCACATCCGAGAAGACGACTGCTCGGAGCGCCCCGGCCGTCCCTCGCGCGCGTACGGCGTTGCCGTAGTAGAACCAGTGACTGCGAACTGCAACGTCTTGTGCCGTGACTCGCAGGGCCAGCGAGCGCGGCCGGCAGCAATCACGCATGCAGGGGCCAGTGGCCCATTGCTGACCCGGTCCTTGCCCGGGCAGCTAGCCAAGCGTACGTAGGAACAGGTGCAACAGTTTTAACCATTTGAACTAGAAGCATGGGGCGATGCAGGTGAGCAGCTTTGCCGGTGATGCAGTCGTCCACCTCGGTTGTGGAGTTGTGACTCCTTATAATTTGTATTAATTTCTGTGTCTATCTTTTATTCGTATTCTACTGCATGCAGGCTTGTCTTGCGAGTATTATAGACCTCCCAAAGTGCTCATCGTTGTGTGGCCGTTAGCTCTCTAAAGTTGGAGTCTAAAGTTCTAATTTAGTTCATATATTCTGAGAGACATCTACACACCTCCGGATCATTGTGTTGTCTAAGCTACCTTGTGTTTGCTGTAAGTTAGAATGAGGCTCTATCAGAGCCGGCATCTACCTGGGTTTTGTGGTGGGCCGTTTCCTGCCACCTAAGCCCAAACCGTCAAGGCCCATCAACGCCTTCTCTACGATGCGACCTTCCCGCAAGGTGCTCACGCCTTCTCTCGATGCGACCTTCCCGCAAGATCTCGGAGGATGAGAGGGGCCCACGCGCCAGCTGTTCCAAGCGAAGCGTTACCGAGCTCGTTAGCAGGCGCCTTCCGAACAAGAGCAGTAGCCCTGCTGCGCGGAACAACCCCGGACATCACCGAACAGCATGTTCGACCCCTATGCGGGTCACCTGCTCGGAAGGTGCGTCCAAAGGGTACCGAACAGGTTCTCTGGCTTACGGCACGGTCGTAACCGTCCCAGGCCACGTACTCCACCATCAAGAGGCACGAATTGCCTGGCAGCCCAACGGGCACCTGGGCGCATAACTCCTCCCGTTATGCGCGCCATCGTGGCGCCTTTTCAGGCACGATCCCCTGGCGTTACGCGCACCGGCCCAGGCATTGACGCCTATAAAGAGTACAGGTACAGTACCATGTAAGGTACGTTCTCTTCCTCGCGCGAACATTCTCGCATGCCGAAACCCCCTGCCTTTCAAGCTCTCCACTGACTTAGGCATCGGAGGGTTTCCCCGGTCTTCACCGGGCCCCACTGATCCTCTTCTGGTTTTGCAGGTCTTCGTCCTCACCAGCGATCGTCTTCCCTATTCTTTCTAGTGGAGGCCCGTTTGGCTCAGCCCAAACAGGATCATACCCCACATTTGGCGCCGTCTGTGGGAATCGACGTTGCCATGGCTCGAGGACGATCCTCATACCAGAACGTAGGAAGCAGGGCGACGAGGTCCCGTCAGTCACGAGGGGACTCTCGCCGCCGATCCCCCCTGGCGACGTCGCCATCGCCCCCGCCGGTGCTAATCACGACGTCCCAGCACCGCTGGCCGTCGCACCTGCAACTGCCCTCGAAGTAGCGGAGCTTCAGGGGCAAATGCAGCAGTTGACGGGCGTCTGCCTCGCCCTACAGGCCCAGTTGGCGGGAGCAGCGGCTTCGGCGGTTTCCCTGCCGCGCGAGCGGCAGGCGGAATCGTCTCATCGCCGCTCCCGCGTCCCCCCGGTGCCTCAGGAGCAGCAGGTGGAGTCGCCGCGCCGGTCTCATCGGGCCCCGTCGGAGGAACGGGCACCAGAGCGCCGCGATCAGTCACGATCAGTCGT